>OZ014464.1:2817161-3182178 GCA_963966035.1 Acleris laterana
GTCCGGATTTAACCGCTATGGACTTTTATGTGTGGGGACACATGAAGAGTTTAGTTTTTAACGAAACTAACACAATTACATCGGTTGATGAGTTGAGACAAAAAATACTCGACGCAGCAGATGAAATAAGACGGCGTTTAACTACGGGCGTAGTAAAAAGTGGATTGAGAAAAAGGCTGAGGATATGTGTGCGGAACAGAGGCGGACATGTGGAACATGAATTGTATCAGCAAATGTTTAATACATGTAATTTTGTACGTATTTGAATTATTTTATTTAGTTTTCTAGGACCAAAGTCATACATTGATGTACTACAGTAAAATTTTACTACTACCTGGCAGACTTTCAACTAAGATATTTCTATTTATTTTTAATAATAGCCAAGATTGCCATCCCTCGTTAGATAGCTGAAGAAATGTAGATGTTTTTTAGATTATCTGCAGTATTACTGCCATAGAGTTTTTTTGAAATATTCCTATTAGAAAAAAATATTTCGTGGAAATTCCTTTCCTTTTTTCGCAATCATTCATCTAATACGACTCGGTTAGCACACTTAACGGTAATTTAGGTACCCAGAATGTTGAAGACTCTTATCTACTACATAATTGTTGTAAAAAAAAACAAATGAAATGCAAGGATTCTAAAACAAATGATGCAATATGGAAAAAAATGGTATTTAAGAATAGTTATCTTAAAAGTTAAATATCTTGAAAACGGTTAAGTTTGGAATAGGGTGTTTCAAGTAAAAGTGGTCAGAAATTATGGAAACTATAACCCCTTAAAGGATCTAGGTCGACTTAACCAGTAACCCTGTATAACCATATAAACGACGAAGATGAAAAAAGTTCCGTTGTGCGACGAAAAGTGTCCTTACAATTGTACTTTGGCTAATTTTCGTGTCACAACGAAAATTTAATTGATTGAGTTAGCGTGGACAACTTTTTGCTCCTTACCCATGTGTCAGTATTGACTTCTTATCTTCCTAGTACTATATTTATAGCATTCGTTAGTTTGTCTTTTGTTTCGATAAGCAGACTGTACAAAATATAGTACAGTCGGCAGATTTGTGACAGCAACCTATTTTCGTTTCTCCTCCACCCTAATGTATTGATAACATGAATGTTATCTCTGCAACTGCATCACAGTGTCATGGCACATGTTCTGTTAACAAAAAAGGCTGCAGAACTTTATGCTAACCGTATACGGTTGAATTTCGTTTATTATGAAATTGGCAGATATGTCCATTATTTTTAGTGAGAGGGCATTCATGCAGATAAGATAAATAAAACAAAAACAAACCTTTTAGAATGATGTGAATGCAAATGAGCTTTATCAATCGAAGTACAGTAAAACAACCGATATGGCTTACCGATGTAACTGCGCAGATGACATTTTATCGAAGCGCGGGAACCAATCAGCATGATCCACGCGTTACGCGGTTGTATTCTGTGCTATTATTGGTTATTAGTGACGCCATGTTGACGCGCGCCCGCGTGTCATTCAGTTAGTTGTCAAACGTGCGTGAGTGAGATGGATAAAATAGATGCAATTTAATTTGCACCTTATCACTATTACGTACAAGTCTGATCGTGGGTTTTAATCGTGCTTTCGGAAATCATTGGAATCGTTGTTCGTGTCTGCGCGAACGAAGATTCACGACACGCCATATCGGTTGTGTTCTACTGTTAGAGTTATGTGGATAATAGGCTAATAGGCATATACTGGGTGTCCCAGAAACCAACGTCAACCCGCCTAGGGCTGATAGAGCAGCTCATAAGCTATCGATTTAACCCCCATGTATGTTCAGCAATTGTTATTAGTTTCCGAGATATTGATCATTTTAATCGGATTTTTTGTCATTTTTTCTTATGTCCGTGATACGAAAAACCCCTAAATTCATGTATGTGTTTTTTTCATTACAACTTTTTGAGTAATCGCACAGTTACTTTCTCCATACTAAGGGAACCCCGCGTTTGATTTTCACCAAGTAAAAAAAAAAAAAAAAAAAAACTGAGTGTTTACGCAAAAAGTTGTAATGAAAAAAAATATGTCATGTAGCTTTAAAAACTTCCTTAATTCACAGTGATTCTAATCATGCAAGAAAACACTGAAAAAAAAAATCCGATTAAAATGATCAATATCTCGGAAACTAATAACAATTGCTGAACCCTGAATATCCCTGCATAGTATAAAACAAAGTCGCTTCCCGCCGTCTGTCCCTGTGTATGTACAGTCATCAGCAGAAGTAGCTACGCAACCGAAGAGGTCAAAATGATCTGCACTCGACTCTATTGTCAAGAGAATACGTCGTGTGTAGATCATTTTTAGCATGTTATTCTGCTTAGCTACTTTTGATGCTGACTGTACGCTTAGATATCTTTCAAACTACACAACGGATTTTAATGCGGTTTTCATCAATAGATAAAGTGATTCAAGCGGAAGGTTTTTATGTATATTAAATTCTAGTTCTTATGTATAACTTAAACTCACTGGATACCTTACGCACGCAACCAAACGCAGCGACGGCGCGGCCCTGACTTAGGCTGCGGCTCCACTGAGGCGGAGATGAGCGGAGCGGAGCGGAGCTGTGCCAATATTAACCAATAGAATCTAAACTAACGTGCGCAAGGCGCGCTCGACGTGACCGCATGCGCTTTCTATTGGTTAATATTGGCACAGCTCCGCTCCGCTCCGCTCATCTCCGCCTCAGTGGAGCCGCAGCCTAAACCGGCTTGGTCCGTCCTGTTGAGTTCGCTTGTGGTGGCTCGCGGCGCGTACGGTCGAGGTACGCACACATGCAAGCAAGCGATATACCTTTGCTTGAAGATTTAACCAGGGACCCGACCACCAATTCCCCGATAAAAGCCTTTAAAAGACTTACCTACATACATACATACATTAAATCACGCCTGTTTCCCAGAGGGGTAGGCAGAGACCACTTCTTTCCAGTTGCTACGATCTTGACAAATTTATTTCGCTTCTTCCACATTCATACATCGAGTCATACCTCTCAAAGTATAACCCCTTTGGAAATAATATATGACTTAGCTATTCGTTAAACTAACGATTAACCTAAGGGAAACCTAAAGAGCTTAAGCTCAGATCGTCAGCGGTAAATTGATATCTCTTATTGCATAACCAAATATAAAGGGTAACTCTTATAAATAGCGCTTAAAAAGCCAATCGAACGGCTTTTTTTGAGTTAAAGATATATTGGTATCAGTCAAAATATAGCGATTTCAAAGCAAAATCGAACAAGACATATACGAAACGGATTTGGATAGTTAATCCTTTCGAAATACCCATTCCAAACCCTTGGTGAGGGTAAACCTTATAAATAGCGCTTTCAAAAGCAAAAAGCAACGGCTTTCAACCGATACGGCTGTGCAAATAAATCTTTGTAAAAACCCTTTCGAAACTCCTTGAATGGGATAGCGGGCCGGTCCCTGGACTTATCTACTATCTACACACACACTATCAAACACTGTTATCACTGTGGTCAATACGGTCGTTAGTTTCCTGGGGTGTTATTCTCTCAAAAACAACGGACGGAATCGCAGCGCCGAGTTTAGGTAAAGTCGAGTCCAGAATTAGGCGACCTAACTTGACAGCCGAAAATGTTGCCAGACATAGGAAAAAATAAATAGTGATAGGTTTATGTCGACACAAATTGTCGATATAACCTTGTGCCTTCTATAAATCTGATTCTATTTATATTTTATCAAGTAATTGTCGTCGAAACTTTCACAGTCATACATACTTGCCAAATAGGGACGAACTACAGCAATTTTTATGATATCTGAAGGATGTATGGTTTAAAGCGGATATTTACAATAAGTACTTACTCCTCAAATTAGGAATAAAATACTAAAATAATGCTGTTATTACAACAGGCCATTGTGATCCTTTTAGGTGCCTTCTGTTTTTACATTTCATGTTACCATACACATTTATGGCATTCATCCCTTTCTTTCTGGCAAACATGAAAGTGCGATAGAAACAATCGCTATATATCGTCGATGATAATTCCAAATCCGATGTGATCGATTAGCTATCGATATTAACAGCACTAGCCAAACTGTGGCAACATTAGTGTACAATGAACTGTCAAGTTAGTTCGCCTAATTCTGGACTCGACTTTAGTCCCGTCAGAGCGAACAAAACACATTTTAGCGCGTGCAATTTCAATTAAGCAACCTTATACGTTCGATCCATCGGCAGAAACCATGCTGTTAAATTGAAAATGCACGCGCTAAAATATGTTTTGTTTGCACTGACGGGGCTACTTAAACTCGCCGCTTGCATATTCACTCATCCGTCCTTCCGACCGTCGTTGTTCAGATAATCACTACCCTGGACTCTATGCAATCCAAAGCTGTTAAATAATTCGTGGACCATCCAGTGAATTTCCATGCCGTCTGGCCACTTAGCTATCCAAATATAGACATCCATTTTTGGAGACGGCCCCGAGTCTAGCGCCGTAGTTAGGGGGGTATTTAAAGAATATAATATTCAATTATTCAGTTTATTCATTGCTTTCATGGGTAATTAGTAGGTACAATTTTCGTTCTGCCATGAAACCCTGTTGGGCATATTATGTTGACACTTATAAAAACTATCTTATTCTGACTAAACTAAGTACATGTTACATATGGCACCAATATATTGCACATTCAAAAAACTCTTGTAGGGAATAAAAACAATTATAAATTAAATATTTCGTAAGTTTTTTGGTAAATATATTATTTTTTTCTTCGCTTTTTATGTAACTTGGAATCTTATTGTAGACTGATGCACATCACGTGTGGACTCGAACTGTGCATTTTCAATTTCGATGATGGGATTGGGATATTATTTCTAGGGCGCAAATTTGAATTTGTGATTTTTTTTGGCTGTGGGAAAAAACATCAACATGTTTTCTTAGAAAGTTGCACAACTCAAGTATGTATAGGGAGATATAATATTATTGGTATAGTATATATAATATTATTGGTCTTGAATCAACTACACACGTCTAATGTCCAAAGTTATATTCTTTCGACGACCCGCTAGCCTAGTTGGTAGCTGCCTACGAAGCTAGCGGTCCTGGGTTCAAATCCCGGTAAGGGAAGATATTAGTTTGATGAGCGCGAATATTTGCGCGAGTCATGGATATTTTCTATATATTTAAGTATATATTTCTCTATATAAGTATTTATATCGTTGTCTAGTACCCATAATACAAGCCTTGAGCTTAGATTGGGACAAGGTCAATTGGTGTGACATTGTCCCCTGATATTTATTAATTTAATTATTGTACTGAATTGCGATTCATAGTAAAATATCAAAATATCATCATACCTTCACGCCTTAATTCCCAGAGTGGGGTAGGCAGAGCTACAGAACCAACAACTCTAAAAACTTGTTGATAATTCTATAACCACATTTTGCACAATCAGCCTACGATAGTTACCAGCGTATTAGTGACAGGTTGCAAGCCTATCCCCTAACAAAAGAAACGGAATATGGATGAAGCGATGGCTAAAGGAATGACTATTACTAAGTCAGTTAAAATTGGATTTACTGGACTTTGACGATATTCGTAACACTAGAGCCCGTGTGCAACAAGCGTCTACACGTGTACAACGGCGGGATCCAACCGCGGTTGCCAGCGCACGCCTGTCACCAAGGGCAATGAAAGGTCAAACGAAATTTGGTTGCAAACCACCTTTTACACGGTCGCAAACCAGCAAGGTCACCTTAGTGGAGAGCTTAGTTGCTCACCGCGTAGCAGCCGCTTTAAGGGAAACCTTTGAAAAAGAAAAAACGATCTCTGAAAACAAACTTCCAGAGCCATCGAAACCTTGTAAGGTTATCATATTACGTTGTGAAACATTTTCTCGTGCTAAAATTTACCTATTACATCACACACTAGTAGGCAGAGCAATTACCAACACCTCTTAAAACTTGAGCATGCTTAGATATGGTTCGGTCATTTGGAAAGGATGGATGAAAGAAGATTGACGAAAGAGATATACAGAGCGAAAGTGAGTGGAAGGGTCGGGAGGGGCCGCCCCACGCGTATTTTTTCGAATCAAATCGGAGAAATACTGGGAAGGGGAATCTTTAGTACCCCAAACCGACGTGCGTGCATGACTCGATGTATGAATGTGGAAGAAGCGAAAGAGATTTGTCAGCATCGTAGCAGGTGGAAAGACGTGGGTTCTCCCTACCCCCCTGGGAAGCAGGCGTGATTTAATGTATATGTTAAAACTTCTTGATAATTCTGTAACCACATTTTGCACTATCAGGCTAAGACACCTATTATATGTGATTTTTTGTAATTTTTTTCACATTGGTGGTAGGATCTTGTGCAGGATCCGTCCGGATCGCTACCACTCGGGAGACAGGCGTGAAGGTATGTATGTATGTACGGAACCCTTCGTGTGCGATACCGAATTGGTTATTACGGCTAACAAAACATACGACCAACCACTTACATCACAAAAACATCCCAAGTGCACACCACAAAACGGAAAACTTTAAGATAAAGATAAAGATAAAGAGACATTTATTCGCAACAATACAAAACCACATTAGGTACATAGATACATAAAATAAGACACAGAGAAACAGTTGCGAAACGGTCCCAACTGAGCATTCGCTAGCCGTAAAGCCGGCACTGGTCTTCCGTTGGAACCGCTTGGTAAAGAGACGGAAAGTGACACACTTAACATAAAATGAAAAACTTTACGTGCGCACGCAATGATATTTACTCACTCCTGGCACTCATTCAATATTTTATAGTACTACGAAAGTAAAAAATACTATAAAACGAAGTACGACCTCGCATTTAAAGTGGGGCTCACGTGGAAATAGTTCAAGGGCGGCGCGTGACCATTACGATTTATAACTGCCCTATAAGCCAATAGCCTATAGGCGGTATAGCACTACGCATAAAGCACTCTACACATTATCCTTCCGTGCCGTCCCTCCGACACGATGCACGATGCAACACGATAGTGCGTAGACTTGCTGGACGTGAATAATTTCTGTCCAACGAGGTCCCGACGTGCGGCTGGATGGTGCATAGCCCTGACGTACAGCAGATCAATTGTGCCTCGTGCTTGCATGGTAATGCGTAGACTTGACGTCGCGTCCGTCAATTTTTTTTAAATAACTTTTCTTGTAGTTTTGCCGGATCTTCGCAATGTTTCCAGATCTCCTGTGTTTACAGGAGAGCTACTGGTTTTGGCGTATACCTACTGCTCTACTGTTTTTTCCCAAAAAATCTACAGGATTTTAGAATATCGCTTGTGTAATAAAAAAACATATAATACACATAAGGTTCTTGAAGCGAGTGTAGGCGCCACAATTTCTGAATGCAACGAAATGAGCGAAATAAGAATTTGTGGTTTGTGACGGCATGATGGATACTTTGCACGATAGTGCGTACAGCACCATCGTGCATGACGGTCGTACGCTGCCGTATGTCAAGAAGGATAATAGAGTGCTTATGTCAAGTCCAAAAAACAAAGCAGATTCAATCCTCTCACGTTGGTATATATCACACTAATATCTGCCCTTACCGGGATTTGAACCCAGGACCGCTAGCTTCGTAGGCAGGGTCACTACCAACTAGGCCAGCGCGTCGTCAATTTGTTTTTTTTTTCCTAGAACTGATAATTTATGTAGCGTGGCTTATGATATCCATAAACGAAGTTATAGCGGTATGTACGAGTAAATAGATCTGGCACTGCGCCAGGCGACTGTAGGTTTGTATTATGGCTGCGGTTTGTCAATGGCATAAGAAAACAGTATTATGTAATCGTCTTGACGAGTAGATGACGACTGTGCAAACAAAAGTACACTCGGCAACAAAAGCTTGTTCCAAAAATGAATTTGTTGACATCATCTTCATCGGAAACCGAGAAGTGGGTCAAATTTAACTTGCAAGATTTGTCCCTTACATATTTACATTTACACTAAAGTATAGTTCACTTAGAACTGGCACGCGTTTATCATAAAATAAAAAATAAAAATGGTTCAAAAAATAAAAAACTGACAATCACAACTCAATGTCAATATGTTGAAGAGTCAATGCTAGAAATTCCGTGGATCTGACTTTTTGCGTTTATATATTATTGGTGATGGAAGTTGAACGGCGAAAATGTATTGTGAACAAATACGTGGAAAATCCCTCTTGGTCTGGGTCAATGGGTCTTAAGACTAAAGTTTTCGTCACTACGGCAACAATGACATCAGATGTTTATACGAAAGAGTGTCTGCAGAAACGAATTTTGCCTTTCATTCGAAGCCACAATGGTCCTGTCAAATTTTGGCCCGATTTGGCTAGCTGCCATTATTCAAAAAAGGTTTTGGAGTGGTATGCTGCAAATCACATTGATTTCATACCAAAAGAGATGAACCCACCTAATTGTCCCCAGTTTCGGCCAATTGAAAACTACTGGGCAATAATGAAAGGAAAATTAAATAAAACTGGCAAAATAGTCCAAGACATCAACTCGTTGCGGTCCACATGGAATCAACAGGCAAAAAAGGTGGACGGAGGTCTTGTTCAGAGGATGATGAATACTATTTCCAGAAGAGTCCGTAATTTTGTGCATAACCGTAGTGAATGATTGAAATTTATGTGACACGCCATAAATAAAGAAGTAATCTTTTATATTGTTTAATTTAAAACATTGTTTTTCATTTCATTTAAAAATTATATGCCTTTCATCGCGTTCCAATTCTATATGAACTATGCTTTATTATGGCAAAAGAATGTGTAGTTACGTAACACCAAGAATATTAAATTTAATATAATTTTTTCAGAAGATGAATGTCGTGGTAAAAACAGTTTTAAAGTTAGATTAAAAAAGTTGCTTTTAGATTCCTTAAAATCATCTTAGTTGTACTGGGTAGTAGGGTTAGCAAGGGTAAAACACAATGCTCGAACTAGTATAAGGTATTTATTGAATTTATGTGATGATGGCATGTCTATCTATGGAAAACGGGCAGATTCAGGTAGGTGCATATAGAATATGTAATTGAGTGCATTTCTTCGCCAATTAACGCTATGTTTGGCGAACTTACAGTTAAAAATATGTACCATTTTTTTTCTAAGAAATTAATATAAAAAAAAAAGTTAAATAAAAGCTTTAAAAAAAATGTTCAAGCGATGAAGATTTTAATTGGGAGCCGAAAAAAATTTAATGAGGGAGCTAATTTTACTCCAACACAATTTATTATTTGCGAGTTTTGAGAAAATGACTATTTATTTATTTATTTATTGTATTCAGGATAACAACAGCCAATAATAAGTAAAATATACAGTTGTTTGGATATTTTGGATAGGCCAATAAAAGTTATCCACAAGTAGAAATCTATCAAACAAAACAATTACAACATAAATCGAACTATGTAGTAACAACTAATTATACTAAAATAAATTATGAAGCAAAATGCCAGGTAGTTACAGATGGATATAAATATGTGTGTACACACACGTATCTATGTATACACATTTTCAATTCATTTGTTGGTATTGTTATTTTTAGCAAAACATATGTGTACACAACATTTACAAAAAGTGCTTACTGAATACCTACTCCATCTTCATAAAATTCATGTAATTAATTAATCAATTACAGAAATACTCATTTTGTTTGAGGATGTATACAGAATAGGAATTCTGATTGGTTCGTTTAACTCGCCTTAACCTACTTAAATAATCAAAAAAACATGCTTTAAAAAAAAAGAAGTCACAACCAACGTGCCTACTGACTGCTACTCTGCCCTCCTAATTCAATAAGCATTATCTTAAATTCGATCACCAAAGTAAATTCAATTCTAATACCTCAATAATAAGGTTGATATTATTACAGGAGATTTATTTTAGTTACTTTGTTTTTACTTAGGGCGGCAGTACTATACTCATACACCCACTATGTCGTGTTAGATAAATAATAATAATAATATATATATGGAAATATATGGAATTATATGGAGACATATGGAAATATATGGAATTTAATGCTTGATTTCGCTATTTGCTGAAAGATTTATAAATTTGGTTTGCCTACTATATTTGCCTTGACAGGAACGGCAATTGCCCTTTTTGATTTTTACTAACCAATATTCGGCCCCCAATTGCCTATTTCCGTGCCTAGGCAATAATGTACTAATTTTTAATATATAGGACAGTATCAAAAACATAGGGGTTTTTAAAGGTAGCTTTTTATTTATTATTTTAAATATGTTTATTTTTAGTTTCAAATATGGTTTTGTTATATTTTTTTAATAACACACTTTATTGCTGACTACTCTTTTAACACCAATACGTCCATAAATCGCGTACTTTCTAACAATGTACTTAGTTATACTACCAGTGAAGGCAATAATAATTATATGCGTGTTACAATTTGCCAACGCGTTACCATATGTCCTTACTATAATAACTGTCGATTTAATCTTCGTTTTTGCGCAGTATGTCTACAAGGGCGCCCCCTCGCGGCACACCACCCCACCCTAAGTGACATTGCCCCCCTAGTTCTCCCCGTTTTTAGGTCACGTCTAATAGGTGTCTGCTCATATTTGTTGGAACTTGAGTCGTGTATTTGCTGCCTACTTTTTCATCCATGATATCCATGCTAATTTTATACCCAAAGTCGAGTCCAGAATTAGACGAACTAACTTGACAGTTCATTGTACACCAATGTTGCCACAGTTTGGCTAGTGCTGTTAATATCGATAGCTAATCGAACACATAACGGATTTGGAATTATCATCGACGATATGTAGCGTTTGTCTCTATCGCACTTTCATATTTGCCAGAAAGAAAGGGATGAATGCTATATGTATGGTACATGAAATGTACCGTACTAGCCCGACAGCAGCCAGCTAAAAGGATCACAATGGCCTGTTGTAATAAGTATGTATGAGTGTGAAAGTTTCGACGACAATCACTACATAGTATAAAACAAAGTCGCTTCCCGCTGTCTGTCCCTATGTATGCTTAGATCTTTAAAACTACGCAACGGATTTTGATGCGGGTTTTTTTGATAGATAGAACGGTTCAAGAGGAAGGTTTTTATGTATAATAAATTCTTTTTTCATGTACGGGTGTTACAAAAAACTCACATAAACCGAAGCGAAGCGAAAGCGGGTCGCTAGTACTTGATAAAATATAAATATGATCAGATTTATAGAAGGCACAAGGTTATATCGGCATATTTGTGTCGACATAAACCTATCACTATTTATTTTTTCCTATGGCTCGCAACATTTTCGGCTATCAAGTTAAGTAGTTCGCCTAATTCTGGACTAGACTTTAGTCCATGCTGGATAAAAATAAAAATCATACTTCGACTTGGGTTCATGTAATTTTTTTTGCTTCTTACGTCCTCAGGAAAGCGTACAGACCAAGTTTTTCATGAAATGTACAACTCAAAAAAAATCGGACTGGGTGTAAGACTGCGCCGAGCGTACGCCGGATGTACAGTGGCGCCCTCATTACTTTTATTGTGTTTTCTAATTAGATAAAGTATTTTCTTGAAATTGGACGGTATGTTTTTGTACTACAAATGAAAACACAACTTATAGGGTATATCACATAGTTTAATAACAATTCGCCTACGAGTTATTAACTTAACGGAAAAAAGTGGCCACCTTTTCCCGTTAAGCTGCCTACTCAAAGGGTAATTGTTATTAAAGATTGTTACGTATCCCATAAATTGTGTTTTTACTTGCGCTACAAAATCGTATCGTCTGATTGCAAGGAAATTCTTTAGTTCATTAGAAAACACAATAATAGTAATGAGGGCGCCGCTGGACGCTCGGCGTTTGCTCAGCGCAGTCTTGTGAGACAAAGTCTATATCATTTGGTATAGACTTTTTTAGCTTACACAATCCTCTTAACCCTTCGTATGCTTAGGCACGGATCCGTGCTCAAAATTTGGATATCTTTTTGTATTTTTTTTAAGCTTAATTTTATGGACTGTATCGTAATCAGAAGAGACTAGAACTTGGTACTTTTTTGACCTCCCGCATACGAGGGGTTAAGAGGTAAGTATCTAAAAGTAACGAAATACGGCTGTCACTGGGATCATCGTACATTAACCTAATTGTACTACAGTTTGTTTACGTTTATATATAATTAATAGTATACACGTAATCAGCAGAACTTCTAAAACAATCGATGCCTCTCTCACTCTCAAATCTTAGGACCCATGTGTAAAAGGGACAGCGAACGTTTTCATTAACTGCGTCATTCATGAAATTCTACGAGGAAAGTTATTTTGGTCGCGTGTTGACCAATACTTCGTTGATATGAGAAAGGTTTACTCTTAAACAAGGTTTGGTGAAAATTCAGTTTTACATGTATTAGCATCACTACATAGTATAAAACAAAGTCGCTTCCCGCTGTCTGTCCCTATGTATGCTTAGATCTTAAAAACTACGCAACGGAATTTTATGCGGTTTTTTTTAAAAGATAGAGTGATTCAAGAGGAAGGCTTATATGTATAATATTTTTTTATTTTATGTACTGGTGTTACAGAAAACTCATATAAACCGAAGCGAAGCGAGGGCGGGTCGCTAGTAAGTTATAATTTTGAAGAAATTGAATTTTTACATCAAACTATTTGGGACTGACTGTAGCATTAATACATGTTTTATGGTCAACTTGCTTCTGCGTGCGACTTCGTCCGCGTAGATTTCGATTATCGTTATTCCCTCGGGAACATATATTTTTCAGGATAAAAAGCATCCTATGTCCTATTCCAGGACCAAACCTATAAGTGTGCCAAGTTTCATCCCGATTCGTGCAGTGGTTGAAGCGTGATTGAGTAACAAACATGCAAAAATCCAAACTTTCTGATTTATAATTATATTATTCGTATTAGTGAGGGTAAGATGTGGGTAACTCACTTTAAGACAAATACTTCATATTCGCAAAAACGTGACATTCACAAATCATCATAGTAGCAAAACATTGGTAAGACATGAATTAGACAGTGTCGACGGAGCTCCGCTTCTGCGGAGCTCCTATTTCTGGGTTATGTGGCCCTCCGGGCCTACTATAAATCTAACATAACCTAAACCTACCTACAATTCGATAACCCGACTAATTGTAAATATCATGTTTTGCGAATGTGATATTCACACTATGAACGGAGGCGAACTTTGCATCTGTGTCTGTGGATATATTATTGTGTGTATGAGTGTTTCTGTGTATCTGTCTACTGCATCGTAGCTTCCAAACCGGTGGGCTAATTTGAACGCGTTTTTCCTTATAGAAAGTTCATTAAATCGGGGTTGTTCTTAGGTTCAAAAGGGGTTGACCTTATATAGGGTTTTTTTAATCACTAATCATTAAGCCAATCTTTTCTCATTGTCAACAGCCAAGACCTGCAACAGGTCCAAACATGGGACCTGTCACACGATACCGACGTGAACCACCTATCCGATACCAAACCCAACGAATGGGAGAGCAAAGACATCGAGGTGTTCCAAACCAGTCCGAACTACTTATACCTACAGTATAGAAGGAAGCGTGAAACCGAAATTACTACCAAAGTACCAGGAAATAACGAAGCTGTGGAGGTCGAAACTTGGATTCAACCGGTTAAAATAAGGATAGAGGGTTTGAGGGTTGAGGAGTCAGAGAAGGACCCTAAGATTGTGGAAGGTGTTCCCAGTGTTTTGGTTAATTCCAAGTTTAAATTGAGGTAAGTTGAGGCTGGATAGTTCTGGAGTGAATCCTTTCAGATGGAGTTTAAGGAGATATTTTTCACTAGCGACCCGCCCTCGCTTCGCTTCGGTTTATGTGAGTATGATAGCCTATAGCCTTCCTCGATAAATGGGCTATCTAACACTGAAAGATTTTTTCAAATCGGACCAGTAGTTCCTGAGATTAGAGCGTTCAAGCAAACAAACAAACTCTTCAGCTTTATAATATTAGTATAGGTGACATGAAGAATGTTGACAAAAAAGGAAAGGGAGGGCAGGACTACTTGTTCAAAAATCTGTGAACTAATTTTGCAGCATCTGTCGCTGATTCTGCCAAAATGGGCTGAAGCAGTCCGATGTTCAATAGATTTGTTCTCGATTCGTCATATTCCCATCTCGTCATATTCCTGATTCGTCATATTCCTAATTCGTCATTGTTCAGTCAAATGAAATCGCCAACTGTCCTTACGAAATGAAATAAGTAACCATTAGGACAGATTCTGCTAATTGGACAATCATTTACTTAAGGCGGAGTCCAAAAGACATGGTAAATAATGTAAACTTTGTATGACTTTACACATAACCTAAATTTATTGTCTAACTTGTTATACTTAACTGAAATAAAAAATAATGAATAGATATTATAACCTCAAAAATGTAAGCTCACAATGGAGTGCTGGCCCCTACCCTGATCTATGGTAGTGAATGTTGGGTGTGGCAGGATAAGCATAAAAGTCGTGTAAATGCAGTTGAAATGCACTCTTTGCGTAGTATGTGTGGTGTGAAAGTGATTGATAGAGTAAGGAATGAAAAAGTCAGAGAGAAACGTGGAATAAAAGAAGATGTAGTGACTAAGATTGGAAAGGGCATGCTTCGATGGTTCGGTCATTTGGAAAGGATGGATGAAAGAAGATTGACGAATGAGATATACAGATCGAAAGTGAGTGGACGGGTCGGAAGGGACCGCCCTAGGCGTACTTTTTCGAGTCAAATCGGAGAAATACTGGAAAAGGGCCGAATCTTTAGTACCCGAAACCGACGTGCGTGCATGACTCGATGTATGAATGTGGAAGAAGCGAAAGAAATTTGTCAAGATCGTAGCAAATGGAAAGAAGTGGTCTCTGCCTACCCCTCTGGGAAACAGGCGTGATTTAATATATGTATGTATGTAAAATGTAAGCTGCTGCTTCGTACAAAATAATGCATTCAAATGTACATGGTATGACAAGTTGGGAATATGACGAATCGAGAACAAATCATCTTCAAATTGAATTGAGCAAGTCCTTCCCTCTTGGTTCGAGTCCAGACACATTCCACTAACAAGTGATACACATCCTCCACATGTCTTACGTGTAGTATATTCTGCCCTCCTAAGCCAAGAAGCAGTATCTTAAATTCAATCACCAAAGCGGATTCAATTCAATGGCGTTAATAATAAGGTTGATATTACTACAGGAGGTTTATCTTAGTTACAGCGTTTTTGCTTAGGACGGCAGTATTGTTCTTCTCTGTTCCGCAGATTGTTCGGAGAAGGATTCACCACTCACAGCGTGATCGCTTTCTCGGAAGTCCCTCTGGAGTACGACAAGCCTTGCAAGTTCCTCATGCCGGGAGAGTTCTTGGTAAGAATACAATTAGGGAATGCAAATAACCAGTTATAACCGGTTTTAACCGGTTATTTGCATACAAAAACTGCTAATAACCGGTTTAATTGTATTCCCTAAATACAATACAATACAAATACTCTTTATTGAACACCAAAAAAAACAAAACACGGAACACTAAATTATACAACGGGCGGAATATTCAGGGTCATGCAAAAATCTACAAAAAAGTTATAACTAGTAATGGTGAACCCTAATTTCCGATGTTCCGAAGTAGTTCCGAATTTTCACAATTCCGAATGCGACGTTTTCATAGAAGTCTTAAAGTTCATCCAAATCGGTCCATCCGTTTGGCAGCTACAATCCCACAGATACAGACAGTGTTTATCCCAGTGAATGTACAATACATAATATGATAAACCCGTCGTGTTAGGGCTTGTTAGAATCGTCTTGACGAGTAGATGACGACTGTGCAAAAAAAGCACAATCGGGAACAAAAGCTTGTCCCAGAATTGAAAATTTTGACAGATACTTATTAGTTATTACTTTTACAGGTAGAAAACGAATCCGTGACCAAATCCTCGGCCCTCTTCGCCGTTGTCGCACCCAAACCCTTAGCCGATTCTACCTTCTACATATGCGCTAAAAACTTACCATTCAACATACTAGACCCTACGAAAGACGAGGAGAAGTACCGCCACCAAGGCACTGAGAGCTGGAAGGTATTCGCCACCCACCACACGATGCTGCCTCTCTGGATGACTTTGATACTGATATTAGTATGTTTGATGTTCTCTGCGCTGTTCTCGGGTTTGAATCTGGGGTTGATGTCGTTGGATAGAACGGAGCTGAAGATTATATCTAATACTGGGACAGAACAGGTGAGGCATAGCTGTTTAGAACGCACTTCAAAAGTGCCACTTGGCTAGTCACTTGTGTGGAATTTGACATTGCAGCACTGAGCGTTTTTCTGATACAGTTAAGCCGATCGAAAATAAGGACGTTGGCTAGCATTAAGACTTCACCGAGCAAACGTCGAGCGTCCAGTGGCGCCCTCATTACTTTTATTGTGTTTTCTAATTAACTAAAGAATTTCCTTGCAATCAGACGATACATTTTTGTACCGCAAGTAAAAACACAATTTATGGGATACGTAACAAACTAAACTAAAACTAAACTTGAGTTTATTGGGAAACACAAGAATGGTAATGAGGGCTCCACTGTACATCCGGCGTACGCTCGGCGCAGTCTTAAGCTGTACGTTTAGATAAACCACGTGATCAGGGATCCCATACATACATTTCAAAATGATAGAATCGAAAAAACGTTAGCGGCGGCGTTTAAATCTTGGCAAGGCGGTGATGGCAACAGTGTTGAACACTTTTAGCTGACAGCCACTAAAATTTAATGGACACTTAACTCCAAATATAAACGTCAGACGGTTATAGGACTTATAAGCCTTGTATTTTATACTGCTGTGATATTGGGAATAAAGTGTGTAACATTGGGTCCTTGTCCATTGTTACTTACTCTAACATTAATCGTTACACTTGCTATACTAGATGTAGAGCCTCAAGCCTTACCTTTAGCTGTTGTCTGTGTAGAAGTCTTTGTGCTCCGTAGACCCTGTGGGGTCTACGGAGCACAAAGACCGGAGCATGTCACAACAAACCACTCTGTTCTTAATTCAAATTGTTGACAACATTATTAATCATGCGTGTCTGAAACCTTAAAGTATTTTGAACTATGTGACACAGACTTAAGGTATATTTTCCATAAATGTTCCGATCTTTATGATCATCCTGGCTGCTTCCATATTTTTGACTTTTGTAAGTTCCGATATCTTTACCTAATTGTATGTTACGAATTTATTGAAAAGTCGCTGCTCCTAAATTTATGACGAATTATATGGGCCGATATTATAGACCTTATCTAGCGTAATTAATATATTGAAAATTAATGCTGTTCCGAAATATTTGAGTACCTTGACCGCGACCATATATCTGATGGCGACTGTACTATTATGTTTTTATCATTAAAAAAATGACCTTCTGCTGGAGTTTCTTGCGGCGCTTCTTCCCCGCAATGATGGTCTTGTCCGAAGCGCTGGTAGACTCACCCTATATTACCGACGTGTAAAAGAGCCCTCATGTGGCCTATTTACTGAATAAATATTTAGAATTTTGTTATTTTTAATTTTGAATTTCTAATTATCAGGAAAGAAAATACGCCCGAGCAATAATGCCTGTCCGCGACCACGGGAACTACCTCCTCTGCTCCATACTACTCGGCAACGTGGCGGTGAACTCCACGTTCACGATCCTCCTGGACGAGCTGACCTCGGGGCTGTTCGCGGTGATCTTCTCCACGCTCTCCATCGTGCTGTTCGGGGAGATCACGCCGCAGGCCATCTGCTCGCGGCACGGGCTGATGGTGGGCGCGAGGAGCATCGTCATTACTAAGGTGAGTGGAGGCTCTAGGAACGAGTGGAACCTGGAAGACTAATGTCATCGAGTCTTTAATCCACATTGGAAGATTACGGTTGGGCATCAACCAAGTCTCTAGCAATGGAAACTCTTGGAGACTATAGTCCATACTCTGTCGTTATGATATGCCTGTATCCAGCACTTCCATCAGTGCCGTGCATTGCAGTTCGGGGAGATTACGCCGCAGGCCATCTGCTCCCGGTTCGGGCTGATGGTTGGCGCGAGGAGCATCGTCATTACTAAGGTGAGTGGAGGCTCTAGGGACGAGTGGAACGTGGTCCAGGGTCACGAAAGAAGACTGAGGAGATGTCATCGAGTCTTTAATCCACATTGGAAGGTTACGGTTGGGCATCAACCAAGTCTCTAGCAATGGAAACTCTTGGAGACTATAGTCCATACCCTGCCGTTATGATATGCCTATATCCAGCACTTCCAGCAGTGCCGTGCATTGCAGTTCGGGGAGAACACGCCGCAGGCCATCTGCTCCCGGCTCGGGCTGATGGTTGGCGCGAGGAGCATCGTCATTACTAAGGTGAGTGGAGGCTCTAGGAACGAGTGGAACGTGGTCCAGGGTCATGAAAGAAGACTAAGGAGATGTCATCGTGTCTTTAATCCACATTGGAAGGTTACGGTTGGGCATCAACCAAGTCTAACAATGGAAACTCTTGGAGACTATAGTCCATACCCTGCCGTTATGACATGCCTGTATCTAGCACTTCCAGCAGTGCCTTTTAAAGTTTGTAGCTTTTTCCGATTCCTGTGAATTTCTATTTGAATTATCAATTTTACCGAGTCGACAGAGCTCCGGTTTTGCGGAGCTCCTTGGGGCCTGCTGCAAAACTAAATAAACCTAAACCTACCTGTTCCATTGTAATAATAATAATAATGCGAATACATGCGATCAAGAGAAATTCATAGCGGGAAATATGCGACTGAGTAAAATTTTATAAGGGACTTGAAATCTGGACCAAGAAGGTATTTTTAGACATTCATCCTTCTTGGAGATTAAAATAGGAGTAACGAATTCTTCGGGTGCGGGCGTCCTCTATTCCTACTAATGGCGAATGTTTGTGTGTGTGTGTGTTACTTTGTGACTCCTTCACGCTGCAACGGCTGGGCGGATTTGGATGAAATTAAGGACGGAGATAGCTTTAACCCTGGATTAACACATAGACTACTTTTCATCCCGGAAAATTTTAAAGATGCCGAGGGAATTACGTTAATCGAATTTTACGCGGATGAAGTTTTTTCAATTAACATCTGTTTGACCGTAAGGCCAGCCAGTTCGAAGCAGACCTCTTACAGGTTCTGAACTCCTGGTAATAGGATGACTTAACTACAGTAAAACATAAGTCATAACTGATATGGCTTACCGATGTACGGTCACGAGCGTTAATTTGGGACCTATTTCAAGAAAAATATGCTTGAAGTCGTCAATGTCATTAGAGATGTCAAGTCATTTGTAACTTTTAGGAAACTCAACCTCATTGTTGTAGAATGTCAAATTGACTTAGGACCTAAGGTGGGTACCAAATTTAATCTCGTGACTGTACCTGCGCATATGACATTATTTCGAAGTGCGGGAACCAATCAGCATGTTGCGCGGTTGTATTCTGTGCTATTATTGGTTATAAGTGACGCCATGTTGACGCGCGCCCGCGTGTCATTCAGTCAGCCGTCAAACGTGGGTGAGATGGAAAAAATAGATGCAATTTAATTTGCACCTTATTACGTACAAGTCTGATCGTGGGTTTTAATCGTGCTTTCGGAAATCATCGGAATCGTTCGTGTCTGCGCGAACGAAGATTCACGACACGCCATATCAATTGTGTTCTACTGTAACATTTCTCCTCTTCTCCAGGGTGTGATGGCGTTGACAGCCCCCCTGGCCTTCCCTGTCAGCAAACTCCTGGACTACTTCCTCGGCGAGGAGATTGGCAACGTGTACAACCGGGAGCGACTTAAGGAACTAGTTAAGGTCTGGGATCTTGTGTACTCCAAGGTTCCTAATATTTATACTAATTCTTCGATTTCTTTGGAATGCGCTTTCTCTTTCTACTGATGGTAGATAGTAGAAATATAAATATTTATTAGACGAGCATAAAAAATATTCATCATTATTATATTATTTGTCATAAAGACTGTACACGATAAAATCTGGCCATGCATGATCTGGTGTATCTTTGCGATGAATGCATATTTTCAAGCAGTTTTTTTTTAATATGTTGTATAATTATAATACTATATAATTAAATAAAATCGTATCATAATGTATGGGTATGTGTTAGTTTTCGCCAAATATATTCTATCATACCTTTCATCTCTTGTACAGCGTTTTTTGACAATATTCACTCACTTCCTGCTTCTACGCCACAACAGTATTTATATTGTTACAAGCAGTTTTACCCACAATAGAATGTCGTCTTACGAAAAAAATACTTTTTGAAACTCATTTCTATTTGTAGTAGTCAGGAAGACTTTTTACTCCAAGCACTGAAAGTTGTTTTTGTATGGGAGGCATTTATTTGTCAAAAAGTCAAATTCGCCAAAGTTAAAAAACCTTAGAACTATCTTAATCTGAATATAATCAGGAAAGTTTTAACTATTGTGGTAAGATAATTTAATAAGGTATAATTTGGCTTGTATAATTAATAATAATAAAATGTTTTAAAACGGAGAATTTGGTAAGACTGTCAGAAGATCGTGTACAAAAAAATAAAGGTACTGTGGATTATATAAGGGTCTAAGATACAGACGCTCTTACATTTTATTATGATTGTATTTTTATTATGTAGTTTCATAACCACTGACTATTACAAAAAAGTGCTGCTTGAAAATTAGCATTCATTAAAAAAATACACCAGATCATGCATGGCCAGATTTTATCGTGTACAGTCTTTAATGTGGTGGATAGACTAGGTGCTACCAAAACAGATGAACATACTAACATATTAACGAAGTAACATACATAGACTTAAGACTGCACCTAGCAAACGCCGAGCGTCCAGTGGCGCCCACATTACTATTATTGTGTTTTCTAATTAATCAGACGATACGTTTTTGTAGCGCAAGTAAAAACACAATTTATGGAATAGGTAACCAACTTTAATAACAATTACCCTTTGAGTAGTCAGCTCAACGGAAAAACGTAGCCACTTTTTTCCGTCTTTTTTCCGTTAAGTTGATAACTCAAAGGTGAAATTTTATTAAACTATGTGATATACCCTGTAAGTTGTGTTTTCGTTTGTAGTACAAAAACTTACCGTCCAATTTCAAGAAAATATTTTAGTTTATTAGAAAACACAATAAAAGTAATGAGGGCGCCACTGTACATCCGGCGTAAGCTCGGCGCAGTATTAAAAATCATTGCCCTCGTTTTGGCTGTAATTATAGAACAATTTAATTGTTATTGTGGGATGTAAAGTGTCTCATATCCTTAGAGTTAATTTCTAATAATCTAGTATTCATATTACCTATAGTTTGGGACTATATTTCGTTCGAATAGGTATTTAACTAAATGTAAACAAAAAAACCACGTGACTTAGTTGGTCAGCCAATAGGTGCAGAACACTGATACGTCAAAGCTCGACCAAATAGCTTCGATTGGCTGTTGAACAGAGCCACGTGGTTTGGTTTGTTTACACTTAGTTAAATACATATCGTCGATGAAACTGAAAAACCGCGTAAGTATCATTTAAAATAAGGAGCAAAATGCACCTTTTCAATAAGTCAGTAAGGTTTATTTTGTTCTGTCATAAATTTGTTAGTTACGCGGTTTTGCAGTTTCACCGACGATATCGGAACGAAGTATAGTTCAATTTGTGTAGTATTGTCCCCTGAAATTTATTATTTTATCCAAGCTTTCATTTTTCACTAATTTCTACCAATAAAACCGACACCGCTGCTAAAAAAAGTACTCTCAACAGGTGACGACAGACGTCAACGACCTAGACAAGGACGAGGTGAACATCATCTCCGGCGCGCTGGAGCTCCGCAAGAAGAGCGTGTCCGATGTCATGACAAAGCTGGAAGATGTGTTCATGCTGCCGATCACTTCGGTGCTGGACTTTGAGACCATGAGCGATATCGTCAAGTCTGGTGAGTGCATTTAGGCCCGTATTAATAAACTAATCTCAACTCTAGTGCTCGTCTTGAGATGTGTCAAAAATGACAGTGTTCTATGGTTTGACGTTTACTTTGACGTATCTTGTGACCCGTGTGGTTGCCGGCTTAGAATAGTGCCACTCCATGTCTTCCTGTGGAAGTCGTAAGAGGCGTATAAAGGCTTGTAGTACTGTTAGGCGATGGGCTTGCAACCTGACACTAATATACACTGGTAAACAAGTTTTTAGAGTTGTGGGTAATTCTGTAGCTCTGGCTACCCCACTCTGGTAATAAAGGTGTGAAGGTATGGATGTCTTTAATTGACTTCAAAAGAAGTGAGAGATTCTCAGTTCGTCTTAATCTTTTTTTTATGTATGTTTCCCGATTACTCTAAGATCTATTTGGTTGTAGCAATTATGAAAAACTGGGTTTGTAAGTTTCGCTCATTCTTTTTAAAAATGTTTCTTTCCAAGAATTTTCTCGGCAAGGTAAACGTATTCTATATCTACAACATATTCAAAATTCGCTAATAAACATTCGGGGAATAAAATACCGCAGCGGACAGGAATGGATTTTTATCTGTTATCTTACTCCTAGGAGGAAAATGAGCCACTTTGCGTCTTCTTTTTGCATGTTTGAGAAAAAACGATTGAAATATTTCTCCCCAGGCTACTCCCGAATCCCGGTGTTTGAGGGCAACCGCGGCAACATCGTGACCGTGCTGTTCATCAAGGACCTGGCGTTCGTGGACCCCGACGACAACACGCCGCTGCGCACGCTGGCGCAGTACTACCAGAACCCCTGCAACTTCGTCTTCGAGGATGTCACGCTCGACGTCATGTTTAAGCAGTTCAAGGATGGTAAGTAAAAAGAAGGCTTCACGCATGAGTTCATTGATATCAATCAAAAACAAGAATGGACCTAGAATTGATCCTTTAGGCACTCCCATAGCAACAGTTGGTCAGCAGGGGATTGCGTTCTGTGTATGTCCACCCGCTGAGTTCGGTGAGTAAGGTAAGATATAATAAGATCAAGGGTACCGTTTTTGATACCGTAATAGCCTAGTTTCGCTCTAACGTAACGTGCTCAACACAGTCAAACGCTTAGGATAAATCACAAAACACTTGAGTCATATACATGTTTAATTAAGGTTAAACCGGCATCTGTAGTAGACCGTCCCGTTTTGCGGGTGGTAGGACCTTGTGCAGGGTCCGTCCGGATCGCTACCACCATCTTATCCATTAACCTACCGCCAAACAGCAGTGTTCGCATTGTTGTGTTCCGGTTTGGGGATAAGACAGCCGGTGAAATAACTAGCATAGAGGCATTCCATCTTAGTCCTCAGGGTTAGCAACGCATTTGCAGTCTTAGGATTGCATTGCAGTCTTGTGAATGCGAATGTCTATGGGTCACAGTTTCCACTTACCATCAGGTGGCCTGTGTGCTCGTTTGTCTTCTCAATGCCATAAAAAAAAAACCGTCCCTTGGTTAATCCAAATTGACTGCTATTAAGCGACTTCTTATTAAAATGTATATATTTGGTGTAGAATTATTTTAGCTATCCTAATTACGACTAAATTGACACAAAACAAAGTCCAAATCTTGAACTTGTGTCCACTGGCATGACTTTCAGCTGTCGGCCAGACTGTGTACTCATAAGCCAATAAGCAATATCTCCAATTCAATAGCCAATGCAAATTAATTGCTCTCTCGTTAGTAATAAGGTTGCATTTGCTACAGAAGTTTTGTCTGAGATACCGCCACTTGACTTAGCAGGGCAGTGTGCCGATCGAAAGGACTAAGTATATGGTTATATATTTACGTGTCCTCGGTGTTCGGTCTTTGAAACGTCACAATCTTGTTTCCAGGGCACAAGGGGCATATGGCGTTCGTCCACCGAATCAACAACGAAGGGGAGGGGGACCCCTTCTACGAAACGATAGGTCTGGTGACCCTGGAGGACGTCATCGAGGAGATGATCCAGTCGGAGATTGTCGACGAGACCGACGTTTTCAGTAAGTTGTGTAACAGCGAGTGGGTAAAGTCAGCAGCTGAAGTAGGGACCTGAATGAACTGCACTCGACTCTATTGTCAAGAGAATACGTCGTGTCTTGATCATTTTCCGCATGTTATTTTGTTTAGCTACTTTTGATGCGGACTGTACCATGGGTAAGTTAACTTGATGTTCTATTTCCACATCTTCAACCTTCGTGTAAAGTCGACATCGATAGGACTTGTGAACGATGTAAACAAAGCGCCATATTGATATTGTCTATGGGTTGACGACTTTACTAGGGATGGGAAAAGTAGACTAAGATTAATAATCGATTAAGACTGCACCGAACAAACGTCGAGCGTCCAGTGGCGCCCTTATTACTATTATCGTGTTTTCTAATTAACTAAAGAATTTCCTTGGAATCAGACGAAATGTTTTTGTAGTGTAAGTAAAAACACAATTTATGGGATACGTAACAAACTTTAATAACAATTACCCTTTGTGTAGTCACCTTAACGGAAAAAGGTGGCCACGTTTTCCGTTAAGCTGACTACTCAAAAGGTAATTGTTATTAAACTATATGATATACCCTATAAGTTGTGTTTTCATTTGTAGTACAAAAACACACCGTCCAATTTCAAGAAAATACTTAAGTTTATTAGAAAACACAATAAAAGTAATAAGGGCGCCACTGTACATCCGGCGTACGCTCGGCGCAGCCTTAAGGTCACGTAACTATTTTCGATCAACAGTGGACAACAGAACGAAGCGCCGCCGCAAGAAGCCGACGAACAAGCTGCAGGACTTCGGGGCGTTCGCCGAGCGGCACGAGAACCAGCGCACGCACATATCGCCGCAGCTGACGCTCGCCACCTTCCAGTACCTCAACTCCAGTGAGTCAGCTGTGCTTCTAGAAACTTCTAAGTAGGTAGGCTGAAGTAGGCCATGGCCTATCTTAGAAGCGTCGACCCGGCACGAGGTATAGTTCGAGGGTGCAATTGAATGGTGCGCCAAAGTTCATATAAAATTGCAAATTAGATTATTGTAACTCCGAAAATGTATCTCATATAATTTTACAATCTAATGATCACTCTTCATACTCTTCATAATTATTTTTAATACTAATGATCGAAACTTATAATCATCTGAACTTATAACGCCAATATTCATGGGACCGTACACTATTCAGAATTTCTTAAATTTCTTACGTGTAGATAAAATTAGGTTAGGTTAGGTTAGATTAAAAAAAGTAACAGTTAAAAAAGTTGCGATAATTATGTTATGACTTAAAAAAGTATGAGTAAACATTTTCGGAGTAATGATGAGTATAGTCACAAAGTGTTATTTGTATATAAAATCGAAAGACCAATTTTATATGAGCCAATATGGACCCGCAATTGATTTGATACTTTATGAGGATTCGATTATGAGGAAAGTAAAAAAAAGTAATTTGTACATTTTTTTGAGAAAAAAGTATCACGTCAAATACTAGGAGTGCATAAACATTAAAAGTAACCTTCAGTGCTGTCTATTCGCGAGACATTCGCTCTGTGTCGTGTGCGCCCGCCTGTCTCCGATCTAAGTTGCGCTACGCAGCTCCTAATTACCGCTGCGCTCCTGGTACTTTATTTAAACATGCAATTACTTTTCTTCCCTAGGGTGGACATGTATCACTTTCAACCCGCTTCTAAGATAAACAATGGCCTACTATCAGAGTATGGATACATGAAAAGGAACTACGTCAATGGACCTGTGCAGAAACCCCTTTGTGGGCAGCCTTGCCCCTTGTTGGGGCTCGTTAGTCTGTCTTGAAAACAGTAGATGGCTGCAACAACAATAACTGCATCAAAAACTTGTTCCAAAAATGAAATTTAGTTACGACTGCGCCGAGCGTACGCCGGATGTACAGTGGCGCCCTCATTACTATTATTGCGTTTTCTAATAAACTAAGGTACTTTCTTGAAATTGGTTGGTAGGTTTTTGTACTACAAATGAAAACACACATAGTTTAATAAGAATTCACCTTCGAGTTATCAACTTAACGGAAAAATGTGGCCACCTTCTCCCATTAAGCTGACTACTCAAAGGGTAATTGTTATTAAAGTTTGTTACGTATCCCATAAATTGTGTTTTTACTTGCACTACAAAAACGTATCGTCTGATTGCAAGGAAATTCTTGAGTTAATTAGAAAACACAATAATAGTATTGAGGGCGCCACTGGACGCTCGACGTTTGCTCGGTGCAGTCTTAAAGACAAATGCTTCATTCACCGTTGCTTCATTTCAGTTTACGTGAGATTTCTGTAACACCATTAGATAAACCATTATTACATAAAAACCTTCCGTGGAAAATGGTCGTACTGGTGAAAACCCGATCAAAATCCTTTGCTTGGTTTAGGAGGAGTAAGCGGATATCTAGACAGACAGAAAGCGAAAAGGATAGCCGGAAAGGGAAGTTTTATACTATGTAATAAGGAAGAAGTAGATAAAGATAATGCAAATTAAAAAAAAAACACGCCTGTTTCTCAGAGGGGTAGACAGAGACCACTGCTTTCCACTTGCTACGATCTTGACAAATCTCTTTCGCTTCTTCCACATTCATACATCGAGTCATGCACGCACGTCGGTTTCGGGTACTTAAGATTCGGCCCGTTTCCAGTATTTCTCCGATTTGACTCGAAAAAGTACGCCAAGGGCGGCCCCTTCCGACCCGTCCACTCACTTTCGATCTGTATTGCAAATTATTGGTTTTATAATGCTGCTTTATTTTAGGTGTGGACGCTTTCCGTCCCGAGATCGTCTCGGAGACAGTGCTCCGTCGCCTGCTGCGGCAGGACGTCATCCATCACATCAAGGTTAAAGGGAAGAGCAAAAAGGACACCAGCACCTACGTCTACCAGCAGGGGAAACCGGTGAGTCAATACCAGGGACCGGAAAACCCCTTCATTTGACTAACCCTATCAATGGGCTTAGCCTATCATTCGGTTAGCCAATCGACGTGCTTAGCTATGATTGAGTCACCTTAACGTTAGGGCGAACCCCTTTGAAGTAGTTAACCTTACCCGGTTCATTAGGGTTTCGGTAGTTTAATATTTAAGCGCTTAGCATTGGCTGGGTATTACCCCATTGATCGCCTCTCTCATTTCACATTTCGGCTCGCTCAATTCGCCGTCTCGCTTAAGCGGCCACTGCCTGCCGCCACCCTATCAATTGTTAGGTAATTCAATAATAAGTCTAAACTCTTGCGCATAGAGGTTAAACCAGCTTGAAACCGTTCGAATAAGCTTGAATAAGGTAACAGACAATAGGGTATTGGGATAGGCTTAGCGCTTAGTCGAATTAACCGTATCGTTTGGTTGCCCTTTCTTTGAGCTAAGTCGACGATAAGCTTAGCGCATCCTTGGGGTTTGTAACAACAAGTCTATCAAAAAGCATATCGAAAACCCCTTTCGCGCTAAGCGGTTCCGGTCCCTGGTCAATACCACACAATTCACTACAATACAATGAAAAACTTCCTAAAGATCTCCATTATTAGGCATTCCTACAATTGGAGCAGGGGTGTAACGAATGCACGAGTGATGTCCAAGCGGCGAGTTTAAGTAGTCCCGTCAGTGCGAACAAAACACATTGTAGCGCGTGCATTTTCAATTTAGCAGCATGGTTTTTGCCGATGGGTCGAATGTATAAGGCTGCTTAATTGAAAATGCACGCGCTAAAATGTGTTTTGTTCGCTCTGACGGGACTACTTAAACTCGCCGCTTGGACATCACTCGTCCGTCCGTTCGACCGTCGTTGTTTAGAGAATCACTACCCAGGTCTTTCTAAGAAAAAGTAAGATTATGTATGTATGTATGTAAACACTTTATTGTACAAAAGAAAAACCAGAACAATACAATTAATATAAAAATATGTGCAAAGGCGAACTTATCCCTTTAAGGGATCTCTTCCAGCTAACCCTAGAGAGATTGAGAAGAGTGAAAGGTTGTGCAACGGGTAAACAAGTGTACATGAAGAATAATATAACACATTAAGTAACCAATACAACTTATATAAATAATATAAAAATAAAACTACATTCAAATACCTACATAAATAGATACAGAAATTTACTTCAACAATAAAAATCTTTAACGTTTTTGCAATGCTGTTCTCTTTTTTAAAGTCAATTGTAGTCATATCCATATTACATAACTATCGTTCGACGTTATGTTGACGTAATTTGCATCCGTCGGCCGAGCTTAATATTGAGTTCCATACTGGCCTACAAATCTATTAAGTAAGACACAATACCTATTTTAGTAACATTGTAATTGCAACCTTGTCTCGTCAATTATAGGGTATCTTTTATATTTGGTATTACATCCTAAAGCACAAACCTGGTGATTCGGCAGGCCATATTTCAAACTAATGTATGACTACCCTCTGCTCTCAGGTGGACTACTTCGTGCTGATCCTGGAAGGCCGCGTGGAGGTGACGGTGGGCCGCGAGAACCTCGTGTTCGAAGCGGGACCCTTCACGTACTTCGGGGTACAGGCGCTCACGCAAAACATGGGCGTTGGTACGTATACTCTATATAACTCGGTAAAACCATATTATGGTTACATATCAGAACGCAAAAATCCTACCTATAAGGTCTTAATACCTAATGGCTTTTTTTTCTGAAACCCTAAACTTTTCAGGATTTTTGATAAGCATATAAGGACATGGCATTTTTTTTCTCAAAATCATTTTAAATAGTAATATCATCATGTTTTTTTTTTAGTAGAATCCCCAACCCCATCAGCCATGGGCAGTCTCCAAAACATCAACGTGGACAGCATGCTCCGCCACACATTCGTGCCGGACTACTCAGTCCGCGCCACTGCCGAGCTCTTCTACCTGACGGTCAAACGGGCCCTGTACCTCGCTGCCAAGCGCGCTACCCTCATGGAGCAAGGAGCGCTGTCTAAGGGAGCCGTGAGCGATCAGCTGGACAGGGAATTGGATAAGGTCAGTGTGTGGTATTAGGCAGCCAGTTTTTTTTTTTTTGTGGCATCGAGTAGACAAACGAGCACACAGGCCACCTGATGGTAAGTGGAAACTGTGACCCATAGACATTCGCATTCACAAGACTGCAGAGCAATCCTAAGACTGCAAATGCGTTGCCAACCCTGAGGACTAAGATGGAATGCCTCTTTGCTAGTCATTTCACCGGCTGTCTTATCCCCAAACCGGAACACAACAATGCGAACACTGCTGTTTGGCGGTAGGTTAATGGATAAGACGGTGGTAGCGATCCGGACGGACCCTGCACAAGGTCCTACCACCCGCAAAACAATGCATGCCCGCCAACCCGCAATGGATGCTAAAACCATGGTATACCACTAAAAATCCTAACTAATTATTATTCTAATCAAAAGCACCAGTCAGACCTAGTCCTATATCCACCATATCCTTAACGTCCCTTTCCTTTCCAGCAACTGAATTCCACAAAAAAGCTCGTAAAGTCAGCCAGCACGGTGTCAAATAAACCAGAGAATTCGGACCCGCAGGTAGATGGCGTTGTCTTACAAGTGAACCAATATAGCCGACAAGTTCAAGGGCGACCCTCCCGCGGGGCAACAGACGTGCGGGGGGCGAGGCTTATAGACGTTAACGGAATTTGTCAGACAATATCTACTCGCATTTTTTCTCATATTAAGTTTTTACAGTCGTGTTTTGCCCGTGACGCATTTTTCCCTGTCGCATTTATCCCCATGCCACAAATCGTTACAATAGTGTTGACATAGCTCCGCTTGGCGGTGCGCTATTTCTGTGTGCTTTGGCCCTTCGGGCCCGCTTTAAGCGACATAACCTAAACCTAATAAATAAATAAACCTAAATCTATCTATTTCAACCTAATTATAGTGTGAGATATTTTGCTACAGAGAGAATTTGAAATAGAGAGAAAAAAAAAGTTGTCTAACAAGCCCCACCCCCCGGTACGATGTCGCACGACTAGCATGAACTTTTCCGAGTAGCTCCGAATTGATATCGTCTAAGGCCCACCAAACAACGAAAGGGTGTAGCAGTATAGCCCTTCTAAATTTACCCCCAAATCGATAGTTTGGAACTATTATCAGATGATGCCCCGTGAGGAGAAAATACTCCAAACCAATTTTTTAACCCCCTGGAACCTCACGGCGTCTATTTAACCCTAAATGGAGTTAGTAAAAAATTTTTATTATTCATAAACATACGTCGTTATCACCCTCGATAACGACGTGTATAAAAACCAAAGAGTAAATATAATTTTCAATAGAATCTATTAATAGTAGTAGTAGTAGTATTAGTAGTAGTGCCACTCCGTATCTTTCCGTGGATGTCGTAAAAGCCGACTAAGGTAATAAAGGCGTGTAGTACTGTTAGGCGATGGGCTTGCAACCTGTCACTAATACACTGGTAAACATCTTCGCCTTAGTGTGCAAAATGTGGTTACAGAATTATCAAAAAGTTTTTATAGTTGTTGGAAATTCTGCAGCTCTGCCTATCCCACTCTGGGAATAAAGGCGTGAGTTTATGTATGTATGTTATGTATGTCTATTAGTAACTCACTTATTCCAGAACTCCCAAAGACCGAACATAATCCAACTGATGCAAGTCAGCCCCGGCCAGAATTACCCATCCTCGGAAAAACTAGAGATATCCTACGAGAAATACAACAACCTATCTTACCTGGCCAGCGCGAGCGGCTCCAAGTTCTTCCCAAACATGTCCAAGTCCGTAGCGAACTGCGAACTGTCCAAATGTTGGCCAAACCCAAAGACCAACTATGACGACGTTGGGGAAGTCATTACCAAATCATTGGCGTATGTGTGGCCAAATACGGATTCTACAATGTTAGCGAATAGCGACTATGACACAGCGTTAAGAGATGGCGCTAAGGGTCTAACGAACGATATAGACGCTAATAACTGTGCGGAATGCGTCGAGAATAATTTCTGGATGAGTAAAAGTATATTGAATAAGAGTCTGGATAATTTGTGTAACGGTTAGTGTTAACTATACAGAATACCTACCGACGTTTGTCCCAAATAGTGATGTGCCGGCGGTAACTTACTCGTTACCAGTATTTGGTAAAATACTCAGTAAAATACCAATGATGATGAATGTAGAGGAAGCGAAAATTGTGTGTTTAGATCGGTGCACCTGGCGTTCCATAATCTCTGCCTAGCCCATTAGGAGACAGGCGTGAAGGTATGTAGGTATGTATGTAAATACCAATGCTACCAGTAATATTACCAGAAGCGGACATAGAGATCTTGTATTTCTGTTTTGTTTTCTTTATTCATTAAATCACTAGTGGTCCAAATGAAAAAAAAAATATTTCACACCCAGGGCTACCAAAAACACCCCCATGTACCTATGTTCAGCGATTTTTAGTACTTTCTGAGATATTGATCATTTTAGTCGGAATCCGTAGGTAGTAGGCAGTATTCATCTTTTTCATAATGCTTTGGTGTCATTTTTTTTTTCATTCCGTGCAATGAACTTTTCAGAACACCGTAACAGCTTAAAATATGTTTTGTTATAACATACAGTCAGCGTAACAGCTTATATAATATGTTTTGTCATAACAGAAAAGTCATATTTTTAGGCAATTGTATGGGAAAAACGCAAACGTTCTTAATTATGTGGCCACCACTATAAATTAAAAACAACATTTAAAACTAAAACGGTTTAAGTTGTACCTTTTGCGATTTTATTTTCTAAAAAAAATACGACTGAAACGTTAATTGCGTGAATTGAAAAAAAAAACGTCATGGTAGGTACTAGCACTTTGAAAAAGATTACAATGGCTGAAGTAGCAAGCTGAAATCTTAAAAAAGCTAATCCATCCCTTCACCGATCATAGACCACAAGAAAAAAAAAACGACCTTCCACACGGACTCCTCCCTCCTTACCATCCACAATCTGTCCTCGAGCGACCACTCGAACCGCGCTCCCGCGGTCCATGACGAGCGCCTAGCCACGGAGCGGAAGCGAATAGAGATGGACGACCTGGTGCTGATGAAGTTGTCCAGGATACTGAGGATCTTAGAGAAGGATCAGACCTGATTTGTGAGATATCATTTTAGGGATGACATTGTCATTTTAAATTACAGATCGTTTTAGGGTTGTCATTGTCATTTTAAATCAAAGATCATTTTAGGGTTGTCATTGTATTGTGAAATCGCAGATCATTTTAGGGTTGTCATAGTCATTTTAAATCACAGATCATTTTTAGGGTTGTCATTGTCATTTTAAATCACAGATCGTTTTAGGGTTGTCATTGTCATTTAAAATAGCAGATTATTTTAGGATTGTCATTGTCATTTTAAATTACAGATCATGATATGGTTGTCATTGTCATCCTTAATAGCAGATCATTTTAGGGTTGTCATTGTCATCTAAAATAGCAAAAGATAATTTTAGGGTGGGTCCTTGGTAGAATTTTTGCGTCGCTCTCTGTTTTTTTTTTAATGAACTTCAATTCCTCCAGTCCCTATCAGACCACAAAAAAAGAGAACCTGATTGTGAAATATAATTTTAAGGTTGTCATTGTCATTTTAAATTACATTTCATGATATGGTTGTCATTGTCATCTTTAATAGCAGATCATTTTAGGATTGCCATTGTCATTTTAACTGGCAGAACAACATTTTAGACTTGTCATTGTCATCTTAAATAGCAGATCATTTTAGGATTGACACTGTCATCATAGTAGCAGATGATTTTTTTTATGGTTCACTGAACTACTACGCTGTGCTCTGGGATATGTTCGAAAAACTTGGCGGAAATAAATGACTTTACGAATAAAAAAATAAAATAACGATACGAGATGTACGCAAAGTGGGCCTTACCTAGTATTAAATAAGAATGTATGTTTCAGTTGTTGCAGTCGGTTGATGAAGACATTAGCATCAGCGGAGAACACAAGACACCGTCGCGACAGGTACGCTATTGTTTAAACTTTATTTTCTCCCCCCCCCTTACTTGAGTCTTACTGCCGCACTCAGAGCCAATTCAATCGTCAATTAAATTTAATGCTTGATTAAAGTTGCTGCAGTTAGATACCACTTGGAACAAGGTTCTTATAACCTCTTTTTTGTTTTCGTTCCCGGCCACTCTTGCGTTTCTTTTATTGATCTAAATCCTTCTAAATTCAAAATTATTATGATCCACGGACATATCGATTAATAGTCACTCAGTTAGCAAGCTTCAGAACATACATACAGAGATCTCGGATGGAAACCAACTTAATATTAATTTATTATTTATTTATTAGTGCTTTAAATAAAATTGAATAAGAGGTTTATTTATTCACAATTATACAACAACCAACATCACAAACGCCATCATCTTGGTGGTGGGTGGGTGGGTCTAATAACCGGTTAAAATGACGAAGATAAAGTGCGTCGAAGTTTTGCGTGACGTCACGCCATGGTGCCCTTTATACCGCGTTGTGACGTCACGAGCGCCCACTTCCGAACTTTGAAGCGCGTTATATTTGTCAATTTTGATTTGACGGACAATTTTTTTTTACCCAGTACACCCCATTTTCTCACAATGTTTTACTGTAATCTACTCCCCCCCAGTATTGTTAGGCGATGGGCTTGCAACCTGTCACTAATACACTGGTAAACATCTTAGCCTAAGTGTGCAAAATGTGGTTACAGAATTATCAACAAGTTTTTATAGTTGTTGGTAATTCTGTAGCTCTGCCTACCCCACTCTGGGAATAAAGGCGTGAGATTATGTATGTATGTATGTACTCCCCCCCCAGGTATCCCCCAACCCCCTGCCGGTGTCGGCGTCCCCGCACACGCGCGCGTCGTTCGTGTCGCGCGCCGACATGCGCTCCCCCGAACGCGGCGAATACGGCGCACGGGACGAACAAGAGAAACTCCTCAAATGATCCGGCGGGACTACTACTACCCTCATAACCCAATACACAATATCTCAGATTCAATTTCCAAAGTAAATTCGATCTTCTCCTCTTATAAAGGGCGAACGATGGATGCAATATGGTGACGAAAGCATAAGATGGATAAGACTTTTATTAAATTTCTAGTAATTTTTATGTTCAAAAATATATGCAGTTTTTTATACATATATCAGTAATTACATAATACCTCTATCCTCCATAGTACATCTATACTAAGATTATAAAGCTGAAGAGTTTGTTTGTTTGTTTAAACGCGCTAATCTCAGGAACTACTGGTCCGATTTGAAAAATTCTTTCAGTGTTAGATAGCCCATTTATCGAAGATGGTATAGTCTATATATCATACTCACATAAACCGAAGCGACGCGAGGGCGGGTCGCTAGTAATAAGTATATTAAGAACGTCCTGGCCCCTTGTAAATTATCACACTCTGTAGAGTCTTAAGACTATTAAGTGTACATAATATATATTACGTGTATTATTTACATAAAATTTTGCAATTACGCTCTCTTTTTTAAACCAATTGTACTCGTATCCATGTTACGTATATCGTTTGACATGACTTTGACGTAATTTGCATCCTTCGTCCGCCCATTAACCCAATACACAATATCTCAGATTCAATTGCCAAAGTAAATTCGATCGTCTCGTTTTAGTAATGAGGTTGTGATTGCTACAGGAGTTTTATTTGAGATACTGATGTTTGGTTTAGCAGGGTAGTTTAATCGTTGCTTGCAGTAAGTAGAAAAGTAAAATTTTTTTTTGATTGTGTACTTAATGTTTTGTTAGATTATTTTAATGTAGCTGAAACTATCTTATTATTGCTACAATACTGATAGGGTACAGATTAATTGAACGTTACATGGAAATAATATGTCTAGTATAGTAACTTTTTTAGAGTTATCATCATCACGATTTGAAGACCAGAAATCATGTGATTTCGTACGATATTTTCGTGATTCTACATTAGTAAGAGAACTGTAAAAAAAATTGCGATTATTGTCTCTTCTTTTTAAAGTGGCTAGACATTTTCGTGTACCCTTTTATTTATTCTATACTGACCACCAAATGCAACTCCCCCCACAAACACACGACAATACTTAAGAGCTATGTACAGTCGAAGTCATAAATATGTTTACACTTTAGTACCTTGTCACTTTAATTGCTGTGTCAATTTCATATAACAATTTAAACATTACGTTAAATGGAGAAGGTACTAAAGTGTAAACATATTTATGACTTCGACTGTACCTACTTAATTATTCCATATAATATAACATAGAAAACTATCCTTATCAAACAGAGTGAATATCTGATTTCTTCTGTACAGTCGGTCAAAAATGTGATCTACCACCCTATGCTTGAAGATCGTTTGCACGTTATGATACAACTAGTTCGATTTTCCCATGCATAAATTAAATATTATGCATTAAAGGCATGCTTCGATGGTTCGGTCATTTGGAAAGGATGGATGAAAGAAGATTGACGAAAGAGATATACAGATCGAAAGTGAGTGGACGGGTCGGAAGGAGCCGCCGTAGGCGTACTTTTTCGAGTCAAATCGGAGAAATACTGGAAAAGAGCCGAATCTTAAGTACCCGAAACCGACGTGCATGACTCGATGTATGAATGTGGAAGAAGCGAAAGAAATTTGTCCAGATCGTAGCAAGTGGAAAGAAGTGGTCTCTGCCTACCCCTCTGGGAAACAGGCGTGATTTAATGTATGTATGTATGTAAATATTATGACAGTGCCAAGTGTCAACCTTAGCGATAATTAGATCTCACAGAAACTTTTGTCAAAATTGGTAGATCACTTTGTTGGCCGATCGTACGCATACATTCAATTGCCAAGATATTAAATCTGGAATCTAACTCTTTGTTGATTTAGTGTGTGTATCTCTTATACTGCTTTTATTAGAAAAGAGGGCGTATGTCTCATAAAATCGCGAAGGTACCTTAATTCTTAAGACACAGGGTTCGATTTGCTTCGACTACCAAATTAAACTTGCGTCCTTTATGTTTAGAAAGGCAGTATATTAGTGTACAATTTCAAGGATTTCTCTCCTCAGTTTACTTTTAAGTATCATACCACTCATGTAACAAGTTCCACTTAGAAACATATAGTATTAAATAACATAATTAAACAGTAATTATAATATAATGCCAATGAGAACTAAGTCACGTAACAAAAAGTATTACAATTCTCAAACTTTATTAATCGTAATTTATTTTTTATAATATACCTATTTATTAGCTTTCGATGTTGTGAATAACATTTTATTGTAAAGGCGCCATTATCAAACCATTAAATATGATAAATAATAATTTCACTTCTTACTTTTCCGAAATAATGAATTTAGAAATAATATAAAATATAAATATTGCATGAAGATGTTGATATATTTAGAGGAAGCGAAGATCCGTGTAATTATATAATGCAAATAACCGGATATAACCGGTTTTAACCAGTAATAACCGGTTTCTAACCGGTTTTTTATTATACATAAAACGCTTAATAACCGGTTTAATTGCATTCCTACGTGTTATTTAGTGGCGCCTACTTAGTAAAAAAAGTACATTATATAGAATAAAACGTACTGACGTTTATATACAAGGAATTAACTGTAGTTAAGCACTGTTAAATGTTATGTAGTACATACATATAGAGTGATAGAAGGGTATAATAGCTAGATCAAAGGCAAGGTACTGTAAAGGGTAGGTTACATGTTTCAAGTCAGCGTGTAACTGTAAAGTTTTTAGCTTACCCATCGAATACATTGTATTTGAACAAAAACATTGTATTGGTTAACCATGTAACAAATCTGAAAGAGATTACACATTTCGATTTCGTTGGTTCGAAAAAGAATCTTGTGTCAGTCAACTAAAGTCAAAAGTCTCTTTGACAAAACTCTTAAATTTAGGACGTTGGGCCTCACGAGGCTATAATACAGTAGAAAAAACAATAAGCCGACTCCAAATCACAATTGTTGAAGATAGCGATATATAAAATGTTATCCCCCAGTTTTGTTACCCTTAGGGGTGGTTTACTTCGATGTGCGTTCGATTTTCAAAATGAACGATTGTGATTGCGAGTGCGTTAGACATTAGACCTCCGGAGCTAAATTTCTATAGACTTTTAATGACAGTTACGCAATAAATCCTCCTTCCTTGTCATATACCCTACGCATGAAAAAAAAACAATTCAAATTGGCCGAGAATTGGCGGGAAAATCGTGTAATATACTACATATTAGTAATAAAATACTAAGAAATATCTACAGTCAGTTCCGAGTCGTTATACATATGTATACCCCAGTATTAACCTTTAGATTTATATTAATTTATGCGTTATAAATAGAGAATGCAAATAACCGGTTATTTTCATACAAACCGGTTAATAACCAATTAAATTGCATTCCCTAGTTAGAAGCTGCACGCTTTAGTCCTTTGTCACATGAACGTCAGCTCGATTCACCAGAGCTGGCACGAATGGATTTAATGAGTGAACGAAAGTATACAAGTGTGTATAGTAAAAAAATAACAGGTTTTCGGTTTGAAATTCGAACATATCGCTTCAAAGAACTCCACTCACCCACTCACCAGTATAGATGAATTAGCGAGAGCGTGGAATTGAATATGTAGTGGTATTGTGTGTTTATAGGCATTCTATATTTGAAATTTCCCTTTTCCCGTACTATCAGCTTGAAAAGAGGTTTGTAACAAAATAATTATATTTAAGAAGAAAATTCAAAAGTAATGTCAGTATGAAATTCTAAATATCATTAGGCTGTTTTTATTGTATTGAATTTAGCAACTGAAAGAATTAATACTATTACTGCTGAGGGCTGGGAAAATATTTGTCACCAGGTCGAAAGTGAAGAAAATAAATATAGATGTCAAGAAGGGGAAATGGATCGAATTACAGATCATAATATTATTATCAACACTTGTGATAGCTCAGATGAAGAATTAAATAATAGCGAATGAAAGCAAGAAAAGACTTAGTATTGTTTTACTTGTTAAGAAGAGAAATATGATAAGATTGATAAGAGACTTACGTTATTCTACTTTTCATGCGAACCGTACAACCACTACAAATGCAATTCCACGCTCTCGCTAATTCATCTATAACACTAGTTCCTTAATCGGCCATCTTGGTTTCTTTATGACACACAAGCGACAAATATACTGTTAGTTGCGAGTGTGAATGTGACAGCGATAACAAGCCGAACGCTATGAAGAAGCCGGCACTCTAGTTTTGTTAATAATTCCCACCGAGGTATCCAAAGTCATTTTAATATTTAATTTTTATAATTAGTGTTTTTTTTTTTAATTAAGCCTATTCGCTTGCTTAGACATGTACCCCCTTACTTATAGTTATAAACGTGGAATAAGCTTGAAATAGTTTATGCCATGCTTTGTCACTTTCTGTCAGATGCAAATGTCACAATTACAGATAAGGACAAAGCATGGCATAAACTATACCAAGCTTATTCCACGTTTATAAGTAAGGGGGATTGAGTTTGGACTAACTTTGATGAGCAGACCTAAAATACCCGATTATTATGCAAGAAATGTGAAACAGAAAGATCTGAAAAATGGAAATTATGTTAAAATTATAAGCTAGCTACTTAAATACACGTGTAATAGCTTTTAAAACTACCTCCTGGTTTATATTTTTGTCTCGGAACATCGAACCAAACCACGTGGCTCTGTTAATCCCTTTTCTCCTCAGGGTTGGCAACGCATTTGCAGTCTTAAGATTGTAGTCTTAAGAATGCAAATCATAGATTCCACTCAACATTAGGTACAGTAGAACACAATTTATATGGCGTGTCGTGAATCTTCGTTCGCTCAGACACGAACGATTCCGATGATTTCCGAAAGCACGATTAAAATATGTACTTGTACGTAATAGTTATAAGGTGCAAATTAAATTGCATCTATTTTTTCCATCTCACTCACGGCTGACTGAATGACACGCGGGCGCGCGTCAACATGGCGTCACTCATAATGATAATAAATTATTTACGTCAATAGATAATCATTGTCACTTTACAACAATTTCTTCGATTAAATAGCTGTTTACGAGTTTATTCGTCTAAAATCATTTATACCATAGAAAATGGAGTCACTTCTTGCAGAACACCCTGAACTCCAAAAAACGAATGAAAAAATTTACTGCACAGTGTGCAGTGTACACATCATTTCCAGATCTTGGAATATTAAAAAGCACATGGAGTCGAAATGCCATCAAGAGAAAATCATCAACGCGTGTCCTAGTCACATTGATTATTTAATAAAGGACATTCCAATACTTGTAAACCAGGACGATAAAGTATATTGTATATCTTGCAACTCCGTTTTGACTCCAACAAAATTTTGTATTGAGAGGCATTTGAAAACCTTTACTCACAGAAAAACAAATGAAGATCAATTTAACTTTAACCGAGATCTGGTAAAGTTTTTCATCAGTTGTAACATACCTTGGACCAAATTGGAAAACCCAAACTTCAGAAGTTTCATGGACAATTGTCTCAATAAAAAATATGGCGATGTTACATTACCGAGAGAATCAACTTTACGCAAAAATTACTTGCCTATAGTATTTAATTAATGATTAAACGAACTTACCAAGTGAAGTTCTAACATAATTATATGAGCTCCGTCCGAAAAGATTAGTAACCTGAAATAAAGACCTTATTCACATTGTAGTAACGCTTAAGTTGCCACCACTCATTGCACTACGTTGAGATATGAAAAAACGGGTAGAATGAAAGCAATGCATATTTTTATGTAGGGTAGTTCCCTTGTCTCCCTGTTACCATCCAGCGCCCCGGCTCGTCATAAGTTTGGAGATGCCTGGTGCCTCTGGAACAATGATGAAAACCACAACCAACCTTGGGCCTAGCAGGGTGGGCGGGGGTTACTAATCTTTTCGGACGGAGCTCATATAATTATGTTAGAACTTCACTTGGTAAGTTCGTTTAATCATTAATTATATTTCGCTCCGTCCGAAAAGATTAGTAACCTGAAATAAAGACCTTATTCACATTGTAGACTTTGAGAGAGGTTGTAGGGTTTCATCTCATTGTTCACACACAAAAAACAAAATAATATGTATGTATGTAATCAGTTTTTATTAAACAAAAAACCAACTTATCATTATAACAAAACATAACCATTTATGACAATTTATTACATTAATTAACCATGTACCTATGTAATATAGGGATCGGGTACGTTACGTATATCAGGATGTTAAGTATCTAATCAATATTAATTAATAGCGATTCAATATTATACTAGCTAATGAAGCTTCGTCGTTATTTAGTATTGTCCTATGATAGAACTTGCCAAAGGTGTTGGAGGTCCCGCTCCAGCCCGCGGTGCTGCGGATGAGGTCGAGGCTGGCGCCGCCGGCGCGCGCGCGCGACGCCGCCGCGTGCCGCGTGCTGTGCGCCGAGAACATTGACACGTCGATGCCGCTGTCTTTTAGACTACTTTTAATCCAGCGACTCAATGATTGTGAAGTTACTGGGTTGTGAGGTTTTTTGAAACTTAGGAAAAGTGACTTAGATTTGCGTACAGGTGCAGTCTTTTTGATATAATCCAACAGGGTAATAGCAGGACACAACTTAGGGTTTTCTCTAAAAAATGGCAATAATAACATGGGTTGCTTGGAACCTGGCCGCGAAGTCTTAATAAGATCGGGTATTTTAATGACTAATCGTGTTTCATACGTTTCTACATTATCCAAATTAATCTTCGATAGTGTCTGGGCCCTGTGTGCAGTGACTAAAGCCAGTAAAGTCGAGCATTTTTTGGACAGTTGTTCTAGGCTTATTTGTTCATTTGGGTAAAGGGTTTCAAGGAAGTTTAAGACGAGGCTTGTGTCCCACGTTATATTATATTTTGGTTTCGGGGGACGAAGCCGATATGTACCATGTAAAAACCTTTGTATTCTATTGTCTGACATTATTTCCGGTCCCAGTATTAAGGCTAAAGCTGCTTTACCGCTATTTAGCGAACCGTATTGACTGTCTTTATTGTAAACCTCAGTCAGGAATCCTAAGATATTAGGGACAGTCGCTTTATAATCGTTAATATTATTTTCGATACAGAAGTTGAACCAACTTTTTAGGTATACATTGTACTGCTTTAAAGAGTTTGCTGATATTGAAGCGAGCATAATTTCTATGGAAGATTGGGGTACACCTCGTTGCAATAGCGCTGTCCCGATAAAATCCCTGCCGCCAGGATAAGGTTCGACTGGAACATCCGGTTGTCTCTGGAATGAGTAGTTATTGTGTCGTCATTTATTTTGAGTAATACGGTTTCTGAAACGAGTAGCCTAGTAAAAACTGGGTACCAGGGCTGAGTTGGCCATACTGGAACAATTAATATTCCTGTCGCTTTATCCTCAATAATTTTTCTCAAGGTTTTGTGAATAATTGAGAAAGGAGGGAAAGCGTAAAAATAATATTTAGTCCATCTGATGGTAAAAGCATTAACAATAAAAGAATCAGGATCCTTGTGCCACGATACATATTTGGGACATTTTTTATTAATGCGGCTCGCGAATAAGTCTGTATCAGGCTGCCCGAATTTGTCGACTAATTTTTGAAAACACCCATTTGATAGCTCCCAGCAATATCAGGGTGGATTCGTCGCGATTCGGAATCAGCGTCGATGTTATCGGCGGATTTTATGTACGAGGCGAAAACAAAGATATTTCGTGACTCGCACCATTGCCAAATGTCTTTAGCTACCTGTGTCAAGTGAGGGTACTGGATTCCGCCCATGCGGTTTACGTAAGAAACAGCCGTGGAGTTATCTAGTCTGAGTAGAATTTGGCAGTGAGAAAGTGATTTTGCAAATATTTTAAGGGCTATAAAAGCAGCTAGCAATTCTATATAGTTGATATGTTTGTCTTGCTCAGTGGCGGACCACGCGCCACTGGCAGTCTGCTGACCACAGGAACACCCCCACCCAGTAGTTGAGGAGTCCGAGAATATTTCTATTGCGTAATTGTCGTTCCTAATCAATTTACTGCAATTATCAATTGTTTCCAACCACCACTGTAAGTCTGGTAATACTGTACTAGGTATATTCATGTATTTGTCATAGTCATTACCATTACAGTTTAGATTTAGATATTTACAACATTCCAGTTGTTTTGTATATAGTAGCCCATATTCTACTGAAGGGCAAATTGAAACTAGAAGGCCTACTAATTGCGCGAAGTGTCTAATTTTACATCGTTTTAATTTCATAAATTTACTTAATTCCGATTTGATGTATGTTTTCTTTCGATCAGGTAAATTCACTTGCATAGTGTGAGAATTAATAACGAACCCAAGAAACTTACATGACGTTGTAGGTTCAAGATTACTCTTCTTCATGTTAATAACAAAGCCTAAGGAGCGGAGCAATTTTTGGGTGGTAAGTATGTTTTCATTACATTCATATTTAGTTTGTCCTATTAGAAACAAATCGTCCAGATATATAGTTGACAAGAACCCTCCTAATCTCAGTAGCTTTACGACTGGCTTCATTAACTTAGTAAACACATATGGGGCTGTATTTAAGCCGAATGGAAGTACGTTAAATTGGTAAGTTTTATTATTCCATAGAAAACGTAAGTATTTTCTAGACGATGGGTGAATTTTTAAGGAAAAATATGCGTCTTTTAAATCAATTGTGGCCATGTGGCAGTTAACCGTAACAAGTTTAATAGCTGTACGAAAATCCTCTAATTTAAAATGGTTAGTATCTATAAATTTGTTCAGTTCTTTCAAATTTAGTATAAAACGCATGTTTCCATTCGGCTTTGGTCGTAAGAAAAAACCCGATATAAATTGATATTCGCACGGTTGACATTCAGATACAGCCCCGTCGATTATGAGGTTTTTAATGGCCTTTTCTACAAGTACTGTCTCAGAGTGATTAAATTTAGGTGTCCTTGGGACATGATGTTGAATAACAGGTCGAGAGAAAATCAACTTATACCCTTTAATCCATTTTAAAATAGTTGCGTCTGTTGTAATGAGAGACCATTGTTCATAGTAATGTGCTAGTTGTCCAGTGAGTTTTACCTCGTCTACGGGCGGCGGGTGTGCCGCGGCTGAGCCGGCTGACGCGGCGACGGCTTCGACAACTGCGCGGGCGCGTGCCGCCGGTAGTCCCTGTAGGTGCTGCCGGGAGCTGCAGGCTGTCGGCTCCTCTGCGGTCCCTGCTGCCTGCGAGCTTGGGCCGCAGACCTCCAGTTTAAATTCTTCCCAGGGAAGTTCTTCTGAGGTTGTGCGAAGGGCGCCTGCATAGGATGTCTTTTCAAAGGTCGATCATCTACATTAAGATCTATTCCTGACCTATTGACAGCTTTAGCGTTTTTTAACGTTTCCGTTAGGCCTTCTCCGAAAAGATATTTGTCTATTTTTGTGTTAGACAGATGTTCCTTCAGGTCCTGTTTCAGTGCATATAATGCAAAGTTTTTGCGTGTCTTAGATTCAGCATGTTGAATATCGCATAAGAACCTTTCACTGTCCATGAGTTTTTTAAGTAATTCTTGGTTTTTATCTGCAATAACTAATAGGTCCGTAATTGCAGATGACACGCAGGATATGGCTTTGGCTAGTGATTTCTGCCTAGCCTCTATGGCCCGGTCTCTTTTTAAGATAGATTCAGGAAGAGCTGCCTTGATCTCGGCATTCAGAATGGGGGCTCCGATACGAGCACAGTTAGATGGTATGAGATATTTATCATTGAGTTCTTTCCTAGACTCTTTGGTTAGCCCATTTGTTGCAAAGTGTTCTAGGCGGCTGGCTAAGTCTTTGTTAATCTCTTTGCCATAGTCCGTAATGACGGTAGGATCTTCTCCCAAAATATCTAAAACAATGCTGTCTAAGGCATTATCTGTGGTCTCTGTTACCAGTGTTGATTCACCGACATCATTTATTCCTTCAAATTCCAACTGTGAAATTTGATCCATTGCCGTGTTGGAACGACAAGGTTCCTCTTCAATAAATGTAGCCTGCTCGTCAGGCGTCGTACCCATTTCTACGTCAATAGGATGCGAGGATGGTCCGTCTGAAAGACGTGAAGATATTGACTTTAATAATTATTACATGATAACTCAGGTAAGATAAAACTCCCAAAGAATTTTACGCAAACCAGTTTTGCATGACGAAGGTCGTCATCAAGCAAGATAATCTACACGTGACAGTGTCGTGCATAATTTTATGTATAACTACATAGTTATGATTTTTACGTTAGGACGTAGGTAACTATATAGGCTTATTTAATGTACGTGCTCAAGAACATAATTCACAGTTATACTAGTTCCGAACTAGTCCATTAATGTATTTTTTAGTTTATCACTGTAATGCGTAGTTAATTGACCATTACGATGAGTCGGTAGTGTTAAGTCCCCACAGGACAGAACGGTAACCGACTGTATCAATATGCGTCGAGACAGCCCCAAAGACTGCTCAGAGTGCATTTGGAAAGTAGGTCAAGGTCGAGCACTAGCGATTACTCTATGAGATATGTAATAAACCTACCTTGCGTTTGATCCGGAACAGGCGAAGCAATCCGCGACGTTGCCGACGACGACGATGACGACGACATAATTCTTATTCGTCGATAACTACGCGTTTTCATTTTAAGTTCGTTCTGTATACGTTTTAATTTCTTATTAAGACGATCCAGTTCCGTGACATCCACTTTCTTACGTTTAGGCATTGTAAAAGGAATGAACTAAGTAAACTTTTCTAATAACGCGGAGATAAATTATTTATTGTATTATAAATTTAGTGTTGAGTGGCGAGGCACTAAATTGCGAATGACGAGCCGGGGCGCTGGATGGTAACAGGGAGACAAGGGAACTACCCTACATAAAAATATGCATTGCTTTCATTCTACCCGTTTTTTCATATCTCAACGTAGTGCAATGAGTGGTGGCAACTTAAGCGTTACTACAATGTGAATAAGGTCTTTATTTCAGGTTACTAATCTTTTCGGACGGAGCGAAATATAATGAGAAAAAAGATGCTATAAAAGAAGAACTGTCCAACGAATATATATATTTGAGCATTGATGAGACTACAGATTCAATGGGTAAAAAAGTGGCTAATGTGATAGTTGGAGCTTTAACAAATTATTTATCTAAGCCCCACATCTTTGCTTCACGAAAATTAGACTCAACTAACAATATCACGATTAGTAATCTAGTAAATGAGGTGCTTCGCGAGTTATGGGGCCATAATTACGAACAAAACTGTGATAAATTGTTATTTTTCGTGACTGATGCGGGGTCATACATGGTAACATCGGGTAAAAATTTAAAGAAAAGCTACCCAAATATGACTCATTTGACATGTGTAGCTCATGGCCTAAACAGGGTAGCTGAAGCCGTGAGACAAGCTTATCCGAAGGTAAATAGTTTAATAAATTTTGTTAAAAAAGTTTTTAAAAAAGCCCCTAAAAGAATAGACATGTTTAAACTAGAATACTCCTCTTCCTCCTGAACCTATCATCACGAGATGGGGCACGTGGATAGAAGCTGTCAGCTATTATAAAGATCATTTCCATAAGGTTAAGAATATTATTTCTAAATTGAAATCCTCTGAAGCTGCTGCTATAGCCAAAGCACAAAGATTGTTCTCTGATGCAAATCTGATAAACGAAATCAATTTCATCGATAAAAATTTTAGAATTTTATCGATCTCAATAACAAAGCTAGAAGATCCAAACCTTTGTTTAAAAGAATCCTTAGATGTAATACTCGAGGTAACAAAAAAACTTTCCTTATTACGTTTGCATCCAATCGGAAAACTTATTTATTTAAAAATGCGGAATGTATTGCAAAAAAATCCTGGGTTCACAACTATACAAATTTTACAAAGTTTGTTGGATGGCAAAAGTGTTGAAATTACTGATGATGTAAATAAGAATACAGTACAGAATTACGCCAAATGTAATTTTCATCACACTTGCTCGGAAAGGGTTTTATAACACGCAGGCGTTTAGGGCAGTTATAGCCGACTTAGCTCCCGCGGGAGTTATAGATTTTCATAACTCCCTAGGGAGTTATGAGTTTAGTTTTAAAATATAGAATCCACTTGTACATCATTTCAGACCAAGGAGGTGTAAAATCAGCCAAGGTTTATTTCCTATATTCAAAACTTGGCTACAAACCAATTTTACTGTTTAATTAAACTTATACGGCACATTTGTCTGCATTATATTTCTATTTTACCATTATTTCAGAGACATTCGCAATTATTTTATTAAATTTCATTTTGAAAATTTGTACAATCTGGCAGAATGTCCTGTATTAGTCAAGTTTAAAAAAAAAACAATTCTAAGCATTATCTGTGGAAGACTAAAAAAAAGTTGTCAAACTCTTTTAGCTTAGCGAATCGAGTTCGTTTAATTTTGTTTGATTGTTGTTTCCGAAGCGTATTTTGTTTAAAGGTACGAAAAAAACAAACTAAATATGATTTCCTCATCGGAAGAATCTGTAGTGACATCAACACCACCTGATTTGTTAAATGCGGCTCAACTACTCAACAATGATTTGCTGCCAGCGAAATCTAAAGAAAAGGTTTGTTTTTTCTATTTGTTTTTTATTTCCTCGCAAATGTGATGAAAATCATTGTGTGTATCATGGGCAATAAGGAGATTGCAAACTCGAGTCATTAAAAGCCCTCCGCCTTCGGCGTCGGGCTTCTAATAGTCTCTCGTTAGCAATCCTCTTCTTATCGCCCTTGATGCACAATGTACTATTCTTGCCCATTACTTCTGTCGAAGTAGAAAAGTCATTTTCTTTCTTATAGTGGATTTTCAACTACAGAAGAAGAAGTCTAACACCCGTTAACTTAGAACAAATTTTAGTAATATATTACGAGACATATATCTCTAATGATAAATATGACTAATTGTAAGATATTATAATTGTTGTGTATATTTATTGTAACTACACTAGTTTACTGCAAAGAATCTGATCATTCATCAAGAACATGGTATGACCTTTGGTGAATATAAAAGAGTTTATATTTTGTTTTAAATTTATTTATGAATGCTTTATGCTAAGAAGATAACTAAAACTTCTTAATGATGAAAGATTTTTTTTTGTAAATAATAAAAATGTTCAATACATGTTGGTTTTGTAATTATATAGTCCTACTTTATAGAATAAACGCTATCATTATGATATAATAAAATATCGACATATAACTATGTTTATCGACATGAAGTTAATATTTCAAAACAATGTTTACCCTTCCCTAGTAATGGCTCGAAATTGACAGCTACCATTTTGCACCTCCGATACCGGGGTCTACTCATAACCAATAATAGCACAGAATACAACCGCGTAACGCTGATTGGTTCCCGCGCTTCGAAAATTCGTCATCGGCGCAGGTACATGGGTAAGCCATATCAGTTGTGTTTTATTGTAGCCTGTGTGCTCGTTTGCCTTCTCCATTCTATAAAAAAAAAAACATATGATATAAGTAACCGACTTCACCCTAAAGACTTTAAAAGATATTGCACTGTACTTTGAACTGGCCTAGTATTCTTAGAAAGTAGATGTACTTAATTTTAATGTTATTAATATATTACGGAAGTCGCTCAAATACTAGAGTCGAGGCGGCGTCATCACACTCGAGGCAGACTCGAGGTTAAGGCGTGGCGACGGAGCCATTTTGTCATTTCATCTCTTTCGTTTTCGTTTAATTAACTGGAACAAAGCATAGCTCGTGTCCTCTTTAGACAACGCCTCGACTGTGCCTCGACGCCGCTGCCTCGACTTTGCGTTGAGCGGCTTTGATTAGAATGAATAGGTTATGTATAGACCCTAAAAATGTATCCAATATAAAATATTTTACCTACGCTGAATAATTATAAAAACCATACATAAGTAGAATAAATGTACAACGACAATAATTGCATTTTAAACGTTTTATTGTCGTTATTGTATTATTATGTAACATGGAGTTAATAATTTATTGTTATTGTTCGGAATTTTCATGGCACGGCAGGACTACAGCGAGACGTGAAGTCGACATTATTAAAACCCACGTCATACTCAATTATTTATGGCATTCCACAACTTAATAATAATAATAATGATAATAATAATCTTTATTTCGGATTACGCATCCATATATGTGTTAGGAACAGTACGAACTTATTGTTAATGTTAGTGCCTACCATTAGAGATAAAATTTACAAACTACCTTATAAATATCCAAAGCAGCACTGAACATAGGCTATGCACCTGAGACGTGTAGCCCAATCCAGCGCCGCAACATTGGTGAATCCCACCTAATTATATAATTATTAATAAAGAATATAAATATTCTTTTAAGTGTTTCAGATTTCAGACTTAACAGCTTTATTGTCGTATGAAAATTCCCAACACTAATAATAACCGCAATGGCTTAAAAAGTACATGGTCAAGTTCATTAAAATTATGTTATTTCAGACAACACTTTATGTAATCATGTTTGGTGTGTTTATTCCTCTACTCTAATGCAGTTTTAAAAGGCCTATTACAAAGGCAAGCTGGCAATGACATTTTTCTAGTTTGTATCCTTATTTAAAGTAATTTATTATAAGTATTAAATAATCTCTCTCAATTTATTTCTGGTTAATTTTGGCCTTAAGAGACTAACTTAAGACTGCGCCGAGCGTACGCCGGATGTACAGTCGCGCCCTCATTACTATTATTGTGTTTTCTAATAATCTAAAGTATTTTCTTGAAATTGTGCAAAATAATCCCTTAATTTCACATCAAAAATAAAGTAAATCTAATATGTGAGACGTTGCCTGCACAGCTTTTGTATTAGGCCTCTTAAATTAACCTGATTATATTTAAATGTCATATTGTGGATATATTTTGTAATAGAGAATAGTATCTTTTAGTACCGTAGGATGATAAATATATTGATATATTGTGATACTGTCGATCCGGTTAACTGTGTACTACAGTTTGGTCGTTCTAAGAGGGCCGATTTGACAGCTGTCATCTTAGTACAAAAAATAACCTCAAACACATATTTTGTACTAAGATGACAGCGGTCAAATCGGCCTTCTTAGAACGACCAAACTGTAGTACGTTTTTTTTATACTCTGTTCTGATAAATTATAGTCCAGTCTCTCGAGGATGATTTCAGTGACAGCCATATTTGATACAAAAAGACCCTGAGCCCGCAAATGCGTTGCCAACACTAATGACTTTAAAAAAAAAACGCAAGGTTTGTATTAAGTGTAGTATTTATGAAAACTCAAAGAAACAAGTAATTCGCGTTTATATGAGCTGGCACTGGGATCGTACTAGAGTGACCCAACTATATTCACCTGCAGAAAAAATAACCTAGATTCAATTTAAAGTACAGTCTATCAAAATACACACAACAAAAAATGTACAAGGATCAAATATATCCCTTATTTTTTTAAATTAAAGTTGTTTAGGAGTCCATCGATTTTGGGTGCATCTGTAATAGTAATAATGATCATCAATAACGAAGCTGTTTATCGTAGTGAGAATCGTCACGATTATCAAATTGTGAAAAATAAAACTAAACAGCGTTAATCGGAATGCACCTTATGTCTGGCTTAAATACAAGATGCCAATGCAAAAAAAAAACTCCCGCGTAAATCTGATGGATGAAATTTGTTTCATTTGTTATGTATATATTATTTTTATTTATTATTTATTATATTATATTATTATTTTGATTAAAACATTGCGTCGAGTCGGTTCTTTTGTGTGTTATTATTTATTAATTATATTATTGTAGCGTTGTGTGAATTTTTTTAAAGAGGAGATAACGTCATAATTATATCATAATCATTTTATCTTTTTCTTTTTTTTTAACATTAATAACGTTTTTTTTATTGTTTATTGCTTCATGTGCATTTACATTTACTTTATAATCGTAATAAATAACGATTAATATTGTAATCGTAATCATTAAGACCGAATCGTTGCATTCCTACAAAATATTAAAACAATGTCAGAATGTTTTTGGTCTTTAAATATTTTTGATGTGTGTATGTGTATGTCGAACTGTCATTAAAAATTACAGCGTTACTGTCACTTTGTTGGTGGAACCTCCTGGGTCCAGGCGCTACCACCATTTTACCCTTTACCTGCCACCAAACACTTGTTCCGATGCTGGAGTAAGACCACCGGTGAAATGACTAGCATAGAGGCATTCCAGCTTAGTCCTCAGGGTTGGCAACGCTTTTGAAGCAAGCAGTCTTCAGAATGCAAATGTCTAGGGGTGTCAGATCCCACTTACCTCAATCCCATAAAAAAAAACTAGATTTTTCTGCAAGTGACCTTTAAGTATTAGTTGGTAGCTTCAGGTTTGTATGAGTGTTTTATTGATAAGTTGTATTGTCTATTTATTATTATGTCAGCCAATATACGTCTGTTGCTGGACATAGGCCTGCCCCATTCGCCACTATCGGAGCTTAGTTCGTTCTCTGATTATTGCTGAATAACAAGGACAACGTAAAACGATATGGTTTTGACATTATTATCGTATTGTGTTTATATCGGCCCTCATTACTGTCAAGTTAAGTAAGTAAATAAGAGCTATCGTAACGTTGACGATACGATAACATGTCAAAAGTAATATGGTTTTACCGAGAAGAATATTTGGACCAAACCTACCACAAAATTTTGATTTTTCTTTCCTTGTTACTCTTCAGCTGCTACGCAATCGTTAAAAAGAGACAGACAGTCGTATTCGTTTGACTTGTATGCATTTTATGTATATTATGGAATTAATGTTTTTCTATAAATCAATTGATTATAAGAGTATATATTGTTTTCATGATTAAATGAGTATCGTTTGAAATTGTTGTTCTTATTTGAATTCACCAACCCGTATTACCAGACCTAGGAATATCCGGGGCAAAATTAAATGACAGCTAGGGATTGCCTATATCGATAAACTCAATTAGTATCGATGTTTTTCCCATATATTAGTGATCGCTCCAAGTTTTGTTTGTAAAAATAAAATTTGATTGAAAGTATGCAATGAAACAAAATAGAAAATAATTCTGGTTATTCTTTATTTTGAAAGAATTTTTTAACCTTCACTCATCATCATCATATATATTTTTTCTGTATTGTGAATTTCAGACTCACTGTCCCATTTACGATTGTTAAAATAAACGACTAGAATTTCGTTCATTGAATACAAAACGGACACATTTCAAAATGAGTCAGTGTTGCATTTTAAAATTAGAAGCTCTTCGTATAAGATTTTTAATGCAAAAGCAAATTATTTTGGAATGTGTCAGTTTTGTATTCAATGAGCGATTTGTTCCGAGTGAAAACAATATGACGATGATGAGTGAAAGAATGACAAGAATTATGTTGCTATTTGGTTTAATTTGCATATTTTAAAAAATAAACTATTTTTACAATCAACTTGGAGCGATCACTAGTATATGGGAAAAGCATCGATAATTAAGTTTATCGATATAGGCAATCCCTAGCTGTCATTTAGTTTTGCCCCGTATATTCCTAGGTCTGCTTATTACCTTAAGTCGTAAAGAAGGAACGGGTTTTGGTAATAAAATCCACGTATAGTCAAAGGTTCGTCACTCTTCGACTATTTCAACGCTATTAAGGACGAGGACGGACGAGTTGGGAATGTGGACTAATTGGGTAATGAGGACGATTTGGGACATGGTCGAGATGAGAATGTGGACGAAATGGGAATGATGGACAAAGTAAACGTGAGTGCAAGCACGGGACTATTTGGGTCCGATCCGACTTTTGAAAGGCGTAGCCAATACGCAGAGGTCCTTTAGACAAGTTTAAGACTGCGCCGAGCGTACGCCGGGTGTACAGTGGCGCCCTCATTACTTTTATTATGTTTTCTAATAAACTAAAGTATTTTCTTGAAATTGGACGTTAAGTTTTTGTACTACAAATGAAAACACAACTTATAGGGCATATCACATAGTTTAATAATAATTCACCTTCGAGTTATCAACTTAACGGAAAAAAGTGGCCACCTATTCCCGTTAAGCTGACTACTCAAAGGGTAATTGTTATTAAAGTTTGTTACGTATCCCATAAATTGTGTTTTTACTTGCACTACAAAAAAGAATCGTCTGATATCGAGGAAATTCTTTAGTTAATTAGAAAGCACAATAATAGTGATGAGGGCGCCACTGGACGCTCGGCGTTTGCTCGGCGCACTCTTAATAATTGATCGAAGTGATTGGGCACCAACACAACAGGCTGTCCCTGAGTTCGCACTATAGAAGCATGTTAAGTGGGATTATTTTTAGTGAGATAGCACTTTGTCATTTGCCTTTTATATTAATAGGCCCATGTAGTTTCCGGGTAAGAATGGTGCCACTCCATGTCTTCCCGTGGATGTCGTAAGAGGCGACTAAGGGAATAAAGGTTTGTAGTACTGTTAGGCGATGGGCATGCAACCTTTTACTAATACGCTGGGAAACATCTTAGCCTAATTGTGCAAAATTTTACAGAACTATCAACAAGTTTTTTGAGTTGGTAATTCTGTAGCTCTGCCTACCCCACTCTGGGTACGACGGATAGAGACCAACGGCGACAAGGTTGATAGCGATATGCAAGAGAAAACAATATATTATAAAAAACCAGTTTGCGATAACACGGACTTCGCGACGATTTTGCGTATGAGATTGGCAAAATATATGTAGACATTTATAACAGTAATTTCTTAGGGTCCGGTTTGGTGAAATGAAACGGTGTGATATCAGATATCCTAACAGTAAAAAGGTATTTTTAGGGTTCCGTATTCAAAATGGTTAGTAATGAAAAGCAAGCTTTTAAAACTTGACTGCATTTTAGAGTTCCGTAGCCGACAAGGATCCCTTGTAATTTCATCATGTCCGTACGTCTCATGGTATTTAACTCAAAGGCAATTTGGCGTAGGTAGTTATACATTAAAATTACGCCGACAAAGTTGTAAAATAAAATCATGAAAAATAGTTTTGGTTAGGCACAGTCAGCCCACTGGAACTCTGACCCGCCGTAGAACTGTGTCACAGTGACGTTATGATGCAAGTCGTAAGAAGTGTCAAACAAATTATTTTATAACAACACTGTGACACCGTTTTATGGTAAGAACTAAACATATTTTAGCGTGTGCATTTTCAATTTGGCAGCATAGTTTCTGCCCATGGATCGAACATACACTCGCGGTCAAATAATTCGGGTCAGAGTGCGTTTTTCATACAAACGAGGCTATTTCGAAGCCTTGGTTCCTCGCCAGGGGATGCTTGTAGTGAAATCTGATGATGGATACCCCGAGCATCGATACAGGACTTCCAGAGTGCCTAGGACACCCAACTGATTGAATCTGCGGCTAACGCCGGAATTGTGCATCTTCAGAAAAACATCTAAAATGACAATAAATTGTAAGGAAATCCAAATGCTGACCCAAACTCTCTCGCTGTGGTGTCAACTAATTGTGCTATCAGTTAGGTATCTTAAGAACTTTTGACCTCCTCTATTGAACCTTGGAGTATCCACCATTAAACCTCACTCAAAACAACCCCTGGCTAGGGACCAAGGCTTCGAAATAGCCTCGTTTGTATGAAAAACGCACTCTGACCCGAAATATTTGACCGCGAGTGTATAAGGCTGCTCTGTGATTTCGCTCGTACGTCCGACCGTCCGTTGTTTTTGAGAGAATAACACCCCTGGCCTAGTTGGTAGTGACCCTGTCTACGAAACTAGTTGTCCTGGGTTCAAATCCCGGTAAGGGCAGTTATTAGTGTGATGAGCGCGAATATATGATCCTGAGTCGTGGATGTTTTCTACTTATGTATTTAAAGTTCGATTTATTACTGAGTTCAAGCTTTAAGGTTACAAAGAATAACAATGAGTCCGTGAGTCAGTGACCATACGTCAAGGTATTTGTTCGAATAGATTCAGCAGTTGTATCATTCCAATTTTTCAATTTAAGTCCACTCAATTATATTTAAACCTAGCTTAAGACCGCGACTCCCATAAGATTAGTGTTAACCGCCGCTGTGGCGGTTAACACTAATCTTATGGGATCTGTTTAAATTTTAGTGGAAAAATAGGTGTTCTCTCTCAGCATATAGGTACTCATCTGCTGAACATAGCCTCTTCCATGGATTTCTATGACGTCCTTGATGCTATTATCTATCTATCTATATAAATAAAAATGAATCACTAAATGTGTTGCTAAGCGCAAAACTCGAGAACGGCTAAACCGATTTGGCTGATTTCTTTTTTGTTGTGTTCATTATTGTCAGGATAAGGTTTAGGTATATGTAAATAATGGAAGCATGAAGAAAAATAAGTACAAGGGTCTCGGTGCGGAATATCACTTCGTTCCTTTCGGCGTCGAGACCCTTGGTCCGTGGGGACCCGGTGCTATTAGCCTTTTTAAGGAGTTATCGAAAAGGCTAATAGAAACCAACGGGGACCATAGAGCTGGCAGCTTCCTCGGCCAACGCTTACGCATTGCTGTAAAACGAGGAAATGCTGCCAGCATCTGTGGTACTTTGCAACGGGGGCCCTTTCTTAGTTTTTATTTAGTTTTAAATTTAATAGTATTTAGTTTAGTGATAAGTAGTTTTTATTTTAGCTTTAATTTATTGTAAATTGATTTGTCCTGTAATTGTTTATGTGCAATAAAGAAAAAAATACCAACAGGGAGGTCGGAGCAGCGGGGCGAGGCAAGGGGGCAGCTAGTTCTGGGTAAAAATAGGATTCTGGGGGCCTAAAATGTGTGTGTGTGGACTGAGGGACCACTAAATTTTTAATGGTTTTTATTTTACACTTACTAGTGTAAAGTTTAGTAGTAGTTGCGAATTACTTTGTAAAAAAATCCTGGAATTTGTAAAGATTTCACTAAAAAGTTATACAGCCAAAGGTGTGGTCCCTCAGTTCACACACTGAACCTTCCACTTCTGGGCAAGTGTTTAATATGCTGGCTTATTTTGATGTTACAGATTTAGTAAAAACATGTTTAAACGGATTCGTAATGACCGAAACGTAATTTGGCAATGATTATACACTTAAACTGCCTTCCTTCTTTGGTCCCTGAGGGCCCACATAAAATAACTAATAAATCGGTACATTTGTACAAAAAAAATATGCATTTTTCTTTGCAAACATTAGTAAAAATCCCAAGCAAGATTATAAAAGTTAAGCAAATGCACAACTATTAATCAATTTCGTCAAATTTATATTTGTTTGTGGTCCCTCAGTTCACACACTATGAATTAACAAAATAATTAAAATATCCTAAAATATAAACATTATGGGAAGATTTGTCGTACTGAGGTTTAGTAAAAAAGTTTCACTACATATATATATGTTTTTAACGTGGATTGATGGCGTATAATATAAGATAAATTGCTTTTTAATATTTCCTTAGCAGAGTGTTTAGTAGGGTGTCCACACAATGAAAAACATTTATTTACTAACGTGAATCATTTTGCTTATTTATTCCAGTTTGATTGAAGGTTAACTAATAACAAAATATTCTCCACCTAAATCTTTTGTAAATTACAACGAAACGAAATAAAGTAGGTAGGTAATGAAACATAAAAAATAATAAAATCATACATGAAAGTTACAAATATTTACATATCAACGAGGGCGTAAGTTATTACATGTAAATGCATGTTTTTTTTAGTGCTTTCAACAATTTTACAAGAATTGTCATCATAACATACAAATTTCTCATTTAGTAAAGAGTGGCACTTTTAATGTCCTATGCCATCACTATATAGGGGGGGTACAAATTCAATTGCCCCTACAATAGTATAAATTTTACTTTTAATCATAATTGAATGAGGTACGTCGCTTAGACAATGTTGATCAGAACCGTTTAAATCAAATGAAATTACTTTCGATATTTTGTAATTATTATTAGTCTGCCCTTCACAGTATAAACATTTTGTCATACCGTCGTCCAAAAAAATAGCCTCCTCAAGAGAATTAATTCCAAATACCTTAATTATATCGACATTTAGGGACAAAAACATGATATCCCTTGTAATAAGATTCGACGAACAAAACAAGTTTAAACATTGTTTTGTATAAACTGCACTTCTACAGTATTGTAAAGGAAAACGTTCGAAAATGTTCGTGGCATTACATTCGCAATTGAACGTGATTTGATTAGTTAGTAAATTCTTTCATTGTGTGGACACCCTACTAAACATTGCTAAGGAAATATTAAAAAGCAATTTATCTTATATTATACGCCATCAATCTACGTTAAAAAAATATATATATGTAGTGAAACTTTTTTACTAAACCTCAGTACGACAAATCTTCCCATAATGTTTATATTTTAGGATATTTTAATTATTTTGTTAATTCATAGTGTGTGAACTGAGGGACCACAAACAAATATAAATTTGACGAAATTGATTAATAGTTGTGCATTTGCTTAACTTTTATAATCTTGCTTGGGATTTTTACTAATGTTTGCAAAGAAAAATGCATATTTTTTTTGTACAAATGTACCGATTTATTAGTTATTTTATGTGGGCCCTCAGGGACCAAAGAAGGAAGGCAGTTTAAGTGTATAATCATTGCCAAATTACGTTTCGGTCATTACGAATCCGTTTAAACATGTTTTTACTAAATCTGTAACATCAAAATAAGCCAGCATATTAAACACTTGCCCAGAAGTGGAAGGTTCAGTGTGTGAACTGAGGGACCACACCTTTGGCTGTATAACTTTTTAGTGAAATCTTTACAAATTCCAGGATTTTTTTACAAAGTAATTCGCAACTACTACTAAATTTTACACTAGTAAGTGTAAAATAAAAACCATTAAAAATTTAGTGGTCCCTCAGTCCACACACACACCCTAAAATGGCTGGGTTTATCGCGTGACTAAATGTGAATAAAACGTCCGTCAATTTCTGACACAATATACGAGAGTGACGGATGCTTTATCCACATTAGGTATGTCACCCGGTAAACGCAACCAAACTAGGCCTGTAGCAGTGTTAAAAGTATTTATCCTAGTCTTTCTTGTATGTCTGTCATCCGTCATCGGGTATTGAAAAAAAATTGTACCAAAGGGGTTTGGGTAAAAGTGTTGTCATTTGTAATAGTCATACATTTTCAAGTTGAGCGGAATTTATTTTGTAACGTACCTAATTTGATACTCTTAAGTGCATCGGAGCCGAGATATTTAAATATTCATACCTGGGCGTGCTGTAGTACCAAATAATGAATACTTAAATCTTTTATATCTCCGCTCGGATATTATTTAACGCTATAAATTATATACAGGGTGTCCCAAAACTCAACGATAATCCGCCAAGGGCTGATAGAGCAGCTAAAAAGCTATCGATTTAACACCTATGTATGTTCAGCGATTTTCGCTAGTTTCGGAGATATTGATCATTTTAATCTGAAATTTTGTAATTTTCCCTTATGCCCATGTCACGAAAAATCATTAATTTCGTTATGTATTTCATAAGTTTTTCAGTGGTATCTTACATAATTATAATCATTACAAATTGGCGAAGTTTTTAAACCTATTTGCCCGTTTATTTTATCAGTATTTTTTTTAAGTAATCACCTAAAGTTGTTTTTTTCATACAAAGTGAAAAGCAACCACTGGGACACCTAGTATGGAGAAACAAACTTTATGTGTTGCACTGAGAAGATAAAACAAACAAAAGAAACTTTCGCATTAGCTTGTACTATTACTTATTCTGTGGCATTAGATGCAAATGTTGCTTAGGTATAGATATACCTACCCAATCTTATTCCACTGTAAAAGAAGCGTTTATATGTTCCATGCAAAAGGGGCCGAAATAAGTAGTCATAATTACAAATTAGTTTCGAGTAGATTTGGACATTATTGACTTTTAAGTGTTTTGGATATAATTACATACTTACCTAATTGAATTCTAAAAGTCTCTCTTACTACTATACCTAGCTGATAACGACGCGCCAATGTTTTATAAGCTAATTACTTAAATGTATTATTTCTCAGAACCTCACAAATAAACATCGTAGGTTTTTCCTTCTCGACGGCCATGATGGCCCCAGGCCCAAGCGCCGCCATGACAGTGCCAAAGCCGCGCGCGATGCGGCAAGACGCCCGCGAGAAATAACACAAATTAAAAAAAAGTGGATCGTGCGAATACTTGACGTTTAGCTAACGGTGTTTATAAAAGCGGTTTTAAGTGTAAGGAGTTAAGTTTGACTATAATTATCTGTACACGTGTTTGTTTTTAAGAAGTTTTTGCAACGTTATTTGTTTAATTACCTACGGAAACTTTTTGAATTCGCGTTAGAAATCGTAAGGTCAATTTGACGATTGTTTTTGTGTTAATTAAAGCACATACCTATTAGCGTTTATCATTTATTAATAGTTATTAATGTTATTATTGACCTTATCTACAGTTCTAATGTTTGTATTGATCCGCGCAAAGGTGCAAAAATATGGACACATAGACCAATTATTGTCGTAGCAATAATGTCTGTGTACCTAGGTATATATTTTTGAGACTGCGGTATATAAATACTGGTGACCTTGAATGTACCTTATTGTCCATGATATAATTATGACATAATAATATCAATAATCTTGGACCTGTTATCTGTCGTCACGCAATATTGATTCCTAATGAGTTCAAAGTTCTAGATTCAATTTAATCAAAACAAAACTATGTTTTGTGTAAGTATAATTTTCCTGTTAGTTCCGTACACTGACGAGTTACCTCATAAGAGGATTTTATCCTTATATCTACCTAATAACTAGCTAAAAAAACAGGGCAAGAGCATGTCGGACCATGCTCAGTGTAGGGTTCCGAAGCCGTAACGACAAACACAAAAAACTATCTCAAAAATCAACATGTATGAACCAATTTTCTATTTAAAGTTATTTGGCGCTGTCTTAGATGATTTTTAGTAGGTATAAACACTTTAGTCGCCTGTATCTCAGGAACTAATCATGTCTACTTAGCCGTGATAGTTTTCCTTTAAAATTCGTTATATGCACTTTCGTTGAAGATTTTTTTCAGATTTTTAGTACTTACTTGTAGTTTTGGCTGTAGGGGGGGGACACTTGACTCTAACAAAAAATAGCGCTTTAAAGCTTAATATTTCATAAACGGATCCCTTAATCGAAAAATTGTTTTTAAAACCCGCAATATTTTTGAAAGACCTATCCAACGACAACCCACACTATGGGGTAGGCAAGAAAAAAAAAAGACATCCCCACGTTACGTGTAGGGGAGGTGCATTAAAAAATAATATTTTTCAAAATTTTATTTTACCACTTTGTTGGCGTGACTAATATCTACATTCATGCCAAATTACAGCTTTCTAGTACATAGACATGGCGAAACTATAAGGGTTCCTAGTTTGACTACGGAACCCTAAAAACGCAGCTTTAAAAACCCGACTGAGTTTTTAGACGTCGTCGATAAAACATTAAACACGTTTAATTTGATTGAAAAAGATTTTTTTTTTTACCCAGTGACACTCGCGCCATCAAGATGAATGTAATGAATGACGTATCATTTGTCGAAATCGATTGACCCGTTAAGTACGACATAGGAACGGACATACAGGTCAAACACATAACCCTCCTATTGGGCTTCGCCACAGTCGAGTAAAAAAAATATTTTCTTTAGTATAAATGTCAAAGTTTCACCCGATTGCGATTAAATTTGATATGGAGATAGCTTAAGTCTTAGGTTAGGATATTGGTAGAATTCTTTTTACCTCGGCAACTAGGACAGTTCCCGGGGAATAGCTATAGAAGATTTCTCCGCGGACCGAGATTTTTTTGTTACCTTAGGTGATTTATTATTGATTTTTACACGACTGACAACTCACAATCACAACATTACGCTCGTCTGGCTTTACCCAAAAGGGATAAACACACTGAGAGAGGGGGCGGAGCCGTGCCACAGGTCGCTACCACGCGTTCCCATACAAAAAAAAAACCGGGCAAGAGCATGTCGGTCCATGCTCAGTACAGGGTTCCGCAACCGTTACGACAAACAAAATTACTTATCTCAAAAAACAACATGTTCGAACGAATTTTCTATTTAAAGTTATTTGGCGCTGTCTTAGGACCTGTTGTTTGATCAGTAGTTAAACTAACTAATTGTTAAAATTTTAAAAAAGAATCGAAAATTTGAAGGAATCTCAAGGAAATGTGTCAAATTTTGCAGTTCCTTTTTCGAATTTTAACAATTAGTTAGTTTAACTACATCAAACAACAGGCCCTTAGATGATTTTTAGTAGACCAGTAACACTTTAGTCACCTGTATTGTATCTCAGGAACTGATTAAGTCTATTTAGTCGTGATAGTTTTCCTTTAAAATTCGTAATATGCGATTTTCCGATTTTTAGTAAGTATTTATAAAGGCTGTTAGGCGATGGGCTTGCAACCTGTCACTAATACACTGGTAAACATCTTGCCTAAGTGTGCAAAATGTGGTTACAGAATTATCAACAAGTTTTTTAGAGTTGTTGGTAATTCTGTAGCTCTGCCTACCCCACTTTGGGAATAAAGGCGTGAGTTTATGTATGTATGTATGTAGTAAGTATTTTAGTTCGGCGGGCACTTGACTGTAACAAAAATTTGCGCTTTTAAATTCCCCTAAAAACGCCTCCGTCACGCTTTGGGAACGCGCCTTCGCTGTCAGTGCGGCTTAAGAGGTTTAAATCTCTGAATGTCGGGGTCACCATTACAAGGAAGTTATTTATTTATTTTTATGTAAATCTCAGTTGGGCAGTGATAAAGTGTACCGCAAGTGCTCTAACCTGGATGATGTGGAAGCTGACCTTCGCGATCCTGATGGGCTTGGCCTACGCAGCCGTGGCTCAAGAAGGTAAGATTTTAACCCGTCTGCGTCACGCAAAGGAGATTAATGTGTTTATCTTTCTATACAGGGTGCCTCTGACCCTGGGGCTTCAAATGCAACAATCGATTCTACTCGCTAAACTGAACTAGTTTTTTTTTTTTTTTTTTTTATGGCATAGAGATGACGAACGAGCACACAGGCCACCTGATGGTAAGTGGAAACTGTGACCCATAGACATTCGCATTCACAAGACTGCAGAGCAATCCTAAGACTGCAAATGCGTTGCCAACCCTGAGGACTAAGATGTTAAAAAACAACAAAAAAAACAACATTAAAAAATAACTAAAGTTTAGATAACTAATTGACTTTAAAGTCTAATTGTAAAATCAGTACATTAAATAACTAGCTTCAACCCGCGACTTCGTCCGCGTGGAACTCGTTATAAATATCGTAGAACAAATTCCATACACATTTTCACCCCCTATTTCACCCCCCTTAGGGGAGGAATTTCGGGAAAAAAACTATCCTATGTCCTTTCCCAGGATTCAAACTATCTTTAAACCAAATTTCCCCTAAATCGGTTCAGTGGCGTGAAGAGGTAACAGACAGACAGACTTTCGCATTTATAATATTAGTATGGATGGTCATAAAATCACTATCACATGGTACGGGGCAGACACTTCCTTGGTACGAGGGCTAATGGAAAAAGGAGAATTGGATCGCGTACATTGAAAATTATATTTAACTTGCATGAAAAAAAACACTTGGACATATTTTCAACATTACTTAAATATGTAATACCTCACTATAATAAAATAATAATACATATGGAAAACGAATGTGGGAATATAATGATGTTACCCTATATATTAAACGATTTGCCTAGTGCCGTGTGTCAGTGAGAGCATATTTAATGATTGCACATGTGCAAAAGCATCCTAAAAATATATTCTTATCATCTACGTTATACGTTCGACCCATCGTGCTGCTAAATTGAAAATGCACGCGCTACAATGTGTTTTATTCGCACTGACGGGACCACTTAATCTCGCCGCTTGGTATCACTCGACAGTCCGCACGACCGGCGTTGTTTACAAAATCATTACCCTGAACAGCGACAGATAAACTGTATCTACGCGGTTTTCCCTCGCTGTAATTACGTCATGTAATATATTTAAGTTATTTGAATAAACAAATAAACAAAAACTTACAGAACAAAGAAAGTTCAGTTCGAGGAGTAGATACGCTCCATGCTTTTAAAGGCCCAAGGTCAGAGGCAGGGTGATTTGTATATGTAGGTACCTATGTTCCCTTGTGGCGCTCTAGAAACTAAATATGGTTATTACCTCTAGCTTAGGTGTCGCCTCGTTTTCCATAATCATACAAGTCTCTTCATGCCTTAGGTTCACATGACATTATCATAATAATGGAGCGACAAACTTACATGCTTGATAGAAAGATAGTAAATATGAATCTGCTTCGCATTAAAACTGCGCCGAGCAAACGCCAAGCGTCCAGTGGCGCCCTCATTACTATTATTGTATTTTCTAATGAACTAAAGAATTTCCTTGCAATCAGACAATATTTTTTTGTAGCGCAAGTAAAAACACAATTTATGGGATACGTAACAAACTTTAATAACAATTACCCTTTGAGTAGTCAGCTTAACGGGAAAAGGTGGCCACTTTTTCCGTTGAGTTGATAACTCGAAGGTGAATTGTTATTAAACTATGCGATATACCCTATAAGTTGTGTTTTCATTTGTAGTACAAAAACCTACCGACCAATATCCAGAAAATACTTTACTTTATTAGAAAACAAAATAATAGTAATGAGGGCGCCACTGAACATCCGGCGTACGCTCGGCGCAGTCTTAAATTACTGTTAACCGTTAACTCCTTGGGTGCCGCGTTCGACGCCACAGGGGGCCCCGTCCGAGAGTAATTTCTCCCTTATTACGGGCTAGACCCTGTCTTCTAGCACGGAGCCCAAGGGCGGGACCCGAAGGCTCCTTGTTGATCCTCCACACTCCCCTACAGATCAACCCAGGCCTCCAAAACAATATTAATCTTTTGCTATCTTTTTACATCGTCAATACGAGTATTACAGTTTATAATCACTTGCCAGTGTACAGAACATAATAATATCTCACTCTACTTACAAAAACCGTCATTATCATCGTCCATCTTTTTCCGATCTATTCCCGCCAAAACGGTGTAATGACACCTCCACTCAGAGTTGCCAGTCATAATTATTTTGTTTCAAAATTACTACCGAAATAAAGGGGTCCATTCAATAGCATGTTTCATGCATATCGCGATGCTTCTGAACAGGACTGGACTGGACTCCTTTAAGAATCATGTTCATTGACAATTTTCTTTCGCTTCTTCCACATTCATACATCGAGTCATGCACGCACGTCGGTTTCGGGTACTTAAGATTCTTCCCTTTTCCAGTATTTCTCCGATTTGACATGTTCATGTTTTATCATTAGGTGATCCCTGCAACCAGGATGGAGTCCCGGGGACCTGTACTCTCCTGCAGCGGTGCGCGTCAGCAAAGAGCAGCCGGATGCAGTGGTGGAAGCTGAAAGTAAGTCTCTAACGAAGACGTCCGACGCCCAAGGTCACCATGTACCAATGAGTTTTTCTAACTTAAATGCTTTGCCGATGCTCTTACGGTGAAGGATAAACATCGTGAGGAAACCTGCACATTCAAACAGCTTCCTAAAGATCCTAAAGGGTCGAAGTGTATCCGAAAGGGCCCATCTGTAATATAAGATACACACGTACATACATACCGTCAGGCCTTCATCCCAGAGTGGGGTAGGCAGAGCTACAGAATTACCAAAAACTCTAACAACTGGTTGTCCTATGACCACATTTTGCACAACAGGCTAAGATAAGATAAGCCTCGCGTTCTCTTTCTCCGTTAGAGACTTATCTTAAAGATTTATCTTTCTGTAAAGTCTGGGAATGGATGAATTATTACATTACTACAGAGACCGGGAAGTAGGGGGTTGTCGGCCAAGTGATTTACGAGGAGGAGGATAGTTACGAGGCTGGCAACCCCTTTTCACGGCGAGGTGTGTATAGTGCTTATCTCAAACATATGCCATGAAATAAAAAAAAAACACTCAAAAAAAATATATTTTAAATCATACTCGAAAGTAGGCCATTTCTTTATATTAGAAGCGGGTTGATACATGTAATTGTATGTTAAAATAAAGTACCAGGACTGCAGCGGAAATTAGGATACAAATGAAAACACAACTTATAGGGTATATCACATAGTTTAATAACAATTCACCTTCGACTTATCAACTTAACGGAAAAAAGTGGCCATCTTTTCCCGTTAAGCTGACTACTGAAAGAGTAATTGTTATTAAAGTGTCACGTATCCCATAAATTGTGTTTTTACTTGCGCTACAAACACGTATAGTCTGATTGCAAGGAAATTCTTTAGTTAATTAGAAAACACAATAATAGTAATGAGGGCGCCACTGGACGCTCGACGTTTGCTCGGAGCAGTCTTAAATTGTGACATGTAATGCAAACTTATGTTGTATTTTTTTTTCATAAAATTGACTGACTAAACTAAACTAATTAGACGAGTTCGGCTAACTGGTTTCCTTCGAGAAGGCTTGACTGTATCACTTGACTTGTCACCGTTTCAGAGATGCGGTTTCATTGACCTGGAACCCATTGTATGCTGCGTGCCTGAGCCTACCACCACGACCACGACCACCACCACCACTCGGAGGCCAGTCGCCACCACTCCTGCCGTGGGGTAATATTGCATTATTTATTTTCTAGCATTAAGGATGGATGAAAGAAGATTGACGAAAGAGATATACAGATCGAAAGTAAGTGGACGGGTCGGAAGGGGCCGCCCTAGGCGTACTTTTTCGAGTCAAGTCGGAGAAATAGTGGAAAAGGGCCAAATCTTAAGTACTCGAAACCGACGTGCGTGCATGACTCGATGTATGAATGTGGAAGAAGCGAAAGAAATTTGTCAAGATCGTAGCAGGTGGAAAGAAGTGGTCTCTGCGTACCCCTCTGGGAAACAGGCGTGATTTAATGTATGTATGTATGCATGCTTATTAAGAACCGGAATATTTATACTTCTTATAAGAAGAATATGATAACGGAATCCTTATGGATTCGTCATGTCTGTCTGTCTGTCTGTCCGTATGTCACAGCCACTTTTTTCCGAAACTATAAGAACTATACTTGTCGCGATGCCTCTTATATATATTTTTCCATGGTTGTGGCGTTACAACCTTTATATAAACTATGTTTATATACTTCATGCTATTCTCAGTTCTCTTGAAATAATAATTGGGGGTTAAATAGAGGCGTCGCGATTTGTCTAATAATATCAATATAACGTACCTTCCCATTATCCCTTTATTGTAACTCCCTTCGCTCCTTCCGCTGTGTACTCTCTCTCTCTTTACATCTGCTTCGCTCTTTGTTATGAATCTGCCAGGAGTCTGTCACCTCCTGTTGAAGTTAAAGTACCATGACCCTGATACTCAGTGTCCTAAGCACCTAGCAGCCCTATACTATATTATCAACATCATTATTATGAATTATTAATATAAAATAAATATGCAGTTATCTGCCCGAGACATTCACACCCTTTCATATAGGTAATACATATACCATACATGAAAGGATCTTCCCTACTAACTAGGGGGAATCGCATCCACGGGGATCTTTTCTATTACTAGGAGTAACCAATTAACCATATTCTCTCATCCACATAAAAAGGATCTTTCCTATTGCTAGGAGTAAACTTATTCTCACATCCACATAAAAAGGATCTTTCCTATTGCTAGGAGTAACCATATCCACACAACCGGATCTTCTCTACCAAGTAGAGGTATCTTACATCCACATAAAAAGGATCTTTCCTATTGCTAGGAGTAAACTTATTCTCTCATCCACATAAAAGGGATCTTTCCTATTGCTAGGAGTAAACTTATTCTCTCATCCATTAAAAAGGATCTTTCCTATTGCTAGGAGTAAACTTATTCTCTCATCCATTAAAAAGGATCTTTCCTATTGCTAGGAGTAAACTTATTCTCTCATCCACATAAAAAGGATCTTTCCTATTGCTAGGAGTAAACTTATTCTCTCATCCACATAAAAAGGATCTTTCCTATTGCTAGGAGTAAACTTATTCTCTCATCCACATAAAAAGGATCTTCCCTATGTTAATAGAGGTATCCCATCCACTCAACGGGATCTTCTCTATCAAATAGAGGTATCTCTCATCCACATAAAATGGATCTTCCCTATGCACGTAGGGGTATCTCTTGTAGACACATATATTATGCTTATACACTTAGGCACCTGAACAGCAACACAGGTGTCCAGATCTCTAAGCCATATACTTTCAATTCTTAGGGACTTAGGCTAGGAACTTAGATACCTAGACAGTTAGGTATTTAGTAGATACTTAGATACTTAGATACTTAGGTACTTAGGTACTTAGCTTTCATTATCCTCCGGTTAATGAAACACAGGATACTACACACACTATTCACACCACTTTAAAAGGTTTTACTTATTCCCTCCAATTCGAAATGAAGGTTACAAAAGGCGCTCACCACAGACCATACGGAATCATTAAAGTTGCCAGCGTTTAAATTACCTGTCAGACTAGCTGTGTCGCATCGTGTCATTTCGCGTCGTTTCGCGCTCGTCGCGACAATACTGTTGAAACTTAGTAAGTTGTTGTATTCTGTGAGCCGCATTAAGATTTTCACACAAAAATAGAAAAAAAAACAAAAAAAATTGGGGGGTACTAGGAACTGAAATTAAAAAAAAACACCAAACCTTTACGCGTATCTATGGATAGGTCTTCAAAAATAATATTGAGGTTTCTAATGTCATGTTTCTCTAAACTGAATTGTTTGCGCGAGAGACACTTCCAAAGTGGTAAAATGTGTCCCCCCATGTAACTTCTAAAATAAGAGAATAATAAAACTACGGAACCATAGGCGAGTCTGACTCGCACTTAGCCGCTTTTTATTCATTTTAGACATCAAAGCAATATACAATAGATATTTAAATGGAAATAGTTAGTTTTATTTTTCAAAACGTCCCTGTTCGATTCCCGAGCTGAGTAGGTACAGGAGTTTTTCAATGTATAAATGCAGTTTTTCTTGTTATAAAAATCGATGACATGGTTCCTAAGAACAGATCTTCGTATGTCTTATAGGTTCAGACTTTCCCATACTGACCGATCTAAATGAGCCACCCTGTATATGTCACCTGACTGTAGAAACTTCGTTACTATATAGCGTGATGTAGAACACTTTAGTTCCGCTGTCTGACGCTGGTGGCGCTGGCGAGTTGGTTGATACAATGTTGCCGCTAGATGTCGCTATAAGTCGCCATAAGCCATAGATGTAGGAAAACATAGATCCCATGTTTTTTCTTCTTCTCTCTGTACAACACAACTTGCAGCCAACATCTTTAAATATATAAAAGGAGAAACTGACTGACTGACTGACATATCAACGCACAGCCTAAACGGCTAAACGTAGGCACTTGAAATTTGGAAGGGACGTAGCTTAGGTACCGTAGAGGTGCACTAAGAAAGGAATTCCCGAAATTCCCACGGGAACGGGAATTAGCGGGAAAATCCTTTTGTATGAAAAATCTAAACCGAAGCGAAGCGAGGGCGGGTCGCTAGTTATTGATAAACCGCACATCACTGACTGCAAACTTACGCACACTAATGCAGAGTCACACACAGACACACCTAAAAAGTGGTACACTTTTGAAATTCGAAAGCGGTCATATATAATACAATAGACGACTCTTTATAAAGAAGGGCATTTGTAACAGGTGTTTTTATACTCCCTCCATGCTTTCCACCTCTATGGTTGATACAAGTGGCCGTTAGATGTCGCTAGGTCACCACAAGCTATACAAGTTCATGTAACGTTTCAGGCAACGGACGACAGAGTACGAACCCCCCGACTACGTATACGTTACAAACGAGCCCCAAGTGACGGGGTGCAAGCCCGTCGACCCCAAGCACACAGCCCCCAAAACTGGACGGAAGGCTTGGGACAGTAAGTACAAAATAATAATTGTATACAATTTGCTGCCATGTTGTTTGATGTTGTTATGCGCTCAGGCAGGCAACCACAGATTGTAAACATGCATGGCAGTTGGCACAGAAGTGTAGATAGACACCATATAGACACGTAAGTTAGTTCCACTGGTTGCTACCTGAGCGCTGCCTGTCGTAATGAACTGACACACTCGTTAATTTTAATTTTGTTGTTGTGGCTTTATTTTTATTTCTATTTAGCTTTTGTTTCGTTTTGTCTGTATTATTAATTAGATATTTGTAATGTCTGTAATCTTCCGTGTTTCACCGAGCGGCCCCAACGAAAGACCAGCGTTGGCTTCACAGCACAATGACATGCTGAGTTCGGAGTTGGGACTGTTTCTTATGCTGCCGTATTCCTTCCAGAATGCATCGAATACCAAGAGCAGCTGGTATATCCATGCAAGCGCAGCAACGCGCTAACAAATGAGATGACGCGGGGCAGCGAGTGTAAGCATAACGCCGACGCGCTCGTCGTAGGCGGCGTCGACGCCAAGCGCGACGAGTTCCCACATATGGTGAGCGTCAGTTTATAGCTAGCATAGTATAAATCCCACCAAAAACATAAATGTGAAAAAAGGAGCCAAGTTCAATATTAAGAATAAGCGTGGTTTTCAATTTCGCCGACAAAAGAATTGAGATCTAAATGGGTGCCAAGTTCAGTAGGAAATCCTAAAATAAAATGTTTTCTTAAGAACATACAATCTCTTATTTTTTCTACTACAACAATGTTTGCTATATAAAAGTATAACTTCTTTAATTTGAACACTAATTATTTACACAAAGCAGATAACTTAGGATAAATTGATGCTCAAGACTTGACTTGGCTAGTTTTTACTAGCAAGCCTTATTTTTCGAAGAGTAAGACAATATAATAAACAGTTACTTACGTATAACATAAAGATGATAAGTTGATTAGCCAAATAACAGATATATTAAGGTGTCAAAAGTGTCTCCAAATGGTTTGTAATATTACACACGGTGCTGCTCGCCAGTTCTGTTAGCTTGAACTTGGCTTGACACGCTACCGCGTGTCTAGATAGCTCGTCTTCAAATAATGGTAACCATGCGGCTTTCACGTGGGCGTGCCTCAACACAACCCTAGCTCCCAAGCGGCAATAGATAACAGAAACTCCTTAAGACTGCAACGAGCAAACTTCGAGCGTCCAGTGGCGCCCTCATTACTATTATTGTGATTTCTAATTAACTAAAGTATTACCTTGCAATCAGACGATACGTTTTTGTAGCGCAAGTAAAAACACAATTTATGAAATACGTAACGAACTTTAATAACAATTACCCTTTGAGTAGTCAGCCTAACGGGAACAGGTGCCCACTTTTTTCCGTTAAGTTGATAACTCGAAGGTGAATTGTTATTAAACTATGTGATATACCCTATAAGTTGTGTTTTCATTTGTAAAACAAAAACCTACCGACCAATTTCAAGAAAATACTTTAGTTTATTAGAAAACACAATAATAGCAATGAGGGCGCAACTGTACATCCGGCGTACGCTCGGCGCAGTCTTAACGGGCGGAGATGACATAATTTTATATTTGTTTTCTTGGTGATGGAAGTGACCGGTGACACGCTCCAAGCACGACGCCGACGCCCAATGGAGACGGTGGCCGCAGGAACTCCTCAATGGCTAAAGTTAGGGATGAAATGTAGCCATCAGAAACACTCGCCAGTAATCTCACAACTCATACATGACCAGGAACGCTTGCTTCCTGGTTTCTGCAGTAATGTACTATACAAGCGGGTGGTAGGACCTTGTTCAGGGTCCGTCCGGATCGCTACCACCATCTTATCCATTAACCTACCGCCAAGCAGCAGTGTTCGCATTGTTGTGTTCCGGTTTGGGGATAAGACAGCCGGTGAAATGACTAGCATAGAGGCATTCCATCTTAGCCTCAGGGTTGGCAACGCATTTGCAGTCTTAGGATTGCATTGCAGTCTTGTGATTGCGAATGTCTATGGGTCACAGTTTCCACTTACCATCAGGTGGCCTGTGTGCTCGTTTGTCTACTCGATGCCATTAAAAAAAAAAAAAGCGCCGCTCATTTAAGTGTGTAAAGCACCAAAGAACCCTCCTTCCATCACTTCAGAAAGTGACCCTCCTTGATGCAGTCGTCAAAGAGGGATCCCAAGCGGTCTTCAAGGTGTTTCATCTATTGGGAGAGCCTTCAGAACTCGATCTGATCCTGCTGCCTTACTGTAGGACCGGAGGAGTCGACAACTTGCTCAATTTCGTCGTCTGTACCCTTACCGTGTATTCTTATAGCTGCAAGGTCTGCGAGGGACAGAGCATTCGACTCGCTAAAGTCAAGTCCAGAATTAGCCGAACTAACTTGACAGTTCATTGTACACTAATGTTGCCATAGTTTGGCTAGTGCTGTTAATATCGATAGCTAATCAAACACATAACGGATTTGGAATTATCATCGACGATATATAGCGTTTGTCTCTATCGCACTTCCATATTTACCAGAAAGAAAAGGATGAATGCTATATGTGTGGTACATGAAACCATCTAAAGGGATCACAATGGCCTGTTGTAATAAGAGAATTATTTTTGTATTTTATTCCTAATTTGAGGAGTAATATCGTAAATATCCGCTTTAAGCCGTCATCCTGCATAAAAATTGCTGTAGTTCGTCCCTATTTGGCAAGTATGTATGAGTGTGAAAGTTTCGACGACAATTACTTGATAAAACATAAATAAAATCAGATTTATAGAAGGCTCAATGTTATATCGACATATCGTTCATTAAATACAAAACGGACACAATCCGAAATGAGTCAGTGTTGCATTTTGAAATAAGAAGCGGTTGGAATACAATTTTCAATGGAAGATCAAATTATTTTGGAATGTGCCCGTTTTGTATTCAATGAGCGATATTCGTGTCGACATAAACCTATCACTATTTATTTTTTCCTATGCCTGGCAACTTTTTCGGCTGTCAAGTTAGTTCGCCTAATTCTGGACTCGATTTTAGCGAGTACGGTAATTGTAACTCGTTGTAAGGGTAATGAAATGAAATGAAATGAAATGAAATAAAATTTATTTGGCACTTAAAGCACTTAAAATAATACAATTTTCTTAATTAAATTAACTTATACTATATAATTATATTTTAACTGCATTAAGCCCAAAATGGTCTCCACTCAGCTTTTTATGCCACAGTATATTATTTTAATATTCCGTGACGCTGGTTTTCAGTGAGGCCTGGAGAGGTAAATGGGCACCGTGATAACTATGCTATACTAATTAAAATTAAACAAAACCAAAAAACTACATACAATTGCGTACAACTAACCATGCATGTGATTGAACGTACATTATATGCGAGTGTGTGTGCGTGTGTGTGTGTGTGTGTGTACATGTGTGTCAGTACGACTGCTTATGTACCGGATACTTGGATAGATAAAACAAGTTTCTTAAGGTTGTGTTTGAACGACGCAACGGACTGATACCAGGGGAACGTCGGCTAGGTCCTCAGCCTCTCAGGCTTACATGATTATTGAACTCTCTAACCCTGTTGTCGTAAGAGACGGCTAAGGGAATAAAGGCGTATAGTACTGTTAGGCGATGGGCTTGCAACCTGTCACTAATACACTGGTAAACATCTTAAGTGTGCAAAATGTGGGTACAGAATTATCAACAAGTTTTTATAGTTGTTGGTAATTCTGTAGCTCTGCCTACCCCACTCTGGGAATAAAGGCGTGAGTTTATGTATGTTCTGTTCTGGTGGCCAGGTGCTGCTGGGCTACACCCAGGTGAATGGGTCCACGGTGTGGCAGTGCGGTGGGACGCTGCTCAGCGACCGGTTCATCCTCACCGCGGGCCACTGCACTTCGGCACGAGATGTGTACGTATCAGACACAACAGTGATGATGATGGCGAAGAGTATGAATAGAATAGAATAGAATAGAATAGAAAATATACTATATATATTGTAACATCGAAGTCTGGATATAAACATTACTTAACAGTAAAACAGGCCGCTTGCGACTGCGCCTGTCAACCGTCAACGGACGTTTTCAAATTCATCAAGAAAACCTGGGGAGTATTTCTTTTAATTCTTACTTACACTGGTTTCGTTTTTATTTTATCACTGTGTTCATGTTCATACTTCCCATTGCTCACTGTTAAGCCGTGAGCGACGTCAAACACAAAACACAGGCACGGTGAAGACTCTCTTTGCTTGACGAATAGTGGAAGCTGAGCTGAGACATCACATTCGCCACAGACATTGCCGTACACGATACACTGTTCACTAACACCTATTCACTCACATCCTTGTTATAATTATCAAAATAAATAAATAAATTATGCATTCAATCTAAAATTACTCCAGCATAACATAGAACTCGGAAAAAATATAAATTCGAACATTTATCGAAATTAATATTCCAAAATATGAAATCGGCATTTTACGGAGTCCCGGGTGAAAAAGCAAGCGATCACTAATTTCGTAGATGTTAAGGAAGGTCTTGGTGGCATAAGTGGTGATGCGCCTGCGCGGCCCGAGAGCCAGAGGAGATGTAGTTTCGAGTCCTACCAAAGACCGAGGATTTTTTTTCGCTTTAATATAGCTTAAATATAGCTTAGTTTTTCCCGGTTGCCGGATTAGAATAGTGCCACTCCGTATCTTCCCGTGGATGTCGTAAAAGCCGACTAAGGTAATAAAGGCGTGTAGTACTGTTAGGCGATGGGCTTGCAACCTGTCACTAATACACTGGTAAACATCTTCGCCTAAGTGTGCAAAATGTGGTTACAGAATTATCAAAAAGTTTTTATAGTTGTTGGAAATTCTGTAGCTCTGCCTACCCCACTCTGGGAATAAAGGCGTGAGTTTATGTATGTATATTAAAGCGAAAAATTCACTTTTCTCGTGATCTGACGAATTCCACGTAGACGAAGTCTCGCGCCGACTCTAATAAAGAACTGTCCGCTGTAACAATCTACTCCTTCCAGCGGTCCCGTGGCATTCGCCATCGTGGGCACCCTGAAGCGCACTGACGACGTGTCAGCCACGCAGGTGCACCGCATCCAGCGCATCATCAGGCACCCGGAGTACAAGGCCCCTTCCAAGTACAACGACATCGCTCTGTTGGAGACAGCGACCACGTGAGTCTATACGTCATCATCATCATCATCATTATCAGTCGCAAGACGTGCTGGACAAAGGCCTTCCCCAAGGTTTTCCACAATGATCGGTCCTCTGCTGCTGTCATCCAGCGGTTTCCCGCGACCTTTATCAGATCGTCAGTCCACCTTGTGGAAGGTCTGCCAACACTTCGTCTCCCGGTTCGCGGTCGCCACTCTAGAACCTTTCCGCTCCAACGGCCATCAGTTCTACGAGCAATGTGCTGCCACTTAAGGTTTGCAATCCGGTGAGCTATATCAGTTACTTTAGTTCTCCTGCGAATCTCCTCATTCCTGATTCGATCTCGCAAGGAGACACCCAGCATAGCTCTTTCCATCGCCCTTTGAGTGACTTTGAGCCTTCTTATGAGACCCATTGTAAGCGACCATGTCTCGGATCCATACGACATCACTGGCAACACACACTGATCAAAGACTTTTGTCTTGAGGCACTGTGGTATTTGGGACGAGAAGATAGTGCGTAGCTTACCGAACGCTGCCCATCCGAGTTGGATTCGACGATTGACCTCTTTTTCGAAGTTGGACTTACCTAACTGGATTTTTTGTCCTAGGTATACATAGTCGTCAACAACTTCGAGAGTAGAGTCACGACATTGACAGGAGTGGGTACGACATGTACATTTGACATGATTTTGAGTCTATACGTAAACTCCAACGAATCACTAGTACCTACCTACCTATCATCACTACTGAAGGAAACTTTTTAGGGTTCCGTACACAAAGGGTACAAACGGGACTGACTACGACTCCAGTGTCCGTCTGTCTGTCTGTCATAAGGCTGTATTGGAACTATAGATCAATTTCTGTCAGATTGTCTCCTGATATTTATTTAGATTCGGATTCAGATTGTATTACTCAATATAACACAGTATAAATTACACGACATGTCAAATTATATAAGGTGCTAACAAATTAGTCACGGATATTTTAAGAGATAATATATTACATTAAAACAATTAACTGTTAACGGTAATTAAGGAACCTTTGTATATCATTTTATTATTTTAATTTACCGAACAAAAAATAAATTATAATTAATCTTTAAAATAATCACCCTTATTATGTACTTGTCAAGATGTTTAACACTGTTTGTCAAAAGTGGTTTTTCGTAAAGGACAATGAGTCATTTTGGTCCATATCCTCAATACTTATGAAACCTATGCCAAATGATAGCTTAAATGCTATCATTTATTTCATACTATGACAGCTAAGTCGAAGTCGCGGGCCAACGTGGTCTTTTTTATATAAATAGAACCAAGTACAGCAACGGTTTCACCATAATATGTTTTATTATAATAGAAAGAATTTCTGGAAGAATTTGGGATGGGTCCGCCAAATACCAACTGGCTGCCTTGGATTCAATTGACAAACGTGCGAAGAGGCTCATTGGCGACCCTGCCTTAGTTCAGGAAAAGCTGCAAAACCTCGAATACCATAGGAAAGTCGCCTGTTTATCGGTTTTCTACAGGATACACTTTGGTGAGTGTGCACTGGGGCTGCATGAGTTGATTCCACCGTCTCCGTTCAGACAATACAATACTCGGCGCGGACTTGGATTCCACCCTTATGTTGTCGATATACCACTGATTCGTACAAAACGCTTTGCGTCTACTTTCCTTATGAGGACAGCTAAGGAATGGAACTCTTTTCCTGCGCACCTTTTCCCCGAAAAATATAACTTGGATCTCTTCAAGTCGAGAGTGAATAGGCATCTTCTAGCCAAGTATGCTCCATCTTAGGCCTCATTGTCACTTAACATCAGGTGTAATTGAGGTTAAATAAATGGATATTTGAAATAATAAAACATACTATGGTGAAACCGTTGCTGTACTGGGTTCTATTTATATAAAAAAGACCATGTTGGCCCGCGACTTCGACTTAGCTGTCATAGTATGAAATAAATGATAGCATTAAAGCTATCATTTGGCATAGGTTTCATAAGTATTGAGGATATGGACCAGACTCCATACTAAAGTGCCCATGGTCCTTTCATTATGATTCGGCGGGAAAACTGTTGGTTATTAAATATTAGCGTCTGGATGATAGTTTAAAGAGGTTTTAGAATGTCTAAAGAGGTCTCATTTAATTATCTTATTAACAGAGTGTTTCAACGTAGCAAATTTGTTTCCTAGTTTTCTCCAAAAAAACATAAGAAAACCGATGATGTTTCATACTTAAATGTACATCGAGAACCGAGTACTATCAGCTGTAAAAATATCCGTGACTAATTGGTTAGCAAGGTGCTACATATGCAGTTATATTGAGGTCGTCAGAAATAGAATAAAAACTACGAGTAAAAGTAAACACAAATACAAAGTACAGTTACGAGATTAAATTTGGTACCCACCTTAGGTCCAAAGTCGTTGGTTCGGTCATTTGCAAAGGATGGATGAAAGAAGATTGACGAAAGAGATATACAGATCGAAAGTGAGTGGACGGGTCGGAAGAGGCCGCCCTAGGCGCACATTTTCGAGTAAAATCGGAGAAATACTGGAAAAGGGCCGAATCTTAAGTACCCGAAACCGACGTGCGTGCATGACTCGATGTATGAATTTGGAAGAAGCGAAAGAGATTTGTCAGGATCGTAGCAAATGGAAAGAAGTGGTCTCTGCCTATCCCTCTGGGAAACAGGCGTGATTTAATGTATGTAGGTATGTATGATTCTCATTTACCGAATAGAATGGTAATTAAGGTCTTTTGAACAATACGTGTTTTAACGGGGAGCAATGGCTCCTGGCCTCCCTTGGAGCTACTGACAGCAGCCTGTCCCCAGGATCGTGCTGGACTCGTCAACGGTGCCGGCCTGCCTGGATGTGTTCGGCGGCGACCGGAGCAAGGCCGTCGCCACCGGGTGGGGCGCCGTCGGCTGGCGGGCCGACAACGCCGACACTTTGCAAAAAGTACGTTCATCAGTTTTTCCTAAAGTCGAGTCCAGAATTAGGCGAACTAACTTGACAGTTCATTGTACATTAATGTTGCCACAGTTTGGCTAGTACTGTTAATATCGATAGCTAATCGAACACAACGGATTTGGAATTATCATCGACGATATATAGCGATTGTCTCTATCGCACTTTCACGTTTGCCAGCAAGAAAGGGATGAATGCTATATCTATGTATGGTACATGAACTGTACCGTACTAGCCCGACAGAAGCCATCTAAAAGGATCACAATGGCCTGTTGTAATAAGAGAATTATTTTTGTATTTTGTTCCTAATTTGAGGAGTAATATCGTAAATATCCGCTTGAAACCGTAGGTACATCCTTCATAAAAATTGCTGTAGTTCGTCCCTATTTGGCAAATATGTATGAGTGTGAAAGTTTCGACAATTTACTTGATAAAATATAAAAAGAATCAGATTTATAGAAGGCACAAGGTTTAATCGACATATTTGTTTAGACATAAACCTATCACTATTTATTTTTTCCTATGTCTGGCAACATTTTCGGCTGTCAAGTTAGTTCGCCTAATTCTGGACTCGACTTTAGCTAATAAATAGTTCATCCTGTGTGTTCTTGAGTAAACTCGCCGTCATTAGAACTTGTGAAAGATGTAAACAAATTATTACTAAAGGAATAAAGGCTTTAGTTGTAGTATTGTTAGGCTGGTAAACATCTTAGCCTGGTTGTGCAAAATGTGGTTACAAAATTATATAGATGAATTAGCAAGAGCGTAGAATTGCATATGTAGTGGTATTGAGTGTTTATAGGCATTCTATATTTGAAATTTCCCTTTTCCCGTACTATCAGCATAAAAAGAGGTTTGTAATATAATTAATTATATTTAAGAAAATTTAAAAAGAATGTCAGTATGAAATTCTAAATATTATTAGGTTGTTTTTATTGTATTGAATTTAGCAACTGAAAGAATTAATACTATTACTGCTGAAGACTGGGAAAATATTTGTCGCCATGTCGAAAGTAAAGAAAATAAATATAGATGTCAAGAAGGGGAAATGGATCGAATTACAGATCATAATATTATTATCAATACTTGTGACAGATCAGATGAAGAATTTAATAATAACGAATGAAAGCAAAAAAGACTGAGCATTGTTTTATTTGTTAAGGAGAGAAATATGATAAGAGATAGTATGTAATTTCATTAAATTAGGAGAAATACTTATGTTATTCTACTTTTCATGCGAACCGTACAACCACTACAAATGTAAATCCACGCTCTCGCTAATTCATCTATAACAACAAGTTTTTAGAGTTGTTGGTAATTCTGTAGCTCTGCCTACCCCACTCTGGGAATGAATTTGTGGATGGAGTTAGGGACCATCCTTAACGTTAAGATGCGTCAACAATGTGATTCATTCACTGAAGAACTTTAACGAATACATCAGCTGATTTAACTATAACTCCCACAGGTGACTCTGACCAGGTTCACTGACGAAGAGTGCTCGGTGAAGTACCGTCCTAACCGGTACCTCCTGACCGGGTTCAACTCCCGGACCCAGGTCTGCTATGGAGACTACAACAAATCTGCCGACACTTGCCAGGTACAAATTCAATTTCTACATATCAATTTATTGCGACGCATTGGCCTAGTAGCTGCCCTCCTTAGAAAAAAGGGCGCATGTCTCATAGAACCGCGTACGTATAAGTGACCCTATTTCCTAAGACAGGGGGTTTAATTTGTTTTGACTATCAAATGACACATGTGTTGTTTTTAAATAAATAAATAAATATAAGGGGACAATCTCACACCAATTGACCTAGTCCCAAACTAAGCTCTAGGCTTGTACTACGGGTACTAAACAACGATATAAATATATATATATATAGAGAAATATATACTTTATTTAAGTAGGTGAGACCAGGTATGAAAGTAACACGGGATGAACGTAACAAATTAGTTTTTGAATTAATTATGTTGGCTGCACTGATGGCTGTATCGCCGATATGCTCCATTTTGAACCCCCCCGGACCTCAATTGCCCTCACAGCGCTGTGACGTCAGGTTGTGGGTGTAGCGAGTCGGTGCCGCAAAAACACCTCAAAAGTAAGTTTTGACAGTTTTTATCATCTGTGCTTGTTTTTATTATGGTATGCTTAAGCTTGCGTGTCTTGTGTCAGTAAATTAGCATTACTATTCGTCTTTCTATTTTGGTGGTCGAAACGGCATCTTTCTAACGGTTTTTTGGGTTATAGGGGATGTGTTTGTCGTATTCGGCAAAGTTTCAAGTTAGGGATGAAAGTAACAACTTGTTACTTTCATCCCGATTATGATCGTGATATCTCAAAGTACGTTTTATTGTGTTTTTTTATATTTCTAAGTACTACATATTTATTATTTTATTTCAGAATGCCTAATATACACAAACGAACAATCAGTAGAGGTTTAGTTTCTGCAGAAATAATGCCCTCTTCATCATCATCAAGTGTGCTAGTAATTTCGACTGATGATTTGCTGCCCCTACAGTCTTGAGTTACGCTCACTGGCACCATTAGAAATACCACCATCGGTAGATTAGATTCACCAGCTTCGTTAGCTTCACCAAGAAAACCATTAAAAAAAAGGAAATAAAACGCTAAACAAGAAAAAATATGCTAAAGCAACTAAGTATAGTGATATTTAATTCAGACAACGAAGATTGTTTCTGTTTAGCTTGTATGGAATCCTATCAAACAGGTCCAATCTAAAATGGGTTCAATGCTTAGAGTGTCAGCTGTGGGGTCATGTAGACTGCACTAAGAACGAATAAAGTTATGTTTGCCATAATTGTTTGTCTGAGTGAGATTTCAATTGTCATCTTTAAATATTATTGATTATTTTAGAAGATTGTTATGTTTCCTAGTTTTTTTTAATTATTATGATAATTGTGATTCAAATGTACAACCTAAAAGGCTGATTAAAGATGAATAATGTTCGTTATGAAAGAAAAAAATATTTTATTTACCATGTTACAACCATCCCCTTACACTGTTACAACCAACCCTAGGGGTAGGGATGGTTGTAACAAATTCCACCTTATGAATTTGGTAGTTTTTTCTTAATGTCTTTACTATATATTGCATTTAAGCTGATGTTAAAAGATAGCTGAAATACCAACCTATCATGTGAACTGCTTAGAATTTAGATATTTAAAAAACTTTGTCAGATATTACGTTTAAATCGAAAATTGTTACGTTCATCCCTGGTCTCCCCTATATATAGAAAACATCCATGACTCGAATCAGGAACAAATATTCGCGCTCATCACACAAATATCTGCCCTTACCGGGATTCGAACCCAGGACCGCTAGCTTCGTAGGCAGGGTCACTACCCACTAGGCCAGCGCGTTGTCTTTTATTTAGAAGGGCATAATGGTCCTGGGATCAATTGCCGGTATGGGCAAATACTTGTAATAATTACTAGCATAGAGGCATTCCATCTTAGTCCTCAGGGTTGGCAACGCATTTGAAGTCCTAAGCAGTCTTCAGAATGCAAATGTCTAGGGGTGTCAGATCTCACTTACCATCAGGTGGCCTGAGTGCTCGCGTGCCTTCTTCTTGCCATAAAATTTAAAAAAAAAACTGGTGTTATGAGCACGAGTACTTGTTTCTGAGACTTGAATGTTTTCTATGTACCTATTTAAGTATTTATTTCCCTATTTACATCGTTGTCTTGTACCCATAGTACAAGCGTAGAGCTTAGTTTTGGACTAGGTCAAATTGGTATACACCAAAGTTGTTATATTTACGAATAAATTGATGTATTTTTTTTAATGTTTTAAGGATTCTATGCTCCCTTAGGGAATCGCGCCTTAATCGTTGAGAAATCTTCATTTATAAGGCTTTAAAGATTTCTTTGGTTTCTACCTGCAAATCCCTGCAAGGTCCTGTGCTCAAATCCCGGTAAGGGCAGATATTTGTGTGATGAGCGCGAATATTTGTTCCTAATGATTTCTGTATATTTAAGTATTTATTTCTCTATACTGGGTGTCCCGCGGCTATGCCACATGAAGGGAAAGTACCTTAAATATGGTCCGTAGGAGACTTTGCTATTTAGTAACTTTATTTTATTTTTAAAAGTAAATATTATGGTACTTTTTGAGTAATCGCACAGAGTTAGGTACTTTCTCCATACTAAGGGAACCCCGCGTTTGATTTTCACCAAGTATGGAAAAACTAACTTTGTCTGTTTACTCAAAAAGTTGTAATGAAAAATAATGTCATGTAGCTTTAAAAACTTCCTTATTTCACAGTGATTCTAATCATGCAAGAAAACACTGGAAAAAAAAGGTATAAATATATGAATTTAGGGGTTTTTCGTATCACGGACATAAGGAAAAGTGACAAAAAATCCGATTAAAATGATCAATATCTCGGAAACTAATAACAATTGCTGAACATACATGGGGGTTAAATCGATAGCTTATGAGCTGTTCTATCAGCCCTAGGCGGGTTGACGTTGGTTTCTGGGACACCCAGTATAGTACCCATAGTACAAGCCTAGAGCTTAGTTTGAGACTAGGTCAATTGGTGTGGCATTCTCCCATTATATTTATTTATTTATTCTTGTACCTATTCTTCGCAGGGCGACAGCGGAGGCCCTCTCACCATCAAGAACAGCGTGATACACTGCATGTACACCGTGGTGGGGATCACCTCGTACGGGAAGGCCTGCGGGTTCGCCGGGGACCCCGGGATGTACACCAAGCTGGAGCCCTACGTGTCCTGGATTGAAAATATAGTGTGGGCTTAGTTCTTTCTTTTAAGTTGATTGTTTAATCTCCAGATATCAGTATCAATCAGAGACAAGTCTAATTAACCCCACAATGCATGACTTTTTATTTGTGGAAGAACATATATGTTAGGTACTTATTGTGGTTATTGTATTTAGTTATGATAAATTCTGAGAAAACCATTTTAATATGAGTCGGTCGGTAGTAATATTTTTTTGCAAAAATGAATTTGTAAGTATAAATAGGGTTCTCTGTCGTTTGCCCGAAAGTCATTTGCCATAATTCTATCACTTGCCATAATATTCATTCGCCATAAAGGCATTTTTTCTGAAATCGTGAACTATTCAGAATTGTTATAAAACAAACCTAACCTATCCTATTGGGCTCTATACGATGGCATGTAAAAATTACCTGAAAGGTTTACAGTTTCAGAAAAAATGCCTTTAACTGGCCACTTTAGAAAGTGTCATTTAATTACTAGCCACCAAATTTCTTAGTGACGCTGTTAGTAAAGATACTTGGACAGTAATCCGGGTAATTACTCAAGATCTAGGTATTCTAGTTTAATCGCAAAAATGTGAGCAAATATCTTTCTTAACTCATTTTATTGCGAAGTGGCCAGTTACCGGGGGGTGGCCAGTTACTGACGATTTACCCTATATTGCTTAATTTGAGTAAGATTAGGTTAGATTTGCGTCAAGGCGCGAAGTTATACTTTTTAAATGTCGTTTTGTAAATCCATAAGTTTGCCTAACGAATCATTTTGTGTAATGAAAAATACCTAAATGAAAGTACAATATTCGATACATTTATAAATTGTAGTATTTGGTAAATGACTAGTTGTCAAACGATAAGTTTTAAATCGAAACATTTCTCGCAACAACACATTTGTGAAATGAATAGTATATGAAACGTTGGTTGTCAAATGAACATTTGTCAAACAAGTGTCGGTGAAATATTAGGAAACCGCTTCTGTGACGACGCGACCAATCTAATGAGACCCGCATTAAAATCCTTCAAGGCGTTTAGCATATCTATAGGAGGTCAAAGTAAAACGTCACCCTTGGTTTTGAGTAGTCAGTATAATTTTAAATCACTGGGAATTGTATAAATTTAAGGTTTATTGATGAGGTAGAAAAACAATAAAAATGTAATGAAACTATTTTTATGTGATTTTTCTGTGCCATATGTCCTACCATGACTGAAAGTGAATTAAATGTATGTTTTTACTTTGTCCGTAATTCTTTTATTTCTGTATCATTTTTAACTGCAGGTAGATTGTTGAACAAGGGACTAAAAAAACCGTAACGAAGCGGTGTCATAATAGTCATTTAATCTCGCGTTAAACACTCTACTTTTCGCTTTGAATGCGAGGGAAAAAAACGACGCTATATACAAAATAACAATATTGATTATAACAAAGTTTCTTACAAAGGGGTTTGGGTAAAAGTGCTGTAACTTATAAAAGTCATGCATTTTCAAGGTGAGCGGCGGCGGACATTAGTAAAAAATGATGATAGAATAATTCAAAATAAACATGTTTTGTTATGCAATGCAAGTCTTAAGTGTATCGGAGCCGAGATATTTAATATTCTTACCTATAGTGTATACTTTTGGGCATTTAAAAAAATATAAACCAAACACCGACGTGATACAGTTCGTCAGCCAATAGAAGTAGACAGTGTTCTGCTTCTATTGGCTGCCGTCAAAGTCGTCGTACGTCAAAGCTCGATAAAACAGTTTTGATTGGTTGTTTAACAAAGTCACGTGATTTGGAATGTTTACAATTTTTTAAATACCTAAAATTATAGACTATAGGCGTACTTTTAGTACGAAAAACTGAACACTTAAATCTTAAATATCTCGGCTCCGATATTACTAAACGCCATTAATTATATGTCTATGTGTATTTCGAGGTCCTCTAAATAACTATGTAAAAATCATACGTGGCCGCTGAAAAAAATATTACAATATTCTTCAAACAAATTTACCCAATGCCCTTTGTTCCGTGGTTTTTTCTTTTGTAAAGTGACGCTTTAAATGCTTGTGTAGGTATTTAGCCAACAGATTCAAACTTGAAAACTATTTTAAAACTAGTTGGACCGTGCATAATAAAACGAATCCATCCTTAATATAATTAAATAGATTCATATTCGTAATCACTAATCATTAATCTTGTTTCACGAAATTAAATCGTATTTTTTTATATATTTACACAGTTGTCGTTTTGAGGTTATTTCCACGCTCAAAAAATGGTCACTGATAATGGCGATAATCCTCCATTCACAAACACCGTGATTGGTTGTTTAGGGGTTTCCAAAAAAAAAAACTGTAATCGCTATTAATAAGGAGCTTTAGTCCCGATGTGCAGAGACTAAAGGTTCCTATTCATTTATTTATCGTTCCGTGGCCTTTCTAGGGCCAGACGACGCTCTCGATCCAGGGCACGTATGTCTCCACCCTCGTGTACACAGCTGGCTCTGCGATAATCCCGCACCCCTTCCCGAACGAGGTGACCCCCACCACGCTGTACATGCAGTTGACCCGAGGGTTCATGATGATCAGTGGTCCGCCTCCGTCGCCCTGGACAGTGAAAAAAACATCATGGGAAAATCTCACACGAATTTACTTGATCCCATCGCGTAAAGGGTTTTGGGTAATTGGGTGATAGTTTTTTGAAGTGGTGTATTTAATATTTTATTACGATAGGAATTATAATATAGATCTGAGCATAAAATAAAAATCCTTTTATTTTTATCTTCTATAGTTTTTCCGAAATCATTTTTTAAAACACTGACAGATGACAGTTCATAACTTACTATGCCGAGAAAAAGTAATCATTGACAGTTCTGTTCTGATTTGTCAAACAGTCCGTTAAACTTACACCTGTATTGATTATTTTGATTTAGTTTGCAAGTTTGTTTCGACTGTGCTATGTCCGAGTTATATGCACGATTATATAATTTTTGTTTTTCCATCACTACAACAGTCGCTGAATCGTCCAAGAGGTGTGAACAAACCAATTTGTTTGTTCAAGTCCAAAGAGAAAATCGTTATCAATCGTCGAAATAATAATCGATCGGTGTCCGAAATCCGTGCCGGGGAATGAATGAATGAATTAATGAATGAATGAATGAATGAATAGATAGATCTTTGTTTAGTGGCATATATAATTTGTGTTGCCATTATGATTTCGCCAATGTCAGGTTAATCAATACAGGTGTAAGTAACAGATTGTTTGACTAACGAGAACTGTCAACGATGACTTATTCTCATTTCTTTTTTTTCCATTGGAGACCAAGGCGTAATAGGGAAACAGGCATAGAAAGTTATGAACTGTTACCTCAGTGTTTTAAAAAATGATTTCAGAAAAACTATAGAAGGCAAAAATAAAAGTATTTTTATTCTCAGATCTATATAATAATTCCTATCGAAATAAAATATAAAATACACCACTTCAAAAAACTATACTCACCCGAAGCTCAGAGCTCTATAAATTTCACACCTTCAATTGACTTTACAACCCCTTTGTTGCCCAACCACTGTCACACCCACCGCTGAATAGTTGGCACACTAACTGGAGGGATTACGTTGCTCTATAAATTGCGAACCTATTTCCGTAGCTAGTTCTCCGGGCTTTTTGGGTTGTAATGCAATAGTCTGAAAGGTGTTTTGGCAAAATGATATACTTATATATTAACCGATATATAATTATTATACCTGACAAGTGTCAGCGGATCTAGCGTAGTCTCCATAGCAGAGTTGAGTCGTTGTGTTAAACCCTTCTCTCATTAAACGAGAGGACGGGAATTTAGCTTTACATTCCTCGTCTTTAAACCTTGTCAAGGTCACCTGAAAGCAAAATACTACTTATACAGGGTGGGGCCGGTAACTAAAGCAAAAAATTAAAACGTACATTCTACTCCTCAAACTAGACAACTTTTATTTAGCAACTTTTTAAAATCATAAAGTTTTTAGATTGTTGTTTTTTCAAACAAAGTAAATAGTATTTTCAATGTACTTAAAACTCCGTCTAATTGACATCGCCTGTCAGTCTAGTCACTACAGACATAATCAATTCCATAGTACATTGCGTGTTCGAATTAACTTTAAAATGTAATAAAATTCATTTTTTTCAATTAAATTTTTTTCAAAGTCGTCAAGTAGTTTGAGGAGAAGAATGTACATTTTTAATTTTTGCTTTTGTTACAGGCCCCACCGTGTATAGCTAGAATAATATAACATAATAGACACTAGACAGATACAACTATGCTGACTGCGTCATCAGATGATGGTAGCGTTTCGGAGGGAACTATGACGGTCCTATCGACACGAAAAGCATGATGTGCAAACAGAATCTGCAGCAAATCAGTTTTTGATTATTTTAGGTCCATCACTTCACATAATCATTGTGATTATCAGAGGGCGGAATTGCTCATGGCAGTAATCAAAGGTCAATAGAGTCGGAACGTTGAATTTTATCGACTTTTTCTTCGCTCGATAAGTTCAGTCACTTTTTACATTTCTGATTTTAACATTAAACTCTTTGATTAGCTAGTTAACCATTTGACCTCGTTGATAAGATTAAAAGTAAATCGCATGGCATTTAACTGTCATTTCTGCCACTAGTCTTTTTGCAACTAATTCACATGTACTGCTCTAAATGTAACGTTCACTTAAAGCAACTACAAAAATATTGCGTTGAAACTCACATAACGAGTAAATCGCATTCACCTGAGTTTAAAGAGGTAAAGACGTAAAGAACGTTAATAGTTTATATCTAGATTTGATAATCCACAAATTCGTATTTTTTTTTAAATATATTTGTTCTTGTTCATCGAAAAATCTTCCGGACGAATCGTTGTTGCGGAAAGATACGCTAGGTAAATATAATTTCAGTTTATTCGATAGTCGATAAAATTCAACGTTCCAACTCTATTGACGTTTGATTTCTGCCATGAGCAATTCTATTATCAATTTCAATTTTCAATTCAATTATCGTTATTTCACCAACCATATCACTGTAATAACAAATGGTTAAGATCAGCATTTCAGTCACTCCTACCAGTTATAAGTTAGAGGGAGCGGGTGCACCGTCTTTTTCACGCGTCAGCCGTTACTTCAACTGTCATGCGTGTAGCGACAGCGGTGACACGGTTTTTACCTTCACCTCCACCTTTGATCACCTTCAGTAACTGGCCACCTTGCAATAATAATGTGTAAAGGAAAATATATTTTATGCTGATATTTGTGCGATTAAACTAGAATACCTACCTAGTCAAAGTACCTTTACGAACCGCTAAATAGCTAACTATAGGGTAACTAAATGATATTTTCTCAAGTGGCCAGTAATCGACAAGTTACCCTATAGATACTTACTTGGCACAAAGAATAAGCATTGCCATTCAAGTGGCAATGCTGCCAGCATTTTGGGAATAATACCCAATGGTAGCGGTTTGTTGGATTAGTGTAGTTTAATCTACGTTCGTTTGTTGGTTCATTTTGAAAATAGATCATGAAGTCTTTAACTTACTTTTTGCAAAGTCTCAGCTTCGGGCCCCCGAAAAGTGGTTCTGCCGTAGCCAGTTGCGACGGCTTTGGTCGAGTTTCCACCGAAGTCGTCCAGACAAGCCGGGACCACGGACTGGCCCAGGGTTATCCTGATGGGGCAGAGGGAGTTTAGTCACAAGGGGGCCTCGGTAAGAAGCGTGTTGGAAGAGAGGGACAATGGAGAGATCTCTCTCCAGGCGGGGACTGAAGTCCGTTGGGATGAAGTTGGAAGTTGTATATATGTCAACTGACTGTCGAAACTTCGTTAGCGCGATGTAGATAGAGCATCCTCCTGAGAAATCCCGGTTCTGTAATTCCCGCAAAATCCCGGGAATGTCATAGTGGCTAAAGAACCGGTACTTAAGCTTCCGGGAAGTAATCTTAAGTACCGGTTTCTCCCGGTTATTTCCATGAACATCAAGAAAATATCGTAGCGCGTATCACAAATATCAAAATTCACACCTGAGCGACGACGCCGGCCCGGCACAAGCAAGCTGGAACATCGTATATCGTATAATCCATCATATTTTGTGGCATATTTGCAATAATTGATCTCAAGATTTGTAAAAAAAAAAACAATCAGGACGGACCAAGCATGTTAAGTTTAGTTTTAGCTGTGCGGTAGCCGCGGTTGATTCGTGCGTACTCTCATTAATAATCGAGCGAAGCGCATCAACGCTAGAGCCCTAGCGGCAATAGGTAGCAGAAACTCCTTAAGGCTAGAGACAATCTTCTATTTATACAACACAGTGCTATCTATGAGATTAACAAAACGCATATATGAGGCAAGAGTAAATGGGAATATTGGAAGGGGAAGGCCAAGGCGAACGTTCCACGATTAGATCGAGGACGTATGGAGAAAGGGCCAGGTCAGGTGACTCTAAACCGACGCACGTGTATGAAGAGACGTAAGAGTAAGGAGGAAGCGAGGGAAGTCTCTGCATACCTCTGGGGGAAACAGGCGTGATTGTACATAAATATGTGTATGTGCATGGATTATAATTTTTCAACATCGTATACTCACGTGAGCTCGGTCTCCAGCAGAGCGATGTCGTTGTATTTATTGGGAGCCTTGAATTCCGGGTGACGGATTACGCGCTTGATGCGGTACAGGTTCTGACTGGGCTGAACCTCGGGGCGTTTCAGGGTACCCACCAGCGCGAAGGCCACCGGGCCACTGGAGTAATTACAAATTAATGAATAAATAAAGGTCCGTCTATCGGAATCGGTCGTTAAAAAATACCGTAAAACGGAGTGAGTAGGGACACAACTTAAAATAAGTGCTAAAATAATTTCAGTCTTATAATTAGTAACATATGCTTAATTTTTGCTTGTGTACCTACTCACCCCGTTTTGCGGTTATAAAAAGAAAGAAAGAAAATCATTTATTCGTGACATACACACATTACAAAGAACATATACGTACAAGACGAAAATAGCCACGTAATGGTCCCAAATCCCAATTCAGCGTAATGCTGGGATTGACTGCATCGATCAAACGCCGAGCGTCCAGTGGCGCCCTCATTACTATTATTGTGTTTTCTAATGAACTAAAGAATTTCCTTACAATGAGACGATGTATTATTGTAGTGCAAGTAAAAACACAATTTATGGGATACGTAACAACTTTTTATAACAATTACCCTTTGAGTAGTCAGCTCAACGGGAAAAGGTGGCCACTTTTTCCGTTAAGTTGTAACTCGAAGGTGAATTGTTATTAAACTATGTGATATAAATATAAGTTATGTTTTCATTTGTAGTAGAAAAACATACCGTACAATTTGAAGAAAATACTTTAGTTAAAACACAATCAAAGTAATGAGGGCGCCACTGTACATCCGGCGTACGCTCGGCGCAGTCTTAAAGTCAGCACTGGGCTTACGGTGGAACCATCAGGTGCAACCACGGAAGGTTATACAATAATGTATTTTTGTATTAAAATAACCGGTTGAAACCGGTTATAACCGGTTATTTTAATGTCCGTGCACTGACAGCTTAGTCACGTATTAATGTCAAGATAGGGACATTAAAGATAGAAGGGATATTAAAGAATTAAATCAACAACCATTGTGTAAATATTAAAGTGAAAAATGAGTCATTAAAAACACATTTGATAATTATGATAATTATGAATCAATAAAAGGTTAAGGAATGTATGAATCATTTCCATGCAAAAAATTCAAACTAATCGTATTTTTAGAACTGTAGACGTACCTTTAACGTACCTTTAACGTACTACGGTCCGATTAATTACCAGTTTTGATAAGAATTAACGGGTTAACCCTACCTATACCGATTTACATTCCATACTACCCACTAGGCTGATTGCATCAAACTTTCTGCTTTTGAATATAAATATGATTCTTACGTTTCTCGCTCATGTGTGGCTGACGCAGCGGTCAGAATGAACCGGTTACTGATCAGTGCTCCGGCACTAAGCCAAAACACCGTGCCGTTCGAATTCTCGAAGCCGAGCAGCACCTGGGGACAAGCAGGTCAGTCACAAAATAAGCACTGACTAGGGAATGCATTTTAACCGGTTACGGTTATAACCGGTTATTTTAATTCCCGTGCACTGACAGCTTACTCACGTGTTAATGTAAAGATAGGGAAGAATTTAATCAACATCCATTGTGTAAAAATTAAAGCGAAAAATAATCGTCGATCTTTGGTAGGATTCGAACCTACATCACCTCTGGCTCTCATGCCATGCCACCAAGACCCTACTTGAAATCCACGAAATAAGTGATCGCTTGCTTTTTCATACTCGGAGCGTATGGTGACGCCATCTATCGTTGTCAATTAACAAACGAAACTCATGTTTCAAGTTACTTTAAAATTAGCATGAGTACAATGGGCCACTTCATTCTAAAAATTTCTTAAGGTTCGAATCCTACCTAAGACCGACGATTTTTTTTCGCTTAAATATAATTTAGAATTTCGTAAAGAGACGTTTTGTATAACAATTTAAAAAAAACGGAATCAATAGTAAAATCCAAACAATCGTTAGGACAATCAATTATTATGTCATCCGACATTAAGGAATGTAAATAACCGTATATAACCGGTTTTAACCGGTTATTTACATACAAAAACGGTAAATATCCGGTTAAATTGCATCCCCTATCCGACATAGACCCGCTAGTAAACGTTTCCTGAGGTTAATAAGCGAGTACTTAATCCGTAACAGTGTTTGTTTTGCCCAATGCATTCGGCGAACGTTATTGTATCGAAAATGTATAAAATTGCCGTATGCTGCTGGACAGTCGCGTCCAGCGCTTATGTTTCTATACATTTTGTCAGTTTTCGAAAACCTTGTACGTTAGCGTTAAAGCGTGTTGTGTAGAGCCTCAGTTCAGTTTTTGGGAACCTCTTTGATGCCCATAGATATTAAATCTTATGTTGAAGCTATCCGAAATGGAAATAATTGTAAGAAAAGTTTTCTCTATGCTTTAAGATGTTTAAGTAATTTTCTTTAAAAGATTTCCAAACTTCTGTGAATGTTTAAAACTAAGATTTGAAGACATTTATTTCACCGCATATCAGACCCTCTTCTCTTACCGATCAATACAGTAGAAGCGTGGTTAAGAGGACAAGTAGAATAGAAGTCACGTTGGTTACCATGTGGGGGAACTCGTCCAGGTGCGCGTCCGTGCCGCCCACCACCAGCTCGCGCGCGGCGTGCTTGCACTTGTTGGTTCGCCGCCCGCCCTCGCACGGGAACACCACCTCCTGCTGGTACTCTATGCACTCTGGAACAGTCAGAGGGTTATCCATCATCATCAGATGTTCCTGCAAGACAGAGGTCTTCAGAATAGGGAATGCAATTAAACCGGTTAATGACAGTATTTGTATGAAAATAACCGGTTAAAACCGGTTATAACCAGTTATTTGCATTCCCTAATCCAGAATGCCTATAGGACGGGTTCATCACATACGAGTATACCTAGGCTTGCCCAGCAGAAAGAACACAAGACCAAAGAGCCTGGAATCAGGGTACATTTTTAGAAATTCATATATTATACATATTTACTGCATATACTCGTATAAGGAAAAATACGAGTGTCATCTTCTCCATTATTTTAACAACACAATTTAAAAATCAAAGACACTGACATTCTTTATAATAACGGCCAGCGTTACTTCAACAGCCTCCCCATAACGTGGGCCAAAGCACTTATGCTACACCTAACTGCCAAGTAAACTCCCCAGGCTTAAGGTTGCGTTCCACCAGAGCTGGGGACCGATTTTTGACTTTCGAGCGTTCTATTTCAAAACCGAGTGGTAGAAAATATTCGAATGCGGCAATCTTTCACGCTTTATTTTCGAATGGTCCGTAGGTAATTCCCTATTTTTGAGATTGTCACTCGAATCTGAGGGATTGACTAAATAATATTGTTATGTTGGAACGTGTTTCATTATACGCAGAAAGTCGATGTTTTACCGGTTTTTTGTAATTCATATTTCAAATGCGAATAAATGTGTGAAGCTAACAAAAGTTAAAATTATAATAAGGAATTTATTATTAAATTGCGAATGAGATTTTTTCACTAATTCTTAATTAGTTATTTTCGCTTATCGACTGGTTATAAATTTAGGAAAAATGGAACGCTTTCTCGTCTGTGGATGTCTATGGCGTTGCTAGGTTTCCAGGTTTGTTTTATGCTATAGTTTTAACAAGTTTGACAGATGTCAAATGATACTTTCTATTAATAGAATTCAAAACGAATGACACGGACCGCTCGTGTTCATATTTTCTATCGCTCGTAAGTCAAAAATACCATTTCATTGTTTTTTGTCACTTTCGATTGAAACTTTAGAGCGCTCGAAAATCAAAAATCGGTCCCCTGTGCGAGGCAGCTAAGCGAGGAAAATTTCACCAATAGGATAGTGAAGCTAGTAAAACAAAACAATCCTATTGGTCAAATTTTCCTCGCAATACCAGTGGAAACGCAGTCTAAGACAAACCAGCGGTTTGGTAAACACATGCTATCATTGCATCTGTCGGAATGTAAGGTCCGACCGAGACTGCTTTTTTAATCTCGGCCGAGACCGAGACCGAGACCGAGAATAAAATAAATTCTCGGCCGAGACCGAGACCGAGACCGAGACACGGAAAAATTGGTATTTTTCTTTATTTGCGTTTTTTTAACAAAAAAAAAACCCCGTTAATAATGAAACAAAAAAGGTTTTATTATGGTTTTAACAAACTTAATAATCAAAATTAAAAAGAACAATATTGTACGACAAAAAAAGCAATTTTTCGGCATTGTACCCTGTCAAATTATGCCGTCTTTCGTCGTACATTTGTCCAGCTCGACTGAACAACTGTTCACTGGCAACACTTGTTGGTGGTGCTGACAAGAATTTGTTGGCTGCAGGGAGAACCGCCGCATCCAGATCTACATGGAAATCCATGAAAGAGGCATATGTCCAGCAGTGGAAAGATATATGCTGAAGAAGAAGAAGGAGAAGGGCGTAATATTTTATATGGCGATGAATGCCAATATTCAAAAATATTAGCATTGCGCTGTAGCCTTGGTTCTCGAAGAAAGCTGTCCAGTGCCAATTCCTGTAGTGCCTTTGTGTCACTGCTTATATTCATAGGCTCGTCCTCAGAATCTATCGAATCATGAACTGCCCACAAAGAGTCATTGCCTTGAGAGCTCATCATTAAATTTGTTGAAGTAGCTCCCTGCATCTCTGTGATCTCTGTCTCCTGAGATTCCAAATTTAAATTTGTATTAAGCAATTCAAATATTTTAATTTTGGCTGCATTTATTTCATTTTCGGTCAAATATTTGGTTTTAAATCTTGGATCTATGAGTGTTGCTGTAATTAAAGGCCAACAACTTTTCAAGAATGCGAACCGCAGATTTAAAAACAATAAGTAAATTTTACTTACCTAACTTGCCTTCTTCTTTAAATATTAACGCATCAACAAATACAACAACCAACATCAACATAAAATAATGAATTAAACTACAGCTTCGCACAGTATAAAGTCTCGTAAATCTAATTATTTTCTTAACTCGTTACGACAACAATGTGTTTTCGAAAATAAATAATGAACGAGTTGTCACTTGTTTGAGTGTATCGGTCGGTAAAGTCACTTCGCTCGACACGAGCCCGGGCGGGGCGACCAATCAAAATCGAAATGAAAGATCGCGCCACCGCGGTAAACCGCGCGCCAAAATTTAAATCGATTGCCACGGGGTCTCGGCCGCGGCCGAGAATCTCGGCCGTTTTGGGCCGAGACCGAGACCGAGATCTCGGCACGATTTTTGGCCGAGATTTGCCGAGACCGAGACCGAGATCTCGGTCGGACCTTATCGGAATGTACACAATTTTAACATTGAACCTATCAACTATGTCTCTTACATAATGGTACCTGATTTCGGGTTGCTTGCTTCTTTTGTGTTGTACCTTATTGACAGCAGGTTACATAGCAGACGGATTATCACAATATTCACAATAGAACACAATCTCGCAAATATATAGTTTAGTTTATTTATTCATCAATGTAATATTACAATATTATTTGCATTGCATGTCAAAAAATACTAAATTACATTGAGATCGTCAATCATAAATACTAATAATCAAAGAATACAAAAATTAAAAATAATTATAACAACAACAATTGCACATCTAATAAATGGTCTCTCGTCCGATGTCAATATATTGTACAAGAATTAATAAAGTCAACACAATAATAAATTTACATTTCCAGTTCCATATATTCATCCACGGAGTATAATGGATTATCCAATAAAAGGTTTCTCAGCTGATGCTTAAATGCTTCGTCGGATTGTACATTTTTAAGTTTGGCGGGTAGACGCTCATAGTACGTGGGGCCGATGACACGCTGGTTCTTACCCGCAAGTGCCATGCGACGGGGAACTGTTCCCTTATTAAGTCTTGTAAGAACACCGCCTCTCTACTAGCTTCACTCACGGCCACTAACGGCCAGCTTTACTTTAACAGACATAGCTCCCCCAAATAAATGATGGTCACAGTCATCGGGCACGGGTGCCTGCCTCCAGCCAGTTTCCTGAACCTTCGTATATCAAGTTCCTGACAACAAGAGACAGTCGAGAGACATTTGCCGGTGGTAGGACCTTGTGCAGGGTCCGTCCGGATCGCTACCACCATCTTATCCATTAACCTACCGCCAAACAGCAGTGTTCGCATTGTTGTGTTCCGGTTTGGGGATAAGACAGCCGGTGAAATTACTAGCATAGAGGCATTCCATCTTAGTCCTCAGGGTTGGCAACGCAGTCTTAGGATTGCATTCCAATCTTGTGAATGCAAATGTCTATGGGTCACAGTTTCCACTTACCATCAGGTGGCCTGTGTGGTCGTTTGTCTTCTCTATGCCATAAAAAAAAGTATTTTCGCTGTATCCCTTTCTCAACCTGAAATTACAGCTCGTGGGTGCACGTTATCCGTCTTTGTCAATTTTATGCAACGGAGAGAGGAATAGTTGTGTACTCACTGTCCCAGGCCTTTCGGCCTGTCTTCTCAGCGGTGATGCTTGCTGGCAACGCCGGGCAGCTGGCGACGTTCGGCACGTTATCCACGTACTCGTATACGGGGGGGACGTACTCCGTAGTGGTCGTCCTGGAAGGATGGGATGGAATCCAAGTTAAAGTTAGACCACCACTTGTACGCCGGATAGAACTGTAGCGACGATTTTTCGAATTCTACGTTTCTTATGATAATTTACTCGAAACGTAAGTTAAGTAAGTACCCGAAACCGACGTGTGTGCATGACTCGATGTACGAATGTGGAAGAAGCGAAAGAGATTTGCCAGAATCGAAGCAAGTGGAAAGAAGTGGTCTCTGCCTACCCCTCTGGGAAACAGGCGTGATTTAATGTATGTATGGTCCCGTGGAATATGGGACGGGTGCTAGTGTAGGATGCAACCTGTGTAGACACTCTAGCCCCATCACATCTCCACCGGACCTCTAATAGGGCTGGTGCGGCAGCTGAAGCGGCCGAAAGCATGACGGTAATAAAATATAGTGGTCTCGGCCCAGAATATAATGTTTATTCCATTCGGCGTCGAGACTCTTGGTCCGTGGGGTCCTAGCGCTCGAAGCCTCTTCAAAGAAGTTTCGAAGAGGCTCATTGACGTCACGGGAGACCGAAGAGCTGGCAGTTTCCTCGCTCAACGTATAAGTTTAACCATCCAGCGAGGAAATGCTGCCAGCATCTTTGGTACAATGCCGCAGGGGCCATTCTTAGATTTAATGATACAGTTAATTTATATATTTAGAGTTAGTTTTATTTAACAAATACACATAAGTAGATGTATGTATTATGTTAAATTTGTAGTGTCATCTAATAATTAATACTTTTTGTATGGAGTGAGAACATTCTAAACGTTCCCCAAATGTTTCCGAGAATGTTCTTAGTAATTTCTTCTCAGATTTTTAAGCTTCTGGGAATGTTTCTAGGGCTGGCAAAGACGAATGATCACTTTAGTGTTTTGTATGTACTTAATTGACATTGCATAGTTGAATCAATGTATGAAAAAAGATGTAGCGATGCGGGACGTCTTGAATTAAAAACAACTCTCGTATTTCCATATGGACTGCAAATAACAACAAAACAAAAGTTTCTCTCAAATAAAACCTTTATGAGACAGATTCTGCTTCCTACTGAACTTTTTTGGCCAGTCATCTGCCGAGGCAAAAGTATCTTGTCCAAAAGCAGTGGGTCTACGTTAAGAACGGCGGAGATCCTGTCCCCACCTTCCTCCTCCCTTCCTTCATCTTCATCTCCATCTTAGACACCATAATACGGCTTTGCCTTTGGTTTTAAAGGTAAATGGTTCAAGACCTGCAAGATTAGAACCGAAATTCCAAACATATGAACGAAGCAAGTTAAAGATACCCTGGCGTTGGCGTTGTAGCGACTGGTCTCCGAGTGGTGGTCGTGGTGGTCGTGGTGGTAGCGGCTTCCACGCAGCAAACTATTGGCTCGATCCCATCGGAACCACATTTCTGAAACCAAAATATGTTATACTTGAGAAGTAGTGCCGTAACTAAAAATAGACCTGAATTCTAGCCTCATTCAATTTTTTTCCTATTCGCACAAAATTATTTAATTAAAAAATACAAAAAGTATCAGTTGTCAGTGGTCAGTTTTAGTAACAGTCAACAGTATAAATAAGTGATCATTTCTATACCTTGTCGCTTTCAATCGTTTCATAATTTTATATAACATTTCAAACTCGACGTTAAAGTGACAGGGTACATAAATGATCACATCACTTATTTATGCTGTTGACTGTACCAGATTTTAAAATTGCTCTTTTAACGGTTAAAAAACCGGTTATGAGACGTTTTTGAACGAAAATAACCGGTTATAACCGGTTATTTGTATTCCCTATTCTTTAGTCACAGATAAAGTATTTTCAATTGAATTTAATATGTTAATTTAAGCGGCTGGGTGCGCCTTCATGGATTGATTGATTGATTGATTGACAGAGTCGTTGGTCACTACACTACCAACAGTACCAACTAGGCTAGGGTCGTCAACGTACGTGCGTACTTACCTTCAACTTCCACCATTGGCTGTGGGGGTTGTTGACCACATGCTGGCACTGGCTCAGCACTCGGCAAGTTCCTAATACTCCGTCTTGAGTACAGCTCTCACCTGTACGTGGAATCAAGGCGTCTTTGTAGATTAAGATTTAAAGTTTTCAGAAACATGTTGAGTAAACTTAAATATTTTATTAAAACGGTTCTTGTTCATCGATTGCTTAAGACTGCGTCGAGCGGATGTACAGTGGCGCCCTCATTACTTTTATTGTGTTTTCTAATAAACTTAAAGTAATTTCGTGAAATTGGACGAAATGTTTTTGTACTAAAAATGAAAACACAACTTAAAGTTTAATAACATTTCACCTTCAAGTTATTAACTTAACGGGAAAAGTGGACACCTTTCCCCGTTAAGCTGACTAGTTAAGTATTCAAAGGGTAATTGTTATTAAAGTTTGTTACGTATCCCTTAAATTGTGCTTTTTACTTGCACTACAAAAACATTTCGTCTGATTCCAAGGAACTTCTTTAGTTAATTAGAAAGCACAAAAGTAGTAACGAGGGCCTTCTTAAAACAATATTGGCTTTGACATTTTAACACGGCTACCATGCCAAGTATAGAGGACGAAATAGTGATGAGAATAATGTTACCTCTAATTAGTTTATTAGAAAGGTTGAATATTATATTCATCATCATCATCGTAGGTATTATTATGGTGGGTGCGACAGAGACAAAAACCTCTCTTATCAATCAAACACTTTATCAAAACTATCAACCATCACTTCATTTTCATGCCAAATATATTTCTAAAATATAAAATGTATATGACAGGCTTCAGTCAATGTCATGGTATTTCACGCAAAGTGCTTTTAATCAAAAAATACAAGCTTAAATGGAAATTAAGTACTCTCGAAATGCATGAAGACAATGATTAAGTGTTATAAAGACATAATATAACCATGCGCAACCTTCAAAAGTACGCGAATGTGGAGTAATAAGGGTAAATTGATTTGTTTATATTATTGACCGAGTGAATAGGAACCGACTTTACAATATTACGGTGGCCGTATGCAACATGCGGCGGACGACTCAGTACAATTGCCACTTTACTCTGTAACTATCTGCCTTTTTAACCCCCGACGCAAAAAACGACGGGGTGTTATAAGTTTGACGTGTCTGTGGGTGTGTGTAAATCTGTATGTGTCTGTCTGTGGCATCGTAGGTCCCAAACGGATGAACCGATTTTGATTTTGTTTTTTTTTGTTTGAAAGGTGTATTAGTCGGGAGTGTTCTTAGACATGTTTTATCAAAATCGGTTCAGCCGTTTTTGAGATATTGAGCTTTAAAGTTAAAAAAGCGTGAAATAAAAATTAAATTAAAAATTTAAAAAAACCCCGACTCTAAACCGTCGGTAAAAAAACGTCTAAAAAGTAAAAAATAATCAGTATTGGCCCTATAAGTTGAATTATAGTAGGTATTAATATTTTGATTCAAGCGTCGAAATGTCGGGGGAGCGCTAAGTAAATGAAAAAGTATAAAATACCCCAGCTACTTAGCGGTCCCGACGTGGCGACACGCTTGAATCAAAATATGTATACCTACTATAATTCAACTTATAGGGCCAATTTACACACTTACTGATGCACTGAGATACGGGTTTCAGCCACCTTCCGTAAGAACAGATCCCGGGGTTGCCGCCGTAGACCTCATAGCCGCGCTGGCAGGAGACGGTCAGGTTGACGAGATCCAGGGTGTGGCCCGGCCGCGCGTTCGGTGCGTTGGTGACCTCGTACGAGCCGTGCTCTGGGTACTCCGGCAGGATGCAGGTGCTGGAGGATGACCTGTGGGTAGCACCAGAGTTTTATACACCGTACCAGCAAAAATGAAATGTTTACTATAGGTAGTTTCAACTCAGTTGAGGCCACGCACACATAACACTGTCATGTAATGACAACGAGATAAGAACACTAATTTCAAAATCTCGTTGTCATTACATGACAGTGTTATGTGTGCGTGGCCTCAACTGAGTTGAAACTACCTATATGTACCATGAATGAATTCTTCTCACTCAGAACATAAGTAATTCAGTATGACGGAGCGTGTGGTTTTAGAGCGAGTAGACATTACTAGACATACTGTGGGGCTAGACAAGTTGCCATCGTTCACGAACGCTAGTGTTGTCATTGAAAAATGTATGGGAATGACGTGAGTCACGTGATATATCACTCGTTACAACTGACACGCTGAAAAGTGATCACTATCACTCGGGCTAGTGATAGGTTTGACTACGGTATAGACAAATTTATAATTTTTAGAAGAAAAAAAAATTCTAGACAGCCCAGCGATGTTGTATTCATCGTGGGCATACAACTAAAGACTGTATCGTTTAGTATAAATACATACAAAACCTAGTCTAACTTTTGACATCCGTATTATTTTAAATTACAATGTTGTGAGGATATGACCTGCAGGTGTTTTTTAACCATTTCATCTGATATAATATGGTTAACTTTTGTGTCTTGGAGACTTTATGATGCTTTCAAAATCGTCCCCAAAATATATTTCGGACAAGCCTATTGAGCTCAATTTGAAGTATTTCAGCAACTCCTATAGTATAATTTTAAAATGCAATAGGTTGGTATGCAGCCAAAACATGTGAACTAAGTGTCCCCTTCATGTTTACCCGAATGAGCATCCGCAGAATAAATATGATAGATTTTTACTTTCACACAAAAGCGACTTTTTACGTAATGTTTTGGTTTCCCATCAATATCTGGTGCGAGCGAGAGGAGGGAGACTAACCAAAGGTCTCAGCCAGACCCAAGCACAATGGACAATCGTGGCGTCTAACCATCGGTAAAACACGTCGATAGAAACGCTTCTTAATAGTTATAATAGATGTCAAAGTCGGAGTTGTAATGAGTAATATGCCATATTCTCAAAATGGCCACCGCCCATCGCCATCCATGCCTTTTTTTTATTAAAAATAAATTAAAGAGAATGCTCAGATGTTTTACTTTGGGAATCATGTGTAATTATGGTTTGCGTAGTATGATCATTTTTTTTGGTTACGTTGTCTAGCTCGCAAACAGTAAAATTTATTTTGCTATTTGTCCACTTTCGTTAACATCACTCAGATGGATTCGGTAAATTTTGACTAAACCATATGCCTCAAGTCGAGCCCGCAGGATGAAATGTGTACCTAATAAAAGCACTAATTAAACACATGTACATTTAAATCTAAAAAATACTTTAGGAAAGAAAGACGACTACGTAAAGTTGTATTTATACTTAACGATACAGAAATAGATTTTTCATTTATGACAACGCATGTCGACAGTGATCGCCTAACGCTAGCGTTACATTCGATGGCTACTTGTCTAGCCTATTTAATGTTGACAGCGCCAAGTGACAGGTGATCACCAAAGTGATCGCCTAACGCTAGCGTTCGTGAACGATGGCAACTTGTCTAGCCCCAATGTTTAGTTTATGGTCCGCTCATTCTGATGTAACTCGGGCACTGGGCTACTTCTAAATCATAGTTCGAACGGTACGCTGGCTCCGTCACTTTCCCTCTACTTCGGTATCCACTCTAGCACTACTGTGGTGTTTGGGAGTAAAGTCCGGACGTGCGCTGCCATGTTTGACACTCTCGTTCTAGACTTCGCTTGTGAAACTGGATCGTAAAGCATGGTATGCCGTGGGCGAGATAGAATTGCATTTGGCCTGGCACTATGACCCCCTGGAACGTCGTCAAGGAGGACTTCTTATTAACTGACTACATTTTGATAGTCAAACGAGAATTTGTGAACCATCTAGAAACGGCTTTTGGTTCGACCATTATGACATGATTTTTTGTATGAAAATAACCGGTTAAAACCGATTAAGCGGTTATTTTATTCCCCAATACGTTTTCTCTTCCTTATCTAACCGCGGGACTATTCTTAATACGGGTATTGAGGCACTTACTGTTTGATGAAGTACTCATGGCTGTGAAGCCGAGTGAAGGTGGTATAAGAGTTGGCGTTGCACTTAAGGAAGCCCGTCGGTGCCCTGGCTGAGGACACGATGCCACGTAGGTAGTACCGTAGTGCCTTCTTCTCCACTTCGGGAAAGGCCAGACCCCCTCCGCTGTCACCTTGGCATAATGCTGTCCCTGGTGATAGAGATAAAAAAGATGTCGAATTTTACGCAGTTCAAAAAGGTAGATGGCAGGAATCGTTGGCCAGAAAAGTAATCTTTCAATCTTGGCATATCTTCCTTTCAAATGAAATATCGTAAAGGTAGGTAGGTCGCTTTCGAGTTAGTTTTAAGACACCACAAATAACACTGTCAAGAACTGACACAAATCTTATCTTATCTTAAAGATGGGCCCCTTTCGGATACACTTCGACCCTTTAGGATCTTTTGTGCAACTACCCTCTTACATACTCAGCTGTTCGAATACTTGATACTTTTCCTTCACCGTAAGAGCATCGGATAATGCACTTAAATTAGAAAATCTCATTGGTGCATTGGTGACCGCGGGGATCGAAATCCGTACCTTACCATCACGAGTCGGCCCCCTAAGCCACTAGGCCACCAACGCTACGTTGAACTGACACAAAAATACCTTCTGTCCAAATTGACCAAACTACCATTTTGCCAACAGAATTAAGTCACTCAATACTTGCCTGACAAAGTGCCAGCGCAGATTTTGTCTACTGTAATTTGCGGTAAGAAGTCGAAAGGCGAATCTGCTTTGCACTGCTCCAGGTCCACGTAGGGGATCTCCGAGGTCTTCAGCACCTGGGACGCCTCCCCGTCTTCTGCTGTCAGACCCCAGCCAGCAACCTGGATGTTATCTAATTAATTAGTCATGCGAATGAGCCGGCTTTATCATATCCCCACACTGGAACACTTCAGTTTGGTGTTAGGTTAAAGGATAGGATGGTAGTGTAATACCAACGCCCCACAGTTTTTTTATACTACAGTAGCACAAAGGCATCCTTGGTGGTTAGTCTAAATTAATGCTACACTACACTTTTCCCGTCTACCGGTAACCTAAAAATCTTTTAAGACCGTTCCTTTCGTTAACCGATTGAGGGATGAACGAAATTAAACCGGTTATAAGAACGATTTTAACCGGTATCTTGAAACCGGTTCCAAGCCCTGGCTTTAAATTATCCCCAATATCACCATATGACCAGACCGCTATTTCACCATCTTGACAATGACACGTGACTGGTAACAATTCGGTTTACATTGCAAAGTTAACACGTTGATACATCACTAGGTTTCATATAAGCTGCGCAGTGTACACTGAAATGTCACCTGTCACCTGAAATAGGGGGCAGGTCCTCGTGTCCTACCTTGCCCATGTTCCCGCTCTGTAGCTGTGCCCTGTCGGATTCGTAGTCGAAGTCGACGCAGACGGGCCGGATGAAGACGGTCAGCTCGACGGGCGTCGCCAGCACTATCAAAGCTATGTCCGCCTGGTAGTTCGCCGCTGCGCCGGAGTAGTGCTCAGGTATTCTTATCACGCTCACCTGGACAACCAGTTAAGGGGCTACCATGTGCAGATGACCTTCGACCTGAAGCTCTAAACGTTCAGTTTTTGTTGAGACAAGATGCATTACGCTAACTATCGTTTCTATTCGTTTAGTTTTTAAACGAATCGCGTCATAGTAGAACCCCTTCGTCATGTAATAAACCTTTCTTTGTTGCAGGGTCACTTTCCAAGTCAACTGAAAAAGTCAATTGTTAAACCTCTGTTTAAGAAGGGAGATAATCTACTATTAAATAATTACAGACCCGTTACATTAATACCTGTATTTTCCAAGATTTATGAAAGGGTAGTATACAATAGAATTAGTCAGTTTTTCGAGAGTAATAAATTATTGAGTGCTGAACAATACGGGTTTCGTAAAAACAGAAGTACAACTCTTGCAATTTTCGAACTTGTAAAAACGATTACTGATTGCCTCGATGTGAGAATGCCAGTGTCTGTTTTATTCATGGACATGAGCAAGGCCTTCGATTTTGTTTGTCACAAGCGCCTATTGGAAAAGATTTATAGATATGGCATTAGGGGCAATGCTCATGACTGGATCAGATCGTACCTTTCTGATAGGGTGCAATGTGTGGAGGTCTCAAGATGCTGTCCGGGATTGAAAACGGTGCTTAGTTACAGATCCACTTACCTTCCTAACCGATTTGGCGTACCTCAAGGCAGTATTTTGGGACCATTGCTATTCCTCCTCTATATTAATGACTTACCTAATGCGGTATCGCAAAAGTGTTTTTTGTTTGCGGATGATACTTCATTGGTAATCAGGTGTAATAATCGCTCGAGTTATGAAAACGATATTAATGAAGCGTTAAGCAAGACTGTAGAATGGCTTAGAGTCAATAATCTTCATGTGAACCTAACTAAAACTAAATTGGTGCAATTTCATTCTCGCAAAAGTAAACCAATATCACTTAACGTTAACTTTGATGGTGAAAAAATCGATCAAGCCAATACTATACGTTTTCTAGGCGTTACACTTGATTGTTATTGTGAATGGAAGCAACACGCTGCAGATCTGTCATCCAGAGTCAATCGATTCATATTCGCGTTGAGGAAAGTAAGCCAAGTAGTGTCCAAAGAAGCCGCTCTTACAGCATATTACGGCTACATAGACTCAATGTTGCGATACGGAATAACATTGTGGGGCAGATCATCTAACGTCGATAAGGTTTTCCTGTTGCAAAAACAATGTATTAGAGCCATCTTTGAACTTAAGCGGTTAGATTCATGTAGACCTTTCTTTAAAAAATATTATATTCTCACGCTACCCTGTATTTATATTTTTGATAGTTGTATATTTGTTTACAAAAATGGCGATTTGTTTTATAAAGCAAAGGCAAAGTATAAAAATCCCACCAGGTCACAATATAGGAATAAATTATATATCCCGCTAACCAAGTCAGCACTAGTAGCTAAAAACAGTTACATGATGTGCATTAGGATTTATAATAATTTGCCTGACGCCATTAAAGACTTAAATTTCACCCGGTTTAAAATACATTTAAAAAAATGGCTGGCAGAGAAATGCTTTTATAGCATACAAGAATATTTAAATTATAATTAAGATATAAATAGAATTATTATTAGAAATGTAAATAGAATTAAGCATTCAATTTCGCATGCCGTGTATGGCAAATTTTAGTGATACCAAAATTAAATTATATAATGTCATCTTATGTACCTGAAATTTTGTGAAATAAAGTAATTTGAATTTGAATTTGAATTTGAATTTGTCACTGGCACATCACGTGACTTCTCGTATCACGTCATCTACCATAGCGATGTTACGAGTTACGAATGAACTCGATTCGAATGAACTCGTTTAGGGGTGCGTATCTACTCACATAACTTTTTAATTCCTATTATCGGAAGTCCGAAAATGTTTCTCATACCATTTCACATCATAATGATCACTCTTCATACTCTTCTAAAACATTTTTAGTACTAACGATCGGAACTCATAATCATCTGAATTCATAACGCAAATATTAATGACGCCGTATACTTTTCTCAATTTCTTAAATATCTTACGTGTAATAAGGTTAGGTTAGGTTAGGTTAGATTTATAAAAAAACTCAAAAAGTGAAAGTTTCTTAAAAAAAATGCATTATGAATTGCGATAATTATGACTTAAAAAGTATGAACAAAAAAGTATGAGGAAAAAAATTATGAAGACTGATTATTATGAATACAAATCGGTAGGAAAACAAAAAATAGGAATAAGAATTTTATGTGAGTCAATATGGACCCCTCGTTTAGACTCTGATTCGAGTTATTCGAATCAGATAACTCGACTCGCCCATCGCTTATCTACCAGTGACGCGATTGGTTTAAAAACGAAACGAATAGAAACGCCAGTCATCGTAATACATCTTGGCTAGGGCCTCATAACAGAAAATGTGCACTCCGCTGCTTGGAGGTAAGTTAAAAAACGAGATGGTTGTGGTGCCTGAATGGATCCTACACTAGGTCCTACCACCACTAAATGGTAAATTTATATGGTATTCCAAAAATGTGGTAAGAATAAAGGGTTCTGTATGTTTCCACGTGGCACGTCTATTGCATCACATTCACGGTTATGCCTGATATGCCAAAAACTTAACGTGATTAAAGAAGGATGCTGACCAGATTCAGATTCTGACTACTTACGAAAGATTTCTGAGCTTTGTTGTCCTTGGGGCTGTTCCAGGGTCTGTAGATCTTGCCCACAGCCACCGCGAAGTTGCTCGGAGGACGCAAGCCCGAGGCATCCCTCCAGAAGCAGTGCGCCGCTGCAGCGAACATTCAGGAGTAAACCATTATCAAGCCTTGCCCAAGAAGTAACAAAATTAGCCTTACGCCATCATCAGCTATGAGACTCTCTGGTCAGAAACGTGTTCTGACTCTCCAGACAAGGGGCTAGACAAGATGCCATCGTTCACGAACGCTAGCGTTAGGCGATCACTTTGGTGATCACCTCTGTCACTTGGCGCTGTCAAAATACTGTTAATACTGTTTTGATCTAGCACGTGCTCGTGTTCTATTCGACCTGTCAAAAGGGCAACTTGTCTAGCCTTTGTACAAAAATAGTACCACTTAACGACCGAAGTCGTCAAACCTATCACTAGTGCGAGTGATAGTAATCACTTTTCAGCGTGTCAGTTGTAACGAGTGATATAATGATAATGATAATAATTTATTTGTAAAGCCAATTTACAAGTCATTTGATTTACATAATTAAATAAAAAAGGTAATTATGTCAAGACATTACAATACTATTACAACAATAATAGTTTAGAGTATTACAAGTAATAAAAATACCAATTACTAATAAAATTTCGATGGAACATGTCAATTAAGTACTATACTTAGTTATTTATTACGTATTACATTGAATTATTTTAACAAATACAACATCAATATTATTATAACTCGCTTTTTGGTAGATTGCCCTAGTTGACTATGACTACAGCGCAACGAACTCATCGAAGGTGTAAAACGAGTGCTCAACGAGCCAGCGTGTAAGGCGTTTTTTAAAGGTACATAGGCTGGGAGCTTCGGTTACATTTTTGGGCAGCTTGTTATAGACTGTTGGGCCCATGACATGGGTGAGCTTCGAAGATTTTACAAGCTTGCGACTTATGGTTACAAGCTTATTTGCATTTCGGGTGTTGTGTGTATTTAACATTTTGTACCTATGTTTTATACGACTCTTCGTGAACCCTCGTGTAGACTGCCACTTGCATTATGACTATTGCGGGCAACGTCAAAATACCTAATTGCTTAAACAGCGGTCTTGCAGGAGTATCGAGTGGGGCCCGGGCGATAGTTCGGACCGCACGTTTTTGTAGGCGAAATACTCGTTCCCACTCGGCGCACCGTCCCCAGAGCTCAGCGCCGTATTGCAGCAGGGAGTGCACAGTGGCGAAGTAGCACGTTCGAGCTACTTCCCCAGACACCGACCTGGCGACTCGGCTTAAGGCGAAACAAGCACTTCCCAACCTTCCACACAGTTTATCAATATGTAGGTTCCATTTTAAACCCGCATCGATCTCAAAGCCTAGGAAGGTCGAATTACCCGTTTGTTTCAGTAACGTGTTTTTTACTACCACATTCAGTGGTCTAGTAATTCGCCCTGAAAGATTAAAACATAGGTAATGCGTCTTCCCGAGATTTAAAGCAAGCCCATTCGCATCAAACCAGTTGACCAACTGCGCCGCTGTTTCGTTTAGTTTTTGCTCGACACGGTCGGCAGAGGGCGCTGTTATTATTGCAGCAACGTCATCAGCGTACATAAGGATTTCAGCTGATTTAATGGACCGAGGCAGGTCATTGATGAGCAAAGAAAACAGCAAGTTGGAGACGGACGATCCCTGCGCTACACCCATTGTTGGTGCTAGGGGGTCCGACTTTACCTTTCCCATATCACCTACTACTATTTGGAACCTACTACGGAGAATGCTATCAAACAGTGATAAGGGCACGCCATGCAACCCGTAGTGCTTCAGCTTTGCGGTGATCACGGCATGGTCGGCAACGTCGAACGCTTTTGAGAGGTCGCAGCACAATACAGCAACTTCTTGCTTGTTCTCTCTGGCGTCCATGATGCGCCGGACCAGCTCGCGAGTTAGCGATGTAGTTGAGCAGCCCTCGCGGTATGCATACTGCCTTTCAGTCAGGGCGTTAGTTGAGGCTAAAAAGGCGGAGAGGCGACTGCTGAGACCACTCTCGAAAACTTTCGCAATCGCGGGTATGATTGAGACCGGTCTATAGGCATCCATATCCTCCCTTTTACCCTTGCCCTTAAATATGGGGGCAACTTTACTGATCTTAAGCGGGGACGGGTATAAGCCCTCTTTTATACAAAGATTGAAAAGTTTCGCCAATGCAAAAGCTAGGGGACCTGGGGCCATTCTTAGAAGCTTCATACTAATACCATACACGTCCTTAGAGGTCTTAGGCGGAATTCGTGATGTTATAAGTTGGTACACTTCGTCATAGCTAAAAAGTCTAAGTCTGAAAGAGCGGTCAGAGGAAAGGCGCGCAGCATGAAGACCTTGTAGGGCCAAGGCGACGTCAGGGCGAGGGGCACCACACGTCACTGCTGCTTTAAGAAACCTGCCATTTATGGCATCAACCGCATCTTTTTTATTCAAAAATTTTGAACCGTCAGAATTCAAAATTACGTCAGTGATATCAAGTGTTACGCTATTATGTTTACCTCGCTCTTTGTTTACTACATTCCACATGGCTTTCGATTTGTTAATATTTAAAGAGATAACATTATTATAATACTTTGATTTTTGAAATCTAATTAATTTATCATATTGTATTTTCATGTCAGATACTATTTCATTAATTTCTATATTACTAGGGTTCATATTTCTAACTTCTAAAAAATCGAACAATAAAGATTTGTACAGCTTGACATCCTTGGTGATCCAAGATATGACATTCTTATTAACATGATTCGCTTTCCTAAGCGGAAAGCATATTTCATATTTATTCGAAATTATATTAATGATGGAATACGCTAGATTAGTTGCATTGTCATTTTTATCGAATAATTTGTTCCAGTCAATACTGTTGATCGCTGCGGCAAAATTGGATTCATTATTGGACGAGAAGTTTCTGACGTACGAGTGAGACATATTTACTAACCTTTTGTTTGCTGCTCGGACCCTAGCTTTGATTGCAAAGTGGTCACTTAAGTTTGTGACAATAGGTACGACGCTAACGGACCCCGCGGTCAGGTTTGAGTACAAGTGGTCGAGGCAGGTCGACGTAGTGGCCGTAACGCGGGTGGGAAAATCTACCTCATTCACCATGCCATGGGTAGCCAGTGTGTCGGACCATTTATTCACATCTGCATTCTTATCGCCTAAACAGTTAATATTTAAATCACCAACGATGACGCAATTCAAATTTAATTCGCTGATTTTATCGAGCAGTCCTTCAAAACAAACGAGAAAATCGCTTACGCTAATCAAATTAGTTCGGTAAATGCAAATCACCGTTAAGTCGAAGTCAACCAAGTCAATTGCAGAAATCTCACAATATCTTTCGGATGATAAATGCACTAGGTCAATATTTTCAACGCATTTAACATTTTCACGTACGAATATACATGAACCGCCGTGAACTGAACTAGACCTACAATAAGAAGAGGCTAATCTGAATCCGTTAATATGAACACATTTAAGCTTGGATAGCGGCAGCCAGTGTTCCGTGATCGCGAGGATGTCGCACTTAATTTCGCTTTGAAGCAGCACTTCTAATCGTAGTGTTTTATTTTCTAATGCGGCTATATTCTGATGGCACACTATCACATGATCGTTGCTACGCGGTACAAGTAACGCATTCGTTGAGCTCCGTGTCGTGCAGTCACTACGTGTGTGCGGTGCGACTGGCGGTGGGCGCAGGAGTGCGCTTGCGCCGCCGGTCAGATGTGGCGGCGCTGGCGGGAGTGACGGCGGATAGCGCGTTCCGCGCCCCGCCAGTTCCCCTTCGAAACCATTCCGATATCTTGACGCCGGGTGGCCGTGACTTACGTATCACGTGACTTACGTCATTCCCATATTTTTTTCAATGACAACACATGTCGCCAGTTATCTAACCTAACGCTAGCGTTCGTGAACGATGCCAACTTGTCTAGCCCCACTGGATGGCTGACTTGGTACTTCAGTAGGCTTCTGTTGAAAGGGATCAGATGCCAGGAGCTAACATCGTAGACAAAGGAAACCTGATTTGACACATGACTAGTATTTCAACAGCTAAGATTGTCAAGAGTTGAGTCTGTGGCAACAGGATCCTACAGCAGTGCAGTATGGCTCTGCAGGTTAAAGCACACGTTTCGCCGGTGGCTTCAAGGCGTGGAGAGGCGGGGGAAGTGCCCATCGTTGTTTATTTGTGTGTTTCTCATAGATTAAGGGCCACTAAAAATCATATCACTCACCCAATTACCGTATTTACTATATTGAATACATATATATATATATATATATATATATATATATATATATATATATATATATATATACACACACACGCGCACACCCACGGTGAGTCAGGACATTGTTGATTTTTGGAAGAGCGGGTCGTCCCAACACAGACTTTTTAAGTCTAAAGGGCAGCAACTGTTATTTTATAAACTGGCTAAGTGATAATAAAGTTTTTTTTTTGATTATGTTTATGTATTTTATCTATTGATATTTATAGAAATTACTTTTAGTGTTGTACAGTCACGAGATTTAATTTGGTACCTACCTTAGGTCCAAAGTCAATCTGACATTCTACAACAATAAGGTTGATTTTCCTAAAAGTTACAAATGACTTGACATCTCTAATGACATTGGCGACTTCACGCATATTTTTCTTGAAATGGGTCCCAAATTAACGCTCGTGACCTTACTTATTTGGCTATTCTTTGTAAATTAATTATTTCTCAATCGCTCAAAGGTTAACTGTAAGAGATCCCTTAAAGGGATAAGTTCACCTTTGTACATCCCTGTTATATTTTTGTCTACTTTATAATTGTTATCTCATGTTTGTACAATAAAGTGTTTACATTACATACATAAAAACGTACGGTCACGAGCGTTAACTTGGGACCCATTTCAAGAAAAATATGCTTGAAGTTGTCAATGTCATTAGAGATGTCAAGTCATTTGTAACTTTTAGGAAACTCAACCTTATTGTTGGTCTATGACTGGCTGTCATTCTGAAAACATCTGTCCAATTTATTTATTTTTGTAAATTATTTTATCGTTGATTTTGGTTCGCAAATCCAGGGCAGTTTTGTGGGACAACTTGTAACATTGATGAAGAACTTGCATTGAATAAAAAAACAGTGAAAAGATGGTTCCAAATGAGTTAGCGGTCAAGATCACACCAAGCCATTGAAGTGGATGCTCGCCATCTTCAAGGGTCGTAACGACTATGACTGGAAGACTTCGACGACAGGACAGGATTCACCGTACAACGTTGCTTATAATACTTGACATTGGCAAAATTACGTTATTATGTAGACGCCATTAAATAAATAAATATATAACCTTATTGTTGTAGATTGTCAGATTGACTTTGGACCTAAGGTGGATACCGAATTAAATCTCGTGACTGTACATAATATGAAATGAAAGCACGACGTATTGAAGTCATCTCATCACCATGTCCTCACGGCAGATTTCCTATTTCCTTTTTAATCGTCGACTGCCGATCTTTGTAAATGTTAACACCGACTGGTTATAAATAGGCATCGGAGTTTTTGTCGCACGGTAAGACTAATAGCAAGCTATGGAGTCGTCATTTGCCATAAATCTAAACTCTTATTCATATTCATACTCATTCATTTATTTAACTATTTAGGTTTTTTTTTTATATTCAAGGACAACAACGTTGACGAGTTTAGAAAAGATTATTTAATGTTATATTTGGAAAATAAATATTACAATAAAAAATAATTACCGTTTTTATACTGATATAATTACGAAAATTTATAAACAAACAAAAGGTAGGTACATTAAAACACGGCAGAAGTGAATGTTTTAGTCCACACAAGTGGCGAATTACCTATACGCAGGTGTATAGTTCAACTTATGAATTTATAATCTAATAGATTTTTTTTTTAACTTGACTAAGACAAATATACACGACCGACTGCTAAAGAGGCATTTTAAGATAAATTAAATAAATGAGTATGAATATGAATAAGAGTTTAGATTTATGGCAAATGACGACTCCATAGCTTGCTATTAGTCTTACCGTGCGACAAAAACTCCGATGCCTAGTTATAAACCTGCCTGATATGACGACGGTCGTGGAGATGAGGGACCCCCCGCAGATCTGCTTGAAGGGGGTGAAGGTGGTGTCGTACACGCCGGCGTGCCACGGCAGCTCCCCGCGCTCTGCGTTCACGCCGTTCAGCACGAGCTGCGTGGACTTCGGAGTCGTGGTACCGCATTCTGAAAGGGGTTTGGGTAAAAGTGTTGTCATTTGTAAAAGTCATACATTTTCAAGGTGAGCGGCCATTAGTAAAAGTGGTGAATTATGATAGAATTATTCAAAATAAACATGTTTTGTTATGTAATGTAATACTCTTAAGTGCATCGGAGCCGAGATATTTAATATTCACTCAGGTGTACTTTTAGCACCAAAACCTGAACACTTAAATCTTAAATATCTCGGCTCCGATATTATTAAACGCCATAAATTATATATATCTATGTGTATTTCGAGGTCCTCTAAATAACTATGTTAAAATCATCCGCGGCCGCTGAAAATAAATATGACAATATTCTTCAAACAAATTTACCCAATGCCCTTTACAAGAGCAGAATATACTAATCCGATTCGCGAGTGGAAAAGAAACAATATAATAACAGTCGCACATGCACATCACACATGCACACATGCTTACTCAAACGTACACACACTATCACATCACATCACATGGCCCTTTTTTCATAATTTTCATAATTTTTACTCCTTTTCACCTACTATTTAAAACATGACCTTTTTTTATTGTACTTTTTTACCTACCTAGTTTACTGTATCCAACATATTTATCAGTTTGCGACCGTCCCGTCCATAGGGACCAGTCTGAAAACCAGCGCCGGGCTCCCTGCCTAGCACATGCTGAGATTGGGACCCATTGTCCAACCTAGTTACTTAGTTACTATAAGTTTTTATTTTAGCTCATCAACTAACATAGTTTTTGTATTTTTTTTTTGTATTGGCTAAATTTAAAGTTGTGGCAATAAAGATTATTCTTATTCTTATTCTTCTTAAAATAGACGAACGAGCTTACTAACTTAATTAAAACACTAATCTAACAAACCGCTACCTGTGGCTATGCCAAAATGCTGGCAGCATTGCCACGTTGAATGGCAATGGTTAATCTCCTCTATTCGCAGCAGTTCGGTTGTTAGTCCGGTTTACCGAACTAGTGCTACTTTTAAGTAGCTTGCTTTAGTAGCAGTAGTTCGGTTAGTAACGTAAGTAAAGAAAACGAAAGAAGTTATTGTACATGCCTACTTTTCTTATAATTATTTTAAAATGAACATGTAAAGAGAGCCACTTTGTATAAAAATATCTCAGTAGAAATATCGCCACAAGTTAACTGTAGTTGGGTTTCTCTAATAAAATCATCTCTTTCAGTACATTTCTTACTTCTTTTCATTAACGTCTTCTTTCCGAATCTCCTGTATTTGACGTATTTGATGACTTTTAAATTTGCAAGAGTATTGTCATCGTGCAAAATTTGTATCATGCTTGGGTTTTTTTTAATCAGCCCATTAATTTTGAAATTCCAACCTTCCACAATATTATTCGTCCGATGACGATTAGCTAAAACCAAAAAATCAGCCTCATCCAAAAAAAAAACAAAATATTTCTGGAAGTTATTTAGATTTTCGTCATCAGAGGATATTTCATTCCGTATATATTGCCAACCCGCATTTATTTCTTACTCAGGCCCTCGATTCGCAGTAGTCGCGAATGTTGCAATCGACCAGGCTTGAAAGATCTTAAAACATACGGTGTGCTGGTCCCCACGGTCCTAAAATATCGCCCCCAAAAGGCTCAAATACGTTACTGAACGGAATTCAAAAATCTCAGGGAAGGATATAGGTTACTTTCGATTCCAGAAAATTTAATAGTTCCTGTGGAAAAAGCAATATCCAACTGCTAACTAAGGCCCGTATTAATAAACTCGTCTCAGCTGAGATGCGCGTCACAAGATACGTCAAAGTAAACGTCAAACCATAGAACACTGTCATTTTTGACACATCTCGAGACGAACATTAGAGTTGAGATTAGTTTATTAATACAGGCCTAAGTAGTATTTAACGTCAGGTGGGGCAAGTACGTCAACGCTGCCCTCCTAAGTTAAAAAACAGTATCTCAGATTCAATTGCCAAAGTAGATATAATCCTCCCCCTGAGTAATTAGTAGGCATCGGAGTTTTTGTCGCACGGTAAGACTAATAGCAAGCTATGGAGTCGTGATTTGCCATAAATCTAAACTCTTATTCATATTCATACTCATTTATTTAATTTATCTTAAAATGCCTCTATAGCGGTCGGTCGTGTATATTTATCTTAGTCAAGTTAAAAAAAACTATTAGATTATAAATTCATAACTTGAACTATACGCCTGCGAATAGGTAGTTCGCCACTAGTGTGGACTAAAACATTCACTTCTGCCGTGTTTTAATCTACTCGTATCTTTTGTTTGTTTATAAATTTTCGTAATTAAATCAGTTTAAAAACGGTAATTATTTTTTATTGTAACATTTATTTTCCAAATATAACATTAAATAATCGTTTCTAAACTCGTCAAAGTTGTCCTTGATTATTAAAAAAAAACCTAAATAATTAAATAAACAATCGAGTATGAATATGAATAAGAGTTTAGATTTATGGCAAATGACGACTCCATAGCATGCTATTAGTCTTACCTTGCGACAAAAACTCCGATGCCTAGTAATTAGGTTGGGATTGCTGCAGGAGTTTTGTTTAAGATACTGCTATTTTTAGCTTAGCAGGGCAGAACGGGGTAAGTGCAACAAACCATATATTTTTAGAAAGTTTGACGCACTTTACCCCTACCTTGATCCATGAATACCAGGTTCGCAGACGGCGACGTAGTCCCAGGACCCGTCGACGCACAGCATGTCTTTGAGGATGCCGCTGTGGTAGTAGTTGGGCCGGTTGCACTCCGGCTGCACCACCGTCCCGGCGGGCTCGGACTCGTTGCAGCGCCGCTTACCCCCCACTATGTTCGGGTCGGTCAACTTGCAGAAGTACGTCACGCTCGGATCCCGCTTTAGCTTGCAGAATGCTGTGAAGACCACATTATTATCCATACATTCAAGAGCTTAAAATAGAAAAAAAACACACGTTGTCCATTTAACGCATTCACTGCCACCGACGCATATATGCGTCACCGTGACTTTCACCCTGTGCCTTTGACGCACAGACGCGTTCATAATTATTTAGTAACTTTCACCCTGTGCCTTCGACGCGTATATGAGTCACTAATGTTGAAATGTTCTACTTATGTCTAATATTTTCATCACAAGATATGTAATGCCCCAAATTATACTAAAGCACGTTATACTGTCAGTTATGTACCAATGAATTATTTTGTAGAAATAAAAATGAATAAGTTAAAATTTTTAAATTCAGTTTTCGTAGAATATTGGAATATGAATTGTTTTTTTTTGGTGTAGGTAATTATCCCAATTTCAATGGTGTTTTTTTAGTCGATTTAGGTTGTTTTCGATTTGGTTCAGTTTTAGTTGTATATGAAGCACAATTAGAATCAATATTAAAGGTTCAACGTGATTAAATAATATAAAATATTAAATACCATGTTTTATTCCTATTGTTAGAATAATTACCTAGTTCCAATGCGAACAAACCAATGTCAAATTAGTATGAACTCATATGTGCGTCGGAGGCACTAGGTAATAGTCTGTTGAACTCACATATGCGTTTGGGGCACACATTAAAGTGCGGCACCTGGTGAATATTCAGTAAAAGAGGGTGGCAGTGAATACGTCAAAAATATTGCTTTGTCTAGAATATGTCAGTGTTAATCCAACCCGACGTTGTTTAGAGATGAGGTGGCTTTCCTTCTCCGCTACGGCCTATACATAGTTTCCCCCCTAGTTTACACGTAGTTTACTGGGAGTCGAAATGGTTACCATGGCCGGAAACAGTCGGAGAGGTCATCATCATCACCCAGTTTCCCCCCTTACCCCTCCTCCCCGCTAGCCTCAGTGACAATGCGAGACAGGTGCGCACGCGCAGGCCGCTCTATAATAACGTCCAAACATCTTCACAAACTTCCAACATCAATGAATTTTTAGGTAGATAGGCCATCGGTGGATATCATATTCGCAAAACATGATATTCTGAAAAATATCATAAAAGCAAAACATCATTTTCGCAAATCATCATAGTAGCAAAACATAACATTAGCAAAACTTAACTATTATTAAGACATGCATTAGACAGTGTCGACGGAGCTCCGCTACCACGGAGCTCCTATTTCTGGGTAGGTGGCCCTCCGGGCCTGTTATAAATCTAGCATTACCTAAACCTACCTATATTATTAGGCCCGCATTAATAGAATTTACTCATCTTGGTTGAGATGCGCGTCACAAGATACGTCAAAGTAAACGTCAAACCATAGAAAGCTGCCATTTTTGACGCATCTTGAGACGAGCATTGAGTTGAGATTAGTTTATTAATACGGACCTTAGTCTAGTAAGTTTCAAGAAATGGGCCCCGTGGAGCAAATATTAAATGAATAGATGTTATATGAGTGTGTCAAGTGCGTCAAACCCACAAGGTACATCCAAAAATTATGTTTTGTTACGATTTTACAACAAACCCCGACTATTAGTAAATATCATGTTTTGCGAAGTATTCAAATTCAAATTATTTAGTTTTTTAACAATTAGTTGTTGTTTACAATATTATTGGGGCCTCCTAGTAGGTACTAGACCTGTGTCAGGAGGTCTCGCTCTTCCAAATTTAGAACATTTGAGTGCTAATTGTTAATCTAGGCCTATAAATGTTAGTTTATTTATTTATTTATGTGTGTTTGTGTGGGTGAGTGTGTGTGTATGTGCCTGAGTATTACGAGTATCTTATGCGTATATGATGTTTAACGAGTATGATGTTATGCGTATATGATGTTTTGCTACTATGATCTTTTGCGAATGTGATATTCTGGAGAGTAGCGCCATTTTGAAAGGTTGTAGGTTGACTCACGGCTACACTGCGGCATCTGCCCGTGCCACTTCCCGTGAAAGCAGTAGTACTGGCTGTCTCCGAGCACGCTGTACCCTGGGCGACAGGCGGCCGTCAGCAGCACGGCGCCGCGGGCCTGGCCGGGCCCCGCGCTGGGGTCGCCCTCCACCGTGTAGAACCCATTCTTCGGGAATTCTGGGAGGACACAGCTCGCTGTTGCCCTGGGTAAAAACAAGACCGGTCAACGTGAGCGAAAGGAAACCATGGCGGCGCCGACTCAATCTATAGCTCCCTATGATCTTGTAGTGCTTTTAAAATCTTACCTTAAGTAAGAACAAAGGGCCGAATCTTACATACATACATTAAATCACGCCTGTTTCCCAGAGGGGTAGGCAGAGACCACTTCTTTCCACTTACTACGATCTTGACAAATTTCTTTCGCTTCTTCCACATTCATACATCGAGTCATGCACGCACGTCGGTTTCGGGTACTTAAGATTCGGCCCTTTTCCAGTATTTCACCGATTTGACTCGAAAAAGTACGCCTAGGGCGGCCCGTTCCGACCCGTCCACTCACTTTCGATCTGTATATCTCTTTCGTCAATCTTCTTTCATCCATCCTTAAGTATCTACCCGAAACCGACGTGCGTGCACGACTCGATGTAGGTATGAATGTGGAAGAAGCGAAAGAAATTTGTCAAGATCGTAGCAAGTTGAAAAAGTGGTCTCTGCCTACCCCTCTGGGAAACAGGCGTGATTTAATGTATGTATGTAACTAAGAACATCTCTTCGAACGAAACAAATCTAAGCTTAAAATGGGCTGTCGCAAATTTTACGCTGTGACACGTCTGCTGGTTTCGTTTTTGCCATTTTGGCTACAGAACCCTTAAAACTATTTTAGAAATCATTTACGTTAGCGTTAAGCAACTTCGCTATATTCATTCATTCATTCATTCGATACGGTAAGTATATTCGATCCTTAATAACTCGTCGACAATCGCCGTAGATAACGCAGTAAGCGACAAATAAATTAAGTTGCAAAATACACCAGTAACTTGTACACAGACGATGGATTTTGCTCCTTGTTTAATTTGTTAGCTTTGCAAAGTGGTTGGTGTAGTTACCGCTTGTCCCTCGGTGCGCACGCGCCGGCGGCGGCGCAAAGTGCGACACTGCCGTTGACCGGCGCCGGCGGCGCTAGGTGCAGCGCGGGGCATAGACCCGGCGAGGACGCTGGAATAACGTGACCATAATAAGAAGAAGAAGATTTATTTCGAAAAGGGTATGCTAAGGTGATTTGGTCATTTAGAAAGGATGGATGAAAAAAGAGTTACGAAAGAGATATGGCGAGTGAGAATGAGCGGAGATGTCCGTAGGGGACGTCCTAGACGGACCTACAGTGATCAGATTCGCGATGTACTGATTAAGGGCCAAATCAAAAGCACCCGAAACCGCCGTACGTGCATGAAGAGATTGATGAATGTAGAGGAAGCGAAAATTGTGTGTTTAGATCGGTGCACCTGGCGTTCCATAATCTCTGCCTACCCTATTGGGAGACAGGCGTGAAGGTATGTATGTATGTAAGATTTACTTTAGGGCCACTTGCACAGAAAATTTTACACTGGGTTACGATACTAACTCGAGTTAGTAAACGTTAGATTCACACGAAAACTGACATGTTAACTAGAGTTAGTGTCTTAACCCAGTGTTGAATTTTCTGTGCCTTTAAGACTGCGCCGAGCGTACGCCGGATGTACAGTGGCGCCCTCATTACTATTATTGTGTTTTCTAATAAACTAAAGTATTTTCTTGAAATTGGTCGGTAGGTTTTTGTACTACAAATGAAAACACAACTTGTAGGGTATATCACACAGTTTAATAACAATTCACCACTGAAGTGGCCACCTTTTCCCGTTAAGCTGACTACTCAAAGGGTAAATGTTATTAAAGTTTGTTACGTATCCCATAAATTGTGTTTTTACTTGCGCTGCAAAAACATATCGTCTGATTGCTAGGAAATTATTTAGTTAATTAGAAAACACAATAGTAGTAATGAGGGCGCCACTGGACGCTCGACATTTGCTCGGTGCAGTCTTAAAGGATCGATTATTTCAATACTAGTATTTCATTTCTAATCAAGCGACCTTAGCTTATTACCAGTGATCGGAATAGGTAGAGCTAATTTGCCTAAACTTGATGCACCTTCTTTCAATAATGTATTCCCATTTCACTCACGCATGAATGAATATGCCTCAAGTTTAGGCAAATTAGCTCTACCTATTCCGATCTCTGCTTATAACTTTCGTTTTAGCTGCACGGAGCCACGCTCTCAGCAGAGGCAGTCACGAGCCATCCTAGGGCTATATTCTGGGTCCATATTGACTCACATAAAATTCTTATTCCTATATTTTGTTTTCTTACCGATTTGTATTCATAATAATCACTCTTCATATTTTTTTTCCTCATACTTTTATCTTCATACTTTTTGTCATAATTATCGCAATTCATAATGCATTTTTTTAGGAATCGTTACTTTTTGAGATTTTTTATAAATCTAACCTAACTTAACCTAACCTTATTACACGTAAGATATTTAAGAAATCGTGAAAAGTGTACGGCTTCATTAATATTGGCGTTATATTATACTAAAAAAAATTATGAAGACTACGAAGAGTGATCATTAAAATGTAAAATGGTATGACAAACATTTTCGGACTTCCGATAATAGGACTTAAAAAGGTATGTGAGTAGATACGCACCCCTATATTCTTCTCGGCAAAAGCATATTGCTTTTGACATGTTATCGTATTGTATTTGACAAGTGAGTGAAATTAAATAGTTTTTTCATTAACAACGGATAAACATTATAAAAATAGTAGGAAAACATCAATCTTTTATTTATGTTTGCCATTTAACGATTTTTAAATTAATAAAATCCAACAATAAGGAGGCTGTTTGATTGTGACGTCACAAGATAGTAATCCCTATAAATTCTTTTTTGATGTTTTATAAAAAGAAGCTGATTTGACTTTAGTCAAATACCGTATTTACTTGACAGTATTATGTAGGTGAAAAACCTAAGCAAGTAAATTACTTCTTCCATGTAGTTTTAACACATAAACCGTTCGACATTCGATATTTAAAATTTGACGTAAATTGCATATTAGTTTTGTACACAACTACATGTAAGAGGTGATTTACTTAGGTTTTTCACCTATACGAGTTACAAGCGATACCATAACATGTCAAAAACAATATTGTCTATCATCGTAGAAAAGACACCCTGTTGTTGTGTAGTTTACAAACCCAATTATAGCTAATATTGTTTTAATAACTATGAAGACCTCACACGCATACATTAAACCGGTTCGCAGCGATCAAAAAACCAGATTGATAGGAATATCGGAAAACCAACTTGTAAAAATACAAAGGAAACATGACGTGTGACGTGTTTATACGAACTGTCACAGGGCTCATTCTAAATTGCCTCAACTATAGGCAACAATTTGACAGCAAGGAGTATTTAATCAAACCGTTTATGCAGTACAGTCAACCACTTTGATTTCTAAGCCATAAACATAGTCCATAGCACTGTTAAAGTGACGCTCAAACCATGGTAAGAGAGTTCCTATTTGGTTTACAATGTCATATTGACAAAGTCCATAATGGCGTAGAAATCAAATTGGTTGACTGTACATGTTTTGAACACTAGCAAGGTAAGACAAGGTCAAAGCGATTTGCTCTTAGAAATATTTATAAATACAAGACTTACCAAAAAGCGCCAACAAAATCCGAAAAAACATCACTTTTTCATCACCAATCCATCACATCATCACTTTTATCACTACGGGTATTAGATATCGCGTTTTGAAATTAAATATTAAAGCTTGAATGTTGCGAGGAGAGCATCCTCCACGAGATCGCGTCTAGTACAAATACCTGTTTCTTTCATTTTCCTGTTTGATGCCTTACATTTATGGATATGTTGTCAGATTCGGATTGCCGTTAATAAAGCTAAAGGAACCTGTTAGGTATAGGTTTATAAATAAGATGTAAAAAAGCGTGCCCAGTGTTCCGAAGTCATTACAAAAAAGTGCAACAGCAGAAGAGCGTATCTTCATAGCACTTACGTTCTTTTGAGAAGCGCAGTTTTTTTGGCAATAAAGAACTCGAAAATGTTGATGTTGAATTATTTTTTTTGAATTTTTATTATGTGTTATTAGTATTTGATATGTTTTGTTGTTGTTTTGTGGTTTCAAAGATAAGGTGGGACACAATTCGTGCTGCTTTCGGGGTTATTCTTATTTCCAAAAATATTTAAGCTTCTTTTACAAAGTGCCCTAGCCACTTGATTGCTTTTGCAAATTTGATCGACCTTATTTATCAGTAAACTAGCTTTTGCGCGCGACTCCGTCCACGCAGAAAAATAAAACATAGCCTATGTTCCTCAGGGTAAATGTAGCTTAACAATGGTGTAAGAAATTTTGAAATCGGCACAGTAGTTTTTGAGTTTATTCATTACAAACATACAGACACACATAAATACTAAAATACAAATCTTTCCTCTTTATAATATTAGTGTAGATAAGTTGTAGTTTTTGAGTAAAATGCCCGTGACATGACATGGATATGACGAAACTATAACGGTTCTGTTTTTGCGATATTGGCTACGGAACTCTAAAATAGGTATCAAGACCCAACTCAAGTCTAAAAGGATTGTTGCGCAGATTGAATGTTGCATTCATTTTAATTTTTAATAACCTCTTACATACATACATACATTAAATCACGCCTGTTTCCCAGAGGGGTAGGCAGAGACCACTTCTTTCCACTTGCTACGAACTTGACAAATTTCTTTCGCTTCTTCCACATTCATACATCGAGTCATGCACGCACGTCGGTTTCGGGTACTTAAGATTCGGCCCTTTTCCAGTATTTCTCCGATTTGACTCAAAAAAGTACATTAATAATAACCTCATAATAACCAATGCTGATTGGTTCTCGCGCTTCGAAAAAATGGCATCTGCGCAGGTACATCGATAAGCCATATATCAGTTGTGTTTTGCTGTAAGTGCATGAACAGACGAATGTAGAGGAAGCGAAAGGGGTATGTTTTGACCGGTGCACCTGGCGTTCCGTAAAAGATAAAAGATGTTTATTCAGTACCCTACCCCATTAAGAGACAGGCGTTAAAGTATTTATTTATTTATTTATGTACCTAAGTTACAGGCATTTTCAAGTATAAATACAAAGTTTTTCATGGCTGTTGGCAGGATGTAGGTACTTACTTCGTTATTTCTGATTTTATTTTTACTCCCGCTAAAGACTAAGTAACTTTGATTGAAGCAGGATAATAATGAAAGTCGTGAACTTGTGTAATACGAAACGGGGTTTTATTTTTTATCAAAATCAATATCCTAGTTAATGCTACCTACCTAAATTATAATATATATTGAATGTAATTTATGTTTAAATAATAAATTAAGTAAAAAATAATCAACAAATATTTCTCATTTAAAGTATCTAATAAGAGTAATAAGCTTTTAACTACTTTTAAGGTCAACGTGGCTAATCCCGGCATAGTTTTTGAAATGAAAGTTGACTTTGATTGATGTGATGATAGATAACATTGATAACTGCTCTCTTTTGATACTAGCTTTCCGCCCGTAAAGGAATAGGAGGTCATGGAAGCTTCAGCGTAGAACATGGCACCAGGTCAGGTAGGCGCTGGTAAATATGCTGTACCCAGAGTGAGCAACTACTATGGAGACAGGCTTATTGAGAAGCGCTTGCCTTACATCCTCAACAGTTTACCTGCGGCTTTGTGACTAGAGAGAATATTATTTAAATTTAAATTATGTACTTACTTAGTGTTTAATAACTGTAACTTGTAAACTGTAACTTGTATACTAAGACTAAGACTCGCGGACCCCACAAACAAACAAACTTAGTTTTATAACAACGTCCCGCAAAACTGTTTTCGCAGTTTGACCGGGTATGTCCCATTTGTTCCATGGAACTTCGTATTTTGTTTTAAACTATGACGTAATATTCAATACAAAGTTCGTAGTTCCATGGAATAAATGGGACAAACCCGGTCAAACTGTGAAAACAGTTTTGCGGGACGTTGTTATAAAACTAAGTTTGTTAATATGTTAAATGAAATCTTTATTGAAATATCCTGGAAACCGCGTTTAAACATTTTGAGGTGAAACAATCTATATTCGTCATCTTTATTATAAAAAACATACAAGGAAATTAAAAAATAAATAAAACTGATAACTAAAACATATCAAAACCCTGCAAATCTCCCGCTCGGGGCAGCGTCCCTAAAATGCTTGCAGCATTACCCCGCTGCACGGCCAGGCTAAGCCGTTGGGCAAAAAAAGACCCGGCCCTGGGATCGCCAGAGACGCCAACCAATTTATCCGAAACTTCGTGGATTAATTTTTTAGTGTCGGACGACCACGTTACACAAGCGAAACGATATTTGTACGTTTTGCTTAACTCACCCGTGATTGCCGGATAATAGCTTTGTACATGGTAGTCAAGTCTGTAGTTGGCGCTTTTTGGTAAGTCAGTTTAAAATAAAACCGATTGCAAAGTTTGTACTGAACAGACAAACAAACAAACAAACAAAAGTGAAAGTTTGAAACGAATTAATAAAAACGTGGTAATTATAAAAAAGGATAGGATTGTTATTGGATAACTAAGAAGCGTTGAAAATTGAAAATGATAGGCCAACTGTTGTATTATTTTTTGGCTCTTATTACTTGTTAGGTGATACTGGGCGATACTAAAAAAAAAATTCGGCTCATAATTGGCATTCTGGGCAAAACCTCCTGAGTCCATACACGAAATAAAAAAAACAAATGACGTATACATGTCATCTTGACATTTGACACTTCCGAGTCCGTGATCTATCAAAAACAACAACACGAAAAGTTAGGTTATAAGAGCAACAAAATGTTTAGAAAACTAAGAATAATTCGGTCGACTGCGTTATCTTTTAATTATTCAGTCAAAGTAGAATTAGACGTCAGTTTAAAACCGAAATTTGAAAGCAATGAGTACAAGCCCCGCAAACATCCCGGAACAGCAAGAGTGAAAATTGCTTCGATACCTCCAGAAATTATTAAAGCGGTAAAGATTATTTTAAATGACTCAGGCGCTAAATCTATGCACCAGGAGAGCATAAAACTGAATAACTACCTTCGCTCACGACTGCTTCCTCCAGAACAAGGCGATATAGATGAGACGGCGTCTAAAATACACCAGAAAATCGCAAAGAAAGCGTATTCGAAAATCGGCGATAATGTTACTGAGGATGAGTTTAATAAGGTTAATAAGCAACTACAATCGAAGGTTTTTAACATTTTGAAGGCGAATGTGTACCGTTGGGGCAATATATCGTATGACAAAGCTACCTGCTTACAATACTTAATGTCGAGAGCTGCTCCTGAATATGCGGTCCTAGTACGCGTACTAGACGAAATAAGAATGAAATATCCAGACTTTAAGCCGAGAAGTTTCTTCGACTTTGGTTCAGGTGTCGGCACAGGGACATGGGCTGTTAATAATTATTGGAAAGGCGATATATTTGAGTATTTCTGTGTCGACACATCTCCTGACATGCATGATCTGGCAAGACTAATTCTCTGCGAAGGGAAAGACAATGTCACGATGCCTATGAAAGGTTATTTTCAGCGGCAGTTCCTACCGGCATCTTCAGATCTGAAATATGACATAGTTGTGTCAGCGTTCTCGTTATTTGAACTACCGAACATGAGATCAAGATTAGAAACTATACAAAAGCTGTGGAAGAAAACAGAGGATTTCCTAATAATTGTTGAACAAGGTTCAAATGCGGGTTTTCAAGTTGTAAATGAGGCTAGAGAGTTTGTTTTGAACCTGCCAAAAGGAGCGCACAACGGTTACGCATTCTCGCCCTGTCCTAATGACAATGTCTGCCCTAGATACTTAGAACAAGAGACACCGTGCAACTTTTTAATGAAGTATGAGTCGCTACCGTACCCTTCAAAGTCAGATGTTTCAGCAGAACTGTTCTCGTATGTTATTTTAAAGAAAGGAGTCCGTCCGTCAGATGATCCTCAATGGCCCAGGATAGTGCGGGCTCCGATTGTCCGCTCCGGACACACCATCTGTCGGTTATGTACAAAGGAGGGGGATTTGAAAGAGATTATATTTGCTAAGTCTAAATTTGATCAGACAACATATAGATGTGCTCGATCTAGCAATTGGGGTGATGTGTTGCCAGTAAAATAAATATGTATGTATCTACTTTGCTTCTTATTTAGAAAGCTGTCCCCATGTTATCAAGAAGTATCAGAAATATGTTAGAGAAGATGCTGAATAATGTCTTAAGACTGCACCGAGCAAACGTCGAGCGTCCAGTGGCGCCCTCATTACTATTGTTGTGTTTTCTAATTAACTAAAAAAAAAACCTTGGAATCAGACGATGCGTTTTTGTAGCGCAAGTAAAAACACAATTTATGGGATACGTAACTAACTTTAATATCAATTACCCTTTGAGTAGTCAGCTTAACGGGAAAAGGTGGCTACTCTTTTTCGATAATGATAACTCTAAGGTGAACTGCCACTGTACATCCGGCGTACGCTCGGCGCAAATTTAACTTGCTCTTACACCTTTAACAATAGAGTTGAGTTTGATGTTGAACACATTGTGTAAATAATAAATAAATACCAGGTACTTACAGTTACGAGCGTTAATTTGGGACCAATTTCAAGAAAAATATGCTTGAAGTCGTCAATGTCATCAGAGATGTCAAGGCATTTATAACTTTTAGGAAACTCAACCTTATTGTTGTACAATGTCAAATCGTCAGTGCGCCTGCAATACCGCGTAACTAACAAATTAAATAAGTTGCAAAGTACACCTTAGCACCTAAGTCAGTAAGGTACATTTTGCAACTACATGATTTTTTTACTTACGCGGTATTGCAAGAGCACCGACGAAATGGACTTGGGACCTAAGGTGGGTACCAAATTTAATCTCGTGACTGTACCAGGTGACATTCTCACACAAACTAAATAATAAATATCAGGGGACAATGTCACACCAATTGACCTAGTCCCAAACTAAGCTCAAGGCTTGTATTATGGGTACTAGACAACGATATAAGTACTTATATAGAGAAATATATACTTAAATATATAGAAAACATCCACGACTCAGGAACAAATATTCGTGCTCATCACACTAATATCTGCCCTTACCGGGATTTGAACCCAGGACATTAGTTTCGGAGATATTGATCATTTTAATCGGATTTTTTGTCACTTTTCCTTATGTCCGTGATACGAAAAACCCCTAAATTCATGTATTTATACCTTTTTTTTTCAGTGTTTTCTTGCATGATTAGAATCACTGTGAAATAAGGAAGTTTCTAAAGCTACATAACATATTTTTTTCATTACAACTTTTTGAGTAAACACACAAAGTTTGTTTTTCCATACTTGGTGAAAATCAAACGCGGGGTTTCCTTAGTATGGAGAAAATAACTCTGTGCGATTACTCAAAAAGTTGTAATGAACAAAAAATGGCATTTAGCTTTAAAAACTTCCTTATTTCACAGTGATTCTAATCATGTAAGAAAACACTGGAAAAAAAAAGTATAAATACATGAATTTAGGGGTTTTTCGTATCACGGACATAAGGAAAAGTGACAAAAAATCCGATTAAAATGATCAATATCTCCGAAACTACTAACAATTGCTGAACATACATGGGGGTGATTCAGATGCCCCTTGAGGTCCCCTACCTTTGACCTTCGTTTGATCCACCCCTCCGTATACACCCTGTATAATAATAGTACATTGTGTCACAAGGGAGCAAAATGACATACTTACGGCGAGGTAAGTCATGTTATGTCAAAAGTACTAGAAATTACATTGGAAACGTCAACAATTTACATAAATTTACTATAATCGAAATAGAAATAAGAAGTCAGGATAACAATAACAATACAGAACTAAGAAGTTATCACCGGTAAGGATCGTCTCAAAATAGGACAGGACCTTGTGCAGGGTCCGTCCGGATCGCTACCACCGTCTTATCCATTAACCTACCGCCAAACAGCAGTGTTCGCATTGTTGTGTTCCGGTTTGGGGATAAGACAGCCGGTGAAATGACTAGCATAGAGGCATTCCATCTTAGTCCTCAGGGTTGGCAACGCATTTGCAGTCTTAGGATTGCTCTGCAGTCTTGTGAATGCGAATGTCTATGGGTCACAGTTTCCACTTACCATCAGGTGGCCTGTGTGCTCGTTTGTCATCTCTATGCCATAAAAAAAAAAAAAAAAATTCAAAACATTACAAATAATAAAAAACAACAATACATATTAAATCAAAACTAATTATAAATCAAGGTCCATAAACTCTTTAACTGAGTATATAAACCTGAGCGTAGTGAGGGATTCCAGTGTTAACGCCCAAGATGGAAATAATTTTGCTACCGTGACACATACTGCTTTTCACATCACCTATATGATATGACGAAAATAAAAGATCTTAAGCTCCGGTTACCTAGGATTGCGGTGCCGTCTTATAGCGGCCGTCATATTACAGCATCATATTAATATTATTTGACATTACGGTGTCAATCACCGCCCTCTGGGAAACCGTGCCAATTTGTTTAGGGATGTAGTGAATAATCCTTTCCCATCGTTTTTGGTCGGATAACTTCGTATTTATCTTGCTTTCTCAGTTGGCATATTGATGGGTACTGAAGCTAATTGAGAAAGTAAGATAAATACGAACATATCCGACAAAAAACCATGAGAAAGGATTATTCACTACATCTGTATATAGATAGACAACGTTCTTTGTGACGTCATTCACCGCTGTATTACGGCCGCTATCCTAGGAAACTAGCTTAAGTGATGAAACAAACATACTTAGTTGCCAAAAAACTACACTTTGTTGCCAACTAACATATAAAATAAACAAATATGATCATAACATTCATAACATAACTCGTCTCTTTTTACGGCGTCTGGTTGCCGCCATATTGAATTTTTATAACTGTCATATCATATCTTTCGTGACACTCAGATTCAAATCGATTGACAATTAGAATTATCTAAATCGCTTCACGCGTTTAGTTTCCAGAGCGCCACAAAATAGTCTAAGCCGATAAACACATTACTCTCCTTTGCGTCACGCAGTCGGTTAAAAATGGTCTTAATTCGAAATAGACGGGTAAATAAAAATTAACGATGCTATATGGTTTAGCGATTCCATTACATTTACAAAATTAACTAATGAGTTAATATGTTAATATCTTAAGTGAGTCATTAGCGAGATTGGTCATTAGTAGTGGCGTCAACGTCACACGCGGTCGTGTTTGCTGTTACGGTAAATTACTGTTCAACAGTTTTCGAGCGGTACCAGGAGTGCATAGAACGCCGCTGTTACAATGAAGTATATTTGTTGTATTTTAATGGCGATCTTGGCCGTGGATAGAATCGACGCTGGTGAGTGTTTATTTTACTAGTGCGGCTTTATGCGCGCCTGGTGTTTTTGTTTTTATAAGTTAATGTTTTTTTAACAATTGAATAACGCTGAAATAAAATCATTAACCGCCTGTTTCACAATTATTACGGAAGGTCACAACAAAGGTAACGATCACGGAAATGGATTATGCTAGTCTGACAGGATAGAGGGCAACTTCCTGACTCCAAATATGTCGGTCTGCCTGCGCACAGTGATCGCGTTATCTAGATATGGCGGCTGAAAAACGTGTTATCGTTCCCAAAAAAATCGATCAGGGAAATGGCTGATGTACATAAAGTAAGTACTAGTTGTACTCATGTCAAATATGCAAAAACTGACGAAAATTTTGCTTGCGTTTGTTGAATTTGAGGTGTACGAAAGCAGGCACTCATATAATTATTACGAGTATTTATATGACTTTTCATGACGCACTGTAAGGTTCCGAAGCCGTTACGACAAGCACAAAAAATCACAAAAATCAACATGAATGAACTAATTTTCTATTTAAAGTTATTGGATGCCTTAGATGATTTTTAGAAGGTATAAACTTAAGTCGCCTGTATCTCAGAAACTATGTAATTAAGTTTACGTAGTCGTGATAGTTTTCCTTTTAAATTCGTTATATGCGCTTTCAATGTTTTTTTTTTTTTTCAGATTTTTACTATTTACAGTTTTGGCTGTATTGGGGGGACGGACTTGACTCTAACAAAAATTAGCGCTTTATCGAAAAGTCACAAATCCGCTATATTTAATATTTTCGAAAGACCTATCCAACGACACCCCACACTATGGGGTAGACAAGATTAAAAATACATGACGACGCGCTGGCCTAGTGGGTAGTGACCCTGCCTACGAAGCTAGAGGTCCTGGGTTCGAATCCCGGTAAGGGCAGATATTTGTGTGATGAGCGCGAATATTTGTTCCTGAGTCATGGATGTTTTCTATATAATATTTAAGTATTATATTTCTCTATATAAGTATTTATATCGTTGTCTAGTACCCATAATACAAGCCTTGAGCTTAGTTTGGGACTAGGTCAATTGGTGTGACATTGTCCCCTGATATTTATTTATTTATTTCGAGGCCCTCTAAATATCTATGTAAAAATTATATGTGGCCGCTAAAAAAATAATGACAATATTCTTCAAACAAATTTACCCAATGCCCTTTCTGCTAATGACTACCTATAGTACACCTACTAGACTTAAAAAAACAAAATGCGGTTACAAACAAAATTACGTCATTTCGACCACTAGTTATAAGCGGACAGCAAACTTATAGCTTGCCTTTTATAAGTTACCTACTAGCTATTGCCCGCGACTCCGTCAGCGCAGAAAAAATCGACAAAGCCTATGTTCATTAGGGATAGTGTAGGATTCTAATGATAACAGATTTTTTAAATCGTCTAGTACTTTCGGAGCCTATATATTCAATTCAAACAAACCGACAAACGAACAAACAATAAATACATACATACATACATTAAATCACGCCTGTTTAGTGTAGGCAGAGACTTCTTTCCACTTGCTACGATCTTGACAAATTTCTTTCGCTTCTTCCACATTCATACATCGAGTCATGCACGCACGTCGGTTTCGGGTACTTAAGATTAGGCCCTTTTCCAGTATTTCTCCGATTTGACTCGAAAAAGTACGCCTAGGGCGGCCCCTTCCGACCCGTCCATTTACTTAACAATCAAATATTTCCTCTTTATAATATAATATTATATTATATTATATATTTATAATAAATGAATGCCTTCCTCGATAAATGGGCTATCGAATACTGAAATATTTTTTCAAATCGGACCAGTATTTCCTGAGAGCGCGTTCAAGCAAACAAACAAACAAATTCTTCAGCTTTATAATATTAACGCATAGATTTATTTCATTTAATTCTAACAGCGCCGGCATTAATCTCTTTATTATCAGTTTATTAATAAGAAAATCAATAAGTATTGCGTGTTACACGTGATTAGGTTTTACACGTCACGTGAGGGCACGCTATATTGTTTTTACACGGCGGCAAACTTTATACCCTGACTCCGTCTACTTAGAACTCGTTTATGTCCATATTAAACCGATTAAAAAAAGAGGAAGTCCTTTATTCGGTTTTCTTCACCCGACTCCCAAGGTGATGTTTTTTATTTATTTATTTATTAAGGTTTGCCAACAGGTAAGGTACTATAAAACTTACAAACTAACTTAAGACATTTCGTTGATATTGATTGAGTATATCCACTCAATTACAGGCAAGGGCATGCATTACAATTTAACGCTTATTATCTAGAAGTTAAACATTCTAGTTGCTACTATATTATTAACTAAACATACATACATACATAAACTCACGCCTCTATTCCCAGAGTGGGGCAGGCAGAGCTACAGAATTACCAACAACTCTTTCTAAAAACCCGTTGACAATTCTGCAACCACACTCTGCACACCTAGGCTGAGATGTTTACCAGTGTATTAGTGACAGGTTGCAAGCCCATCGCCTAACAGTACTATACGCCTTTATTCCCTTAGCCGTCTCTTACGACATCCACGGGAAGATATGGAGTGGCACTATTCTAACCCGGCAACCACACGGGTACACTAAACACACGGGTATTAACTAAACATTTACTTATAATATAGTTAGCCTATTTTGAAAAGTGAAATGCAATACAAATTCTTAACAAGTACAAAATGAAGAAACGATTTTCCAATCAGCACCTAAATTAGAAATTAACCTTGAGTTTGTATAAATATGTTTTAAACATACATACTCGTACATACATAGGTACATGCCCAGAGTGGTGTAGGCAGAGCAACCACTATACGTCAGCTTAACGGGAAAAGGTGGTTGTAGTAGTTGGGTGGTAGTTTATTAGAAAACACAATAATAATAATGAGGGCGCTACTGTACATCCGGCGTACGCTCGGCGCAGTCTTAACATTCCCGGGTTGTGACTGTACCTACTATGGGTACTAGACAACGGTGAACTTTTTTATGTAAAGAATATAGAATTGAATACATAGAAAATATCCAAGACTCAGGAAAAAATACATCAGAAAAAAATCTGCCTTAACTGGGATTTATCGGGACCGCTGGCTTCGTATGCAAGGTCTACCACCTGCGGGTCTTGTACGGCTGCGTCTATATCGCGTGTCAAATGTGGATAAAGCATCCGTCACTTTTTGACACGTGTACTTATTTACGTGTCAGAAGGTGACGGATGCCTTATCCAAACTTTGACACGCGATAAACGCAGCCATACTCGTATTAGGGCCCGGGGCTAACGTGACGTCATGTTAATATAACTACTACTTACAAAACCTTATTTACGGAAAACCTCCTTCCTTCCTTCCTTCGTCACCTTACTGTCCATAAAATCCCAAACGTTATGTTTTCCTGATACGAACAAAGGCTTTGATTATTAATAATTTCCTAACCAATACATTACATACGCGTACGTGTTTTAAAACGCAGGCGGCCACATAGAATTTCGTAAATTGACTCATTACTTATCTCTGTTACTCGCGCACAATAATATTGCCGTCGCGCTCGTACAGCGACATTGACCGGTGGCATCTTGGATTTTAAACGTAAGTGCCCTACACCAAAGGTCAATATACGAAATTCTTCGTCATCGGCGTACAATTTACCTAGCTATTGGTCCGGGGAAATACAAAGTAAACAAAAGGATGACAAGCACATCGTGATTCAAAGTCTAACAATAATTTCCGATATAGAGTTCCGAACAATCATAGGAAAAGAAACCCTATTGATGATATTTTAATATCTATCTGTCAGTAGGTTTGTCACACGTTATCCTCAGCATCTGCAGAGTACAGAGGACAGATATCAACTCGTTTGACATAGTTGTTGAAATGTTTTCAATGTGTTAAAGTATTTGTTTCTCTACCAGCTGTTCGGTCGCTATTCCCTAGGGAACTCTTCATTTTTCCGGGATAAAAAGTAGCCTGTACCCTATTCCAGGACCTAACCTACCTATATATGTGTCTGCCAAGTTTCATCCCGATCCGTTCAGTGGTTGAAGCGTAATTGAGCAACAAACATACAGATTTTCTCATTTATAATATTTGTAAGATTAAGTAAAAAGTAAGAAATAAGATGTAAGTATTTATATCATGATCTAGTACCCGTAGTACCAGCCTTGAGCTTAGTTGAGGACTAGGTCGATCGGTTTAACACTATCGGTGGTATTATATATGTTATGATTATTTAGGATGGAAATTTCCATCGCGATCCAAATAAGGGTTAAAAATGTAAAATAAATATAATGGGACAATCTCACACCAATTGACCTAGTCCCAAACTAAGCTCTAGCCTTGTACTATGGGTACTAGACAACGATATAAATACTTACATAGGGAAATATATACTTAAATACATAGAAAACATCCATGACACAGGAAAAAATATTCGCGCTCATCACACAAATATCTGCCCATACCGGGATTCGAACCCAAGACCGTTAGCTTCGTAGGCGGGTCACTACCCACTAGGCCAGCGCGTCGTGTATGTGTTCTCTGATATTTATTATTTATTTATTTATTTATTTATTTATTTATTAAAACTAACAACATGGTACAATAATATAACAGGCCCTGCAAAACTGTTGGAACAACATCATTTATCGATTTATTGGTTTTCCAGACTGTGTGCTATCCCTGAGCTCGGACTTCGGCTCGCCCTCCCCCGTCTTCCTCCGGGGCGAGGACTACCTGGAACCCAACACTGCAAATGGGTCCATATCGCTGCCTCGCGGGGCAACAATCACCGTGGCCTGCCCTGGGAGCACGGTCAAGCTTGGGAATAGTACTGGCAGTTCAGATGCTGTGGTTAGTGTAAACTTTTTACTGGAAGATCTTTTTATCGTAGCATTTATGGCATGGAGGTGACCGCGAACCGCCAGAAGCAAAATCAACATGACGGACCAAGCCGGTTTAGTCAAGGCCACGCTATCGCCGCGTTTGGTTCCGTCTTATTAAGACTGCGCCGAGCAAACGCCGAGCGTCCAGTGGCGCCCTCACAACTATTATTATGTTTTCTAATTAACTAAAGTATTTCCTTGAAATCAGACGATAGCTTTTTGTAGTGCAAGTATAAACACAATTTATGGAATACGTGACAAACTTTAATAACAATTACCCTTTGAGTAGTCAGCTTAACGGAAAAAGGTGGCCACTTTTTCCATTAAATTGATAACTCGAAGGTGAATTGTTATTAAACTATGTGATATACCCTATAAGTTGTGTTTTCGTTTGTTTGTTCAAAAACTTATCGTCTAATTTCAAGAAAATACTTTAGTTTATTAGAAAACACAATAATAGTAATGAGTCCGGCGACACATCCGGCGTACGCTTGGCGCCCGTGCAGCAATAGATATCAGAAACTCATAAAGGGCTAGAGACGAACTACTTTTCTATTTATTCTATGACTCTTAGGCCCATACGTTTTTGTAATGTTAAGACCAAAATGTCAAGACGGCAACTGCAGGCTTTAAAGTCGCTCATTCCTAAAATACAAAATTTTCAAAATACCAAGTTGCTCTTTTTACCAAGGTCTCAAAAAACCAGAGCCCTTACTTTAAAAAGTTTGAAGTCTCTTTCTTTCGATTAAGTCTCGAATGACGAGTGACAGGGATGGAGCTAACGCGCAACTTCGAACTTCGATTTTCAAAGTAGAGCCTCTGATTCGAAATATTGAAGATAATAAACAATACACTGATTTGAATGTTTAGTTTTGGCATTCCGAAATAATAAGAAACTGGTATTTTGGGACCTTGCATATGTGGATACTGAATATTACATTCGCAAAAGATCATACTAGCAAAACATCATATACGCACAACATCATACTAGGTACCTAGCAAAACACGATATTCGCAAATCATGATATTTACAAATAGTCGGGTTTTGTTATAAAATCGTAGGCAGGTTTAGGTTATGTTAGATTTATAGCAGGCCCGGAGGGGAAAAGTACCCAGAAACAGGAGCTCTAGCGGAGCTCCGTCGACACTGTCTAATTCATGTCTTAATAATAGTTAAGTTTTGCAAATGTCATGTTTTGCGAATATGATGTTTTGCTATTATAATATTTTTCAGAACATTGTGCAAATATATGATATCCAACGAGGTGGTAAGAAGGTAAGGGAATAAGAAATTAATTACTAAAATTTTCATCAATGTGTTTTTCTTTCAGGACATGAAATGCGTCTCCGGCGCCATGTTCAGCGCTGGCGCGTGGCGGGGTGCCCTGAAGAACGTCTCATGTGTCCGTCTCCCCTACTTCACCGCTCAGCTGACGAACCACCGGTGTTACCGACACGGACAGAAGACAGTCAAGTACACGAAACCTTTTCTCGACGCGGTTAAGACTGCACCGAGCAAACGCCAAGCGTCCAGTGGCGCCCTCATTACTATTATTGGGTTTTCTAATTAACTAAAGAATTTCTTTGCAATCAGACGATGAGTTTTTGTAGTGCAAGTATAAACACAATTTATGGGATACGTAACAAACTTTAATAACAATTACCCTTTGAGTAGTCAGCTTAACGGGAAAAGGTGGCCACTTTTTTTCGTTAAGTTAATAACTCGAAGGTGAATTGTTATTAAACTATATGATATACCCTATAAGTTGTGTTTTCATTTGTAGTACAAATACATTTCGTCCAATTTCAAGAAAATACTTTAGTTTATTAGAAAACACAATAAAAGTAATGAGGGCGCCACTGTACATCCGGCGGCGGCGTACGCTCGGCGTAGTCTTAATAGTATGAACTTCAGTTCGTTTGTTCAAATAGCTTGCATGGTTTGATGTGCCACTACAATTGCTACAAAGAAGCCGCGGCGCGCACAAAGCGGTGTCGGCGACTTCAAAGGGTTGACCCTTTTCAATTATTTATATAGAAATTTCGTTTTTTTTTTACTAAAATCAGATGCGGACAAGCAAGCTATAGAACTACGTCAAATTTCAAGTTGATAGCTTTTGTAGTTGCTGAGAAAACCTGCTGTGATATACAGACAGACAGACAACGAAGTCTTACCATAAGGGTTCCTTTTTTACCATTTCGGTATGGAACCTTAATTAAGCAGATACCTAGAGATGAGCCGGTCTCATAATTTTTCGAGAATTAGCTATTATCCGCGGATTCGTGTGGTGGCGTCAAAAAAAAACTCAAAATTCTGCACCTATGACTTTATAGAATCTACGGAAGAATAACTATAGCGCGTTTTCGGTTTGAACACTTTGAACAGCGACATCTAACGGACAATAGGGTAAAAGGAAGCGCCATCTGTTGTCGAGTAGCATGTGTCATTCGTCACCACACCATATAACAGGATTTATTACGTGCTAGTTGTTTAAGGAAATCTGTTAGCACGTTTACCCGTTAAACAGAATAGAACAACAATGGTTTCGCAATCATAATATTAATAAAGATAGTAAGTATGTCATCGTTGTCTGGATCCGATTACACAAGCCTAACGCTTAGTGTGGAGCTAGGTTTTAGAGAGCCGTCCACAGATAGGTATAATTTAATATTTTGGTTTATTTTACCCAACTACCTTGTCTCTTGAAGCGTTGTTTTGTTAGTATTTGTTTTAGAAAGTATTTTTCTTGATCTGGTAACCATAAAGAGACCCAACTGAGGCCCTACTTTGAAAATCGAAGTTCGAAGTAGTATACTCCATCCCTTTCTTTCGATTTAGTCTCCATTTACGAGTGACAGGTATGAAGCTACCGAAACTTTGAACTTCTATTTTCAAAGTATCCTCTGATCAAATCCGGATAAACCCGGACATTTACCAGCCTTTATCAATATCTCTCTCTTTCCAGCGTGGGCTACACAGTACGCGACCAGTTATACCTCCTCTACACAGCCTGCTTCGACCAAAACTCCCTGACCACCCTCTTCGTCCAGCACAAACTGAAACCCAATATCAAACACGCGCAGAATGGGCGCAGGCCATCGTTCACTGGTGAGTGGCCTGAATTATTTCCTAAAGATCAATTTGCAGTGAAGCAATCCCGTGAGAATTTCTCTCGACGACAATTAGTTAAGTAAGACTGCACCGAGCAAATGTCGAGCGTCCAGTGGCGCCCTCATTACTTTTATTGTGTTTTCTACTTAAGTAAAGAATTTCCTTGCAATCAGACGATACGTTTTTGTAGCGCAAGTAAAAACACAATTTATGGGATATGTAACAATACACCAAACAACAACACAACACAACAACTACAACAACTACAACAACTACACAACTATACAACTTTACGAGTAATAACAATTACTCTTTGAGTAGTCAGCTTAACGGGAAAAGGTGGCCACTTTTTTCAGTTAAGTTGATAACTCGAAGGTGAATTGTTATTAAACTATGTGATATACCCTATAAGTTGTGTTTTCATTTGTAGTATAAAAACCTACCGACCAATTTTAAGAAAATACTTTAGTTTATTAGAAAACACAATAATAGTAATGAGGGCGCCATTGTACATCCGGCGTACTCTCGGCGCAGTCTTAAGAATGCTTCGGCAAATAGAGTTTGGAATAGAGGGCGCTGCTCGGAGTGACATTGGCAATATGATCCAATTTTAACTTTTAACCCACTCACAGCCGCTGCTGATAATGCGGTGGTTGCCTCTGAAAACACATAAGTCTTATTGATTTCATTAAAACTGGTACAGACGAGTTCATAAATATGTGTACCCTTAATTTCAATTTAATGTCATATTTAAACTGTCATAATATATGAATTGCCACAGCACAGCGACTAAAATGACAAGGTAAGAACTCGACTGTACCAAAGAAACCCAACGAATTTCACGCCTAAAAAGGTAAGAGGAGGAAAATACAAGACGACGTTTTTTATGAACTATATTTGGTACTTTTCGGTAGTAAAGTTTAATTGTTTTAATGCGTGCGGGTCGGGGGCCGCGGCGCTATTAAACAGTAGTAAGGTAAATTACCTTCCTTTTTGAGGAACGCTTTTGCGCGCTGATGATCGACGTACCTTTCTCTCAACCTAAACTGAACTACTTCAGTATGTCATTCAAATTCAAATTCAAAATCAAAATCATTTATTGCGTGTCACATTTCGTTTACATTAGATGGAACTACAGACACTACGCCCTGCAAAGGCACAGCAACACGAGAGGGCTAACTATTTAAATATCCTTATTTTAAGTTATTGCACATTATCACAATTTTAGCAATATCATTAAAAATATATTCTACTTATTCTTAATCTACATTATTAATAGTTCACATTAAAAAAGTCGTTTAGGTTATAGAAGCATTTGTTAATTGAGAATAATTTTAATTGTTTAGTAAACATATTTGGCCTATCTAAGTTTTTTATATAAAATAATAAATAAAATAAATATTCACACCAATTGACCTAGTCCCAAACTAAGCTCTAGGCTTGTACTATGGGTACTAGACAACGAAATAAATACTTATATAGAGAAATATATACTTAAATATATATAAAACATCCATGACTCAGGAACAAATATTCGCGCTCATCACACAAATATCTGCCCTTACCGGGATTTGAACCCAGGACCGCTAGCTTCGTAGGCAGGGTCACTACCACTAGGCCAGCGCCGTCATATAATTTGGCAGGTGATTGTATATTTTAATCATGTTGTGATGACCTCCTTGCTGGTCATGCCACCGGTTGTTCCATCCATCCAGCTGCTCCACCTTCACATTGACTACCTTTCCAGGGGGCGACCTGTTTGGTAACTTCAACATTGCCGGCGTGTACAAGCTGGCGACGCAGAAGAACCGCATCAACGCCGTGCTGGGGGCCGGCAGCGACCACCAGTACATCACCAAGAAGCAGGTACCTACAGCTGAAGAAGTCCCTTTCTTGATATTCCTCGAGGATCTCCTAGAATCATCTTATAATGGACGCATAAACTGGTTTATTACCCTATTATTTTCAACTACAGTTTTGCCGTTCTAAGAGGCCCGATTTGACAACTGTCACAGCCGTGCAAAATATAACCTCAAACATATATTTTGTACTAAGATGACAGCTGTCAAATCGGGATAATTGTAAGCACCACAAAAAGGAAGGTTTTGCTGTTATAAGAGTGATTAGGTTAGATCGCCGGCGGGGGCACACGACACAGCGCGGATGTCTCCCACAAGTCAGAGCGATGTACTTTTAACTTTATGCACTCCCAGCATTTCACGTTATAATTTTTTCTCAAAAATGTGTTTTTTTTCCCCTCATAATCGAAATGGAAAGTAGAGTGGTTAAATCGGGTGAAAGTATCAATAATAATTGCACCCTCGAACTATAGGCACACTCGGTATCGCTCGTGCAGCCTAAATATCTCCGGCTGCAATTGATCACTTTCATCCCTTGGTTAACAATCTACTATTGCCATGTTGTATTTTTTTTACGTGCTGCTGAGGTGAAAAATTGTGTATGTGCAACACGAGACCAAAGTTGTTTGCATGACGTGTCTTTGAATTCGTCGATTCTAACCTAGAATCGCTACGCTCGTGTCATTTAGGTTCACTTCGTCCACATTCCCATTTCGTTCACATTCCTACTTCATCAGCAATCCCATTTCGTCCACGATCAATTCCCAATTCGTCCACTTCCTACTTTGTCAAAATTCCCATTTCGTCCATTTTCCCATTCCCACTTCGTCCACATTTTATTTTCATTTTATTCTACTTCTGATTTTACATTAGTTAGTTAGTTAAGCTTGGAATGTTGACAAAGTGGGATTGTGGACGAGATGAGAATATGGACGAAATGGGAATGTGGACGAAGCGCGAAAAGGACGAAATGGGAATATGGATGAGATGGGAATGTTGACGAAGTGGAATTGTGGATGAAGTAGGAATCTAAACGGCTCGTGTTTCAATTATTGAATCCCTCTACAAACTGACTTGGTTGTATTCTCGTGTCCCACAGTTCCTGACCCGTGGCCACCTCGCCGCCAATGCCGACTATACAATGCGCGCCCAGCAGCGCGCCACGTTCCACTACGTCAACACGGCGCCGCAGTGGATGCGCGGCAACGGGGGCGACTGGGCCGCACTCGAAGACGTATGTATAGCGCCGCGTCATTTGAAAACGGAAAAAACATATGACGACATTGACGACGCGCTGGCCTAGTGGGTAGTGACCCTGCCTACGAAGCTAGCGGTCCTGGGTTCAAATCTCAAAATTTACACGAGGAATTGACATGGTTGCTAACTTTAAAATCGCGATATCTCAAAAAGTTACTAAGATTAGAAATGTTCTTTCCGTGTAGCGTTCAATTTTGCCAGGAGTGTGATTCTCTCAAAAACGCGGTCGGACGAACGAACGAGTAAATGTCGCAGCGGCGAGTTTAAGTAGTCCCGTGAGAGCGAACAAAACACTTTTTAGCGCATGCATTTTCAATTTGGCAGCATGGCTTCTGCCGATGAGATCGAACGTTTAAGGCGTTTTCGAGAGAATCACACCCCAGATATTAAGGATTGACCACACTGTTTACGCGGTAACGCGTTTGATGTAGGTAGCTTTAACGCGTCTTTTCATTTATATTGATCCCGTCATTACGTAAACATGGGCTCTATTCCACTGTGTGAAATCATGTTGCTTTTGACATGGACACGCGTTCTCATAATTTTCTCTTACACTCATTTCATTTCAGGCCCTCCGACGACGCGTCCACAAGACAAACTCGGCCGTAGACATATACACGGGAACGCACGGCGTGCTGACGCTACCAGGAGCGCAGGGAGACGCGGAGCTGTATCTACACTCGGACGAGAATAACAACGTCGCTGTGCCTGTGCCGCTCTACTTCTACAAGGTAGGCTCAACTAGGAGACAAGGGGGTACAGTATACACGGGGACACACGGCGTGCTGACGCTACCAGGAGCGCAGGGAGACGCGGAGCTGTATCTGCACTCGGACGAGAACAACAACGTCGCCGTGCCTGTCCCACTCTACTTCTACAAGGTAGGCTCGACTAGGGTAGACAAGGGGCTACAGTATACACGGGGACGCGCGGCGTGCTGACGCTACCAGGAGCGCAGGGAGACGCGGAGCTGTATCTACACTCAGAAGAGAACATGAATGTAAGGCTCCTGGACTATAAGTCGGGTCAATTTAAGATGATTCCTGTGAGTATAGCAAGTGTATGAAATTATAAATTACGGCTCCCACCAGAAACATCCTATCCTTCACTGATCAAACTATAATATTATCCCATAATATTTATAAATAAATCCACCTTAAACCGCCATTTTTTCCCACAGATAATCCACGACCCTGTTCGCAAAACAGCCACAGCGTTTGTTCTCATAAACTCTTCCTTCTACAACGAGGCGACCACAGAGCGCCTCACGTTTTGCAACGACGTCTGCGGCGACATCTCTTGGCTGAAATGGCGAAACGACGAGACGCACAGCTTCTGCTGTAGTTATAGGGATTTTGTGGGGGTTATAGATCATATAAAGGGGTTAGATGTTGAAGGATTGTATTTGTAAATTGCAACAAATAAATTATTGTAGAGGCCGGAAAGCCAGCGGTTTGCTGGACGAGTAGCTATTGCTATTGTTTTGAGTTGCGTTAATCTACATTTACACTTGCTTGTTTGAATTTTCATTAGTACCACAGTGAATGAAACAGTCGGTTTGGTTGCGCGTGTATTATAGCACAAGCAGCGTACGTTGGACACTCAATTTAAAAAATATAGGGTGGTCTGTCCGCGGTTTGAATATAGCAACCGGCCATTAGCGTCCCAGCCGGGAGCCCGAACACATGGCTGGTCACACTTAAACTGATATATGTAAATAAAGCAAGTAGTTGTGACAACATAAATAATTTTATTTACTTAGCTTAAAATACTGGCTATGAATAAAATAGATCTACAATTAATGTCCTTTTTTTGAGATTACATGATTATATATGTCTCTTTTATGCCCATTTGATTAAAACTAACTTATATAAAAACATTTTATCAATAAGTACCAATCGATGTTAAAATCACTTAACAGACGATTAGAGCGTTAAGACTGCGCCGAGCAAACGTCGAGCGTCTAGTGGCGCCCTCATTACTATTATTGTGTTTTCTAATTAACTAAAGAATTCCTTTGCATTCAGACGATACGTTTTTGTAGCGCAAGTAAAAACACAATTTATGGGATACGTAACAAACTTATGGGTGCTTATCTACTCACATACCTTTTTAAGTCCTATTATCGGAAGTCCGAAAATGTTTGTCATACCATTTTACATCATAATGATCACTCATCATACTCTTCATATTTTTTTTTAGTACTAACGATCGGAACTCATAATCATCTGCATTCATAACGCCAATATTAATGAAGCCGTACACTTTTCACCATTTCTTAAATATCTTACGTGTAATAAGGTTAGGTTAGGTTAGGTTAGATTTATAAAAAAATCTCAAAAGTAACGAATCCTAAAAAAAAATGCATTATGAATTGCGATAATTATGACTTAAAAAGTATGAAGATAAAAGTATGAGGAAAAAAATTATGAAGAGTGATTATTATGAATACAAATCGGTAAGAAAACAAAAAATAGGAATAAGAATTTTATGTGAGTCAATATGGACCCCAAACTTATAACAATTACCCTTTGAGTAGTCAGCTTAACGGGAAAAGATTGCCACTTTTATTCGTTTAGGTGATAACTCGAAGGTGAATTATTATTAAAGTATGTGATATACCCTATAAGTTGTGTTTTCATTTGTAGTACAAAAACACACCGTCCAATTTCAAGAAAATACTTTAGTTTATTAGAAAACACAATAATAGTAAGGAGGGCGCCACTGTACATCCGGCGTACGCTCGGCGCAGTCTTAACCACTTAACTGACGAGTAGAGCGTTAACAGCTGTCAAAATGTATGAACTAACAATCGATTCACATTGATTAAGTTTAACATAGTGTGGTGAAATTGGTACTGAAGATGTTAGACGTCTCTCACTAGAATAGATTTGCCATGTTAAGAGGATTAAGAACGAAAGCTGAAATGCGTAACTGTCAAAAAAAATTATACAAATTTAACTCCATAACGTTTCTCGCCCTCTGAATCAAATCCGCCTTCCACAATTTATGAATGTGTTGTAGTGATTATGAAAAACTAGAGCTGTACAGTAAAACACAACTGATATGGCTTACCAATGTACCTGCGCAGATGACGAATTTTCGAAGCGCGGGAACCAATCAGCATGATCCACGCGTTGCGTGCTTGTATTCTGTGCTATTATTGGTTATGAGTGACGCCATGTTGACGCGCGCGTGTCATTCAGTCAGCCGTGAGTGAAATGGAAAAAAAATATGCAATTTAATTTGCACCTGATAATTATTACGTACAAGTCTGCTCGTGGGTTTTAATCGTGCTTTCGGAGATCATCGGAATCGTTGTTCGTGTCTGCGCGAACGATGATTCACGACACGCCATATAAATTGTGTTCTACTGTACGTTTCTGTTTTTTATTTTGATATATAAACGTACAGACCTAGTTTTTATAAGATCTACAAGAGATTCAAAAATCGTAAAAATCGAATTAGATTTAAGGCGAGAGAAACGTCCCATTTTGTATGAACTTTTTTAGCTCCAATCCTCTTGAAAAAAATGTAGCTATTTAATTTATTATTTTGTTGTATTAATAACGTGCACTATATTCCAAATAACAGTAGACTATTAACGACCGAATTCGTGAAGGTTTCGTAGTATATTGATGGCATCAATGGTAAATATTGAGCTATCTATAACTTCTGCTACAAATTACTTGCAGAATATGACATTAGACATGATTCACCAGAGTTTGTGATCGTCTTGATCCAAATAATTTAAAATTAACCACTATTTTGGTCTTATGTTATTAGGAATAGAGTAAATCGAATTTGATGACGTAACAAGTTTAAAAATTCCGATGGAAATCGCTTTAGAATAAACGAAAATTATGACAAGCAATGCATTAGGGCAAATGACGATTAGATTTTGCAAATTTAACCTTTATTCTGATGTAAAAAAGTACACGTCTACTTTGCCCGTATTTCTGATATCTCTTTATTATTATGACAAATTATTTTTCCTAATCGAGACAACTTATAATTCTCCTATTAGCATTAAATGTTAAGTAACATTGCGTTATAATTCATTTTCAAGCTTAACAAGATACCATTTTCTATTCATACACATACATACATTAAATCACGCCTGTTTCCCAGAGGGGTAGGCAGAGACCACTTCTTTCCACCTGCTACGATCCTGACAAATCTTTCATACAGCAACAATACAATATACATCAAATTGTTTTTGCTAAATTGCATTTGTAACTGCAAGCTCAATTTGATATTGGCTTAAGACTGCGTCGAGCGTACGCCGCATGTACATTATTTTCTAATAAACTAAAGAATTTTCTTGAAATTGGACGGTTGGCTTTTGTACTACAAATGAAAACACAACTTATAGGGTGTATCACATAGTTTTATAACAATTCACCTTCGAGTTATCCCGTCTCCTTAACGGAAAAAAAGTGGCCACCATTTCCCGCTAAGCTGACTACTCAAAGGGTAATTGTTATTAAAGTTTGTTACGTATCCCATAAATTGTGTTATTACCTGCGCTACAAAAAAACCTCGTCAGATTCCAAGGAAATTCTTTAGTTAATTAGAAAACACAATATTAGTAATGAGGGCGCCACTGGACGCTCGACGTTTGCTCGGTGCAGTCTTAAGAAACCCTTAAATAGAAAAAACCGAACGATATTCAAAATATAGAGGTAAGATTACAGGGTTTCGATATTTGTGTTTTGTTGAGAAACCATCACATCTCTTTGAGTTGCTGAAGCATTACACCAAATATATATGATTATTTTTAAATTTTAGCGCTTGTTTTTTCTTAAGAATAAATAATGACGCAATAATAGTTATTTTCTTTGGGTTTTGGAAAAAACCTCTTATTAGTGGGGTACCATGATTCTGGGACAGTAAAAATAAGTACATAATTCACAAAATGTTCACAAAAAATGGTTATAAAATACATATCCGATTTATTTTTACTGTCCAAAACGGTCTAACATACTATATTTTTTTTCAAATCCGAAAAAGAAACGAACCAATTCTTAAGAAACTCTCCAGATTTGTCACATTAAGCGTCCCTCCCTTCAATAACAGCAGTCAACTCTTGCCTATCCCTCTTGTTCTCCAAAGCACAACTAACCAAAGCCGCCAAATGCTTATTAGAATACTCTAACCTCTCTCTAACAAACTCTTCTAGCTCATTCCTCGGCAAATAATACGCCTTCACATATCTATCGACATAATCTTGATACGGAACTGGCTTCAGACCGGAATTCTTCTCAATCTTGACAAACAACTGCCTGTAATCCAACTGCATGAGTCCCCTGCCTCCGTTGGAGCATTTCGTCGCATTCGAAAACCCTTCTACCAACAAATGCACGATAAACTTGGACACCATAGCCCACACCGCGCTTAACACTTCCATATTCAAAGTTACTTTCTTGGATATGTTCTCCAACCGCAACGCGAACACTTGAATTTTCCTGGTTATCATATCCACATATGGACTGTTTTGTACCGCTACATTTTTGACGTCCCAACGGACTTGAGACATTGCTAGCAATGTCGTCCGCGCGTCGACAGCTTTAGACGCGGAACACATGTACACAGGTATTCTTAAATCCACTGCACTAGCTAAAGTATTATCTCTAAAATGTTCTAAGACCAATCTCTGGTGACTCGCAACTATAGACTCTAAATAGGGCTGCAAAATTTCGAATTGCTTCGCGAGGAATATTACGCTTTCCACGGCAACTATCCGCTCGCTCAACCCGTGTAGATTCTCTTCCGACGTCAACTCCAAATGCTCAGGCAATTCGGGACATAGGAAATTCCTTGAATCCGTCGATTGAGTTGCATCTATGGCGTTCGATATACGTTTTAAAGACGCATTTAGTTTTGAACTGTACAAAGTCGATGACGCCACGTCTAAATCAGAGGTAAAAAATAAATGTACCGCATAGAAATAGAAATCGAACAGCTGGTTCATGAGCATGACGACTTCTAAAGATATCTGCGGCAGATATCTACATATTTGTAAGTATTGACCGCAGTTTCTTAGAACTGAGAGAGTTGTGTTAGTTACTATAACAGAATCTCTAACTTTCGAAGGACTATCTCTAACATCGTTTTCTTCCAAATAATCTCTTTTAAGCTCTTCTGGTTCATCGTCTGAAGTATCACTGGGGTCTATTTCAGGTTCCAAGCCAAATATATCATCATTGGTGACATTCTCGCTTCGAAACATCTCGAACGGCGTGTGATTTGTTTTCTGGCTGAAATATTTCGTTATGTACACGCTGTCGTCTTGCGAATGGACGGACGACGTGCCATCAGAGAGTGTTCCATGTTTGGATATTGAAGAATCAAAGCCAGGATTCAAATATTTTTTAAACTGCTTGAACTCCTGTAAATTAAGTACGTTAAAAGTCGATTTGACAGGGCACTGCTCCCACCCTTCATTTTCTAAAAATAGCTTCAATTCCTCCATACGTCCTCTGTGATAATTCTTTATGTACGACATGCTGTGAGTTTTGATAAAATCCTGCAAAATGTCCGACTTGTCACCACAAAACACTTCAGCCGTTTGCATCAGCTTCCTCAAAATGCCTAAAACCTTAATGAATTTCTCAAAAGCAAAATCCTCTATGAACGAACTTTTTAGGAATATAGACACTTTCGCTTGCACATCGTGCCAGATCCTCACCAGCCCTCCTTTTAACTTCTGCCGAATATACTCCCTGCTTACATTCTTCTCAATCTCAAAAACTTTGCTAGAACTAGGAACGTCTTCTTCATGTTTAGAATGCCACTTCACTAACAAATAGTAACTCTTCATTATCAAAAACAAATTCTCACACAAATTCAAGAAACACACCGCCGCTTTATCTTTGGGCACCGATTGACACATTTCCTGAAACTTCACTTCAATAGATACATCACCTATACACTTTTTCACTGATTTCAAAGAGGTCTCATTCACCGCTGAACTATAATGCATATGGAGCTGTTCCATAGCAGCCTGGCTTTTCCCTAACAAGGCGTGTGCTTTCCTTAGCTTCTTAAAAGTTTCTTCATCAAAGTTATAACAAATACTGGCCAACACGGAATCCAACTTCTCCTCAGTCATATCCAACGTGTCCTGCAGACGAGTAGTTAAATCAGCTATGCATGTGTATTCCTTATGATTTGCAGCAGCTTTCCGACTTTTGAGGATCAGCTCTATCGCTTCACAGTACTCCTTTCTATTCAGTAACTCCGCGACATCTTTCTCGACGCTACGCAAACTCATTAACAGTTCCAGAGATCGCAGAACAGATCTGATGATTTGTCGCTTCCTGAAGTTGGCCAATATCACGAATGTGGATATGGTTAGGTGGTTGGAAGCGGTACGTAGATGCTGGCGCGCGTGCTGGCACGTCTGCAGGGTTTCCGAGAGTTGTTCTCGAATGTTCTGTATTTCAGCGAACTCGCGGTCGCAGTTGTCACGCTGCTGGGATATGAGGTGAAGAGCTTTGCCTGATACCACCTGAAAAGAGTCAAGTGTAACGTAAAATAAAGGCATACATACATACATACATTAAATCACGCCTGTTTCCCAGAGGGGTAGGCAGAGACCACTTCTTTCCACTTGCTACGATCTTGACAAATTTCTTTCGCTTCTTCCACTTTCATACATCGAGTCATGCACGCACGTCGGTTTCGGGTACTTAAGATTCGGCCCTTTTCCAGTATTTCACCGATTTGACTCGAAAAAGTACGCCTAGGGCGGCCCCTTCCGACCCGTCCACTCACTTTCGATCTGTATATATCTCTTTCGGCAAAATAAAGGCAGTCGTGAAGAAATGTGTAGGAGCGGGAAGGTTCTAGAGTGGGGGACCGCGAACCGGCCTCCCACAAGGTGGCCCGTAGATCTGATAACGTTCGCGGGGAACCGCTGGATGACAGCAGCAAAAGACCGACCGTTGTGGAAAACCTTGGGAAAGACCTTTGTCCAGCAGTGGACGCTTTGCGGCTGATGATGATGATGTGTAGGATGCGTCACCATTGACGAATTCCAAGTCGGAGCGATCCGGAAATACCGCCAAAATGGGCTGGTTCCATAAAACTGTCGTGCGCGGCAAAAAGTTCCACACAAAACCTACCTACTAGGTTAACCAACGTCGTGTTCCGGTGTGGGTATAAGACCACCGGTGAAGTCACTAGCATTGAGGCATTCCATATTAGGCCTCAGCGTTGGCATCGCGATTGCAATCGTAAAAACGCAAATGTCTATGGGTCACAGATCCCACTTATTAACAGGTTTGCCTACTTCATGCTATAAAAAAAACTGCTGTTTTTAGTAACGTGTAGATTAGGTTCACCATCTTGACAATTACACGTGACAGGTGAGAATTTACTATACATTGCAAAGTTAACACGCTGATACATCACTGGGTTTCATATAAGCTGCGCCATGTGCAATGAAATGTCACCTGTCACCTGTCGTTATCAGTAGGGTGACATAAGGGGCTGATGTGAAGTGGCGGATCCCTTTGACTGCCATACATATCGTTGGTCATAATGTATTGTAAGTCATACTTTTTTTTGTCATAACTTCTTTCAGGCTGAAGTTACAGTTTTTAATAAACCCCAAGCAGCAAAAATATGTTCTTTAATGATCGAGACAACGTTTCTTATTCAGTCTTATCGGATTAAATATTGTCATATAAACATCATATACACGTTTATATAACGCGATTTGGGCGCACTTTACTCGTCTTATTGGTCGTATACACATCGCATAATTATCATATAACTATCCAGTATGTCATATAAAAGTGGTAACGTTGACTTCTATAACACTCGATTGTTCAATGAATGCATGTTATATGATTGTTACATGTCTACTGAATCGAATAACCGCAAATAATATGACCATATTGCCGCATAATAGTGATTTATATCACTGTGGAAGCTTTTAATATGACTAGTTAGTCCCTTAGATGCAATTTTCATGACAATCACATGATCTATGGATCATATTAGAGCGGATTACGTGTCGTAATGACCAAAAATATTGCCATTTATTGCTTAGTTAAATGCTTATATATATAATATTGCTGTATTTGTATAAGTTCTGCTTTTATAATCTCATAGTCCTGTAATAGCAACCTATAACACTTTTATATGATTTGTTTTAATTGGTCGAATAAAGGCCATATTAAAGGATTTTACATGCCCCATGTGTCATTTAAAAGCATTAGAAATGCAGTTATGTCACTATCCCTTATACGACTAGATCGTTATGTACAACAACCGTGTAAACGTCTACTCGACTTCTCTACATGCCTTAATGGTTCTGTCGTTTAAAGATCGGATAAAACACTATAATGTAATTAATTGGAATACAATCGCTTTTATACGATTGTTATACTATAGCATTATATAAGTTGCGGTTATACGACTTTTAAAAGATCTTGAATCATGTAATTTGCGGTTATCGAACTCTTAAAAGATCTCAAATCATATAAGCATAAAATTATAGGACTACTTTGCTGCTTGGGACGTTTATCGTGTAGATTAATTAGGTTAGGTTAGGTTATTTTTATAAAAATCTTGAAAAAATAACCGTGTCCTGAGAAAAATGCGTTATGACTTGCGAAAATTATGACTGAAAACGCATTATGAGTAAAAATAAATATGGCAGTCAATAGAGACCCGTGAAGTGGTTACCTTTGCCCATGGACACCTAGACTGAAGAAATGCTGAATTGACAACATTTCATTTTGGTGACACCTGCAAATTACTATACGAATCGAAAGGGTTTTACCTCCTGAACACGGCAAAATATTTATTTAGATTTATTTTTCTTTATTTACAAAATTACAAGTAAGTTAATAAAAATATCGAGTTTTACCAATACTATGCCTGAATAGATTAATACCATTGCCTTTTTCACGAGAAAAAAAGCTGTCATACTTCAAATTTGACATTGACTCTATTGACAGATGGATAGATACTTAGGGCCACTTGCACGCAGAATTTAACCCTGGGTTAAGGCACTAACTCAAGTTAGTAGACGTCAGATTCATACGAAAACTGTCATTTTAACTCGAGTTAGTGTCTTAACCCAGGGTTAAACTTTTCGTGCAAGTGGCCCTTAGAGAATTATCGGTTGACATGATACTTTTTTATATACAGATTGGACTAACGTAATATGTCCATTGTGTCGTAGAAATGAAGTTACGCCCTTTTAGAATAAGTACATCTTAATAAATTAATAATAAAATAATTATTTATTCTGGAGAAAATTTAAAACTATTAGTGTCTTCCTCCTTCCAAATAGTATCTATAAAACGAATAAAATTAAAGTCTTGAAAATATGAAATCTTGTCAATTTAGTACACACCTGCTGCTGCCTCTTCAGTTTGGTGAACATCTGCTCGATGGCGTCACAGGAGGGCGGCGCGGGCGCATGCTCAAGGGCGTGGCGGGCCGCGTCGAACTCCTCTGGCGGGGAGAAGTATACATTTTCGATCTCACGCAGTACCTGCAATAGATACAGAACATTATACAATAGTACCACAAACATAAGTTACAGGAGAACACAATTTATATGGCGTCTTGAATCTTCGTTCGTGCAGACTAGGGAATGCAAACCGGTAAACCGGATTACCGGTTTACCGGTAATACCGGCCCAGTCTGGCGTCGGTAATTTACCGGTAAATTTTAGAGATTACCGGTAGTTTACCGAACAGTGCTAAAAGGAAAATACCGCAAAACGACGTTGTTCGCGCAAATTCTGTTGCAAATATCAGAATAATACTCTAACGTTGTTCGCGCAAATTCTGTTGCAAATATCAGAATAATACTCTAACTAACTATTATTTATACTTATACTGACTTATGAATTATTAGTGTTATCGCTGGCGCTACCGACTTACCTGTTTGTACCTGCCTACCCAATAGTTAACTTAAGAAAAAATCGACAACCTTACGAGTATGATTGCATACTTTCGATTGGTTGATGCACAAGTAGATTTTGTGGTGTATAGAAGTAGAAGCGTTCATTTTATATTTTTAAGTTGATTGTTAACTAGAAAATTAAGTTTAAAGTGGCCTTGACTACTAGATAGGTAGTTATTTAAACAATTTCAAGAATAGAAGATTGACTATTTCCGACAGATTCCGATTATTTCCGAAAGCGCGATTAAAACCCACGATCGGACTTGTACGCAATAGTTATAAGGTGCAAATTAAATTGCATCTATTTTTTCCATCTCGCTCACGGCTAACTGAATGACACGCGGGCGCGCGTCAACATGGCGTCACTCAACCAATAATAGCACAGAATATAACCGCGCTACGCGTGGATCATGCTGATTGGTTCCCGCGCTTCGAAAATTCGTATTTTGCGCAGGTACATCGGTAAGTCATATCAGTTGTGTTTTACTGTACAACGATGCACCTGCGCAGTAGCTATTTTTTAGAAGGCGCGAAAGCGTTTTAGCCAATTATAAGGCAGTGCGTTTACGCGGGTAAAATCTTCGACGGCTATTGGTCAAATTTTTGGCTGCCATGGCGGCGACGCCGTCGACCGCCATTTTATTTAGCGGCGCGTCAGTTGTCATTCGAATTTTATTGTCATTGCACATTCTAACTTACGCGTAACACTATTTGTACTTATTGAATGTTAATATGGATAGATTTTTAAAGTCTCATTTCTAAACAAAATATAAAAATACCGTAAAATTTAAATCTTTCAAGAAATACAGATGATACAAGCATTTTAAAACGCTAATCACTAATCAGACAGTGATTATACACAGAAATCCGATACGCCGCGTGACGTCATGTAACATGGCGACCATATAAACTCCATGTTAAATTCTGTTTTGCTAGAAAGAAAGAGGAACAAATCTTGGTTATTTCCATTAAAAAAAAAAACCTTAACTGTTTGTTTACATGAATCAGCATGTAAAAAACAGTCATGAATGTTCCATAATCACACTGCAGTACCAGGGTAGCAGGAATACCTCGAGATCGGCGGCAGAGTGCGCGGCGCCGAGCGACCGCGAGTTGACGCCGGGCGGGCCGTGCCGGTTCTCCATGTTCACATCTGCACTGGAAACAATTTGCTCTTGAGACTTCAGTTATCATAATAAATGCCTACTAATTATTATAAAGTATGTTGTTTTTCGGACGATATTAAGAAGACGGCAGGGCCGACCTGGACTAGAACCGCCGCATGACGCACGCCGGACTAGAACATCTACATGGAAATCCATGAAAGAGGTATATGTCCAGCAGCAGTGGACAGATAGATGCTGAAGAAGAAGAAGAAGAAGAAGATGTTGTTTTAGTTCCTACAGGAAAAGCGATTAATCGTTCCTACTTTAGAAAAAACTCATATCTGATATTTTGAGATGTATGCGTTTCAACTTAATTTTCTTCAAGTTTAGTGTTAAAATCGTACCTCATGAAATGTGAGATACGAGGTTTTTTCAAAGCAATCCGTTCGCGTTATGAATGCTGTTAATAATCAGTACCACTGAATGGTAAAAAATACATGTAACAATTTTAAAATTTGTCTAAATTCAACTTTAACGTTTTGAAGTCCATTCAAAAATCAAAGTTACATTAGCCTTTTCACTTTCTCTCATCCGGTAACCTGTCATTATCAAATTCATTTATTTTATTACATTTAGATATTTTCCATAGAGTTGCATACCTAGATCAGGGTAATTAAACAGGGAAGCTTATTCATAAATATAAATGTGAAGATATAAACAAACCTTTCTTATAAATTATGTTATGTTTATGTTGTTTTATCCAATTTCTCTTCATTGATTGTATCATTTCATTGAATTTCATTTCATTGAACGCTATTTTCTGTAAAAACCATGATACTTCAGCGTATAATAAACATTAACTAGGTTAGGATAGTATAGACTCATCAATAGGGAAAAAAACTATCAATCATGATCAGTCATTTAAATGATTAAAAACCTCTTGTACCACAATGCTTGCAAGTACAGTAAGTGTTTGAAATTATGAAATACGCCTGACACTCTGACCATCCTTCATTTTTAGAATGCCACATAACCAACCCGGGTCCTGTCTAACCAGGATGGTATACGTAAATGCATTTCCCCAATGCAAAAAAAAAATCTATCTAGGTACATTGAACTAAATTATAGTATCTCTAGATAATAGGGGAAAGATTTTCTAGTGTCAAAATGTTCTTGCTGATTCAGAGTGACTAATAACAAATAAATGAAGGACACCTTTCCATTTAAGCAATGGTAAAGATTAAAGGATGATAATAATAAAATTTGTTTTTTTCCTCATAAATCTCAAGGTTCTGCCAAATATAACAGGTAATTTTTCCATAATCCAAATCGCAATTTTCCTTATTATTAAATTTAGCGTTTTAATAGTAATCAACCAATGTGGCACTGATAAATTCAAAATACTTACCAACAACAGAAGCCTTACAAAATCAAGGAATAGCACCAACAAAGTAAATGAAGCGGCTTTATATAAGGCTACTGTATTATATATCTAAGAAAAGGTTAAAATAGGTACGAATTGTCTACATACCTACGACGCAAGCAAGTTAAAAATATTTGCACAACATATACAAACCGTGACACTATTATGTACACGATTTATAAGAACCTCAGCCACGCAATGGTTTAGATACATAGAAACATTGAGAGATGAACATATTATCACAAACACTCGTTTACCTTATAATTTAACGCCAATATAAGAATAAACTTGGGCTAAGTGCAAGTTGATGCACATATGACACACATCGACCAAACTAAGCAGATCCTAACTGTCATGTCAACTGACAGTTCGAGGAGGCGTATTTTTCACATTCGTAAAGCCGGCTACACATGTAAAATAAATTAGACATGATGTTTAATAAAAAAGGATGCATAACAGGCTATTTAACAAGAATAGAATGTCGCATTATCTTTAGGATATATTAAATTAGCAATGCAGTCAATGGTCTTTAACATATTATGATCTATTAAAAAATATAAAAAGCGCCATCTCTTGACGAGTAGAATTAATAGGCCAAATATAGTCGAAAAAATCTAAAAAGTCTAATCTAACTCATAACCATAATACCCATAACTGAAATACCTTTTTGTTATATTATGTATAGCATGTTAGTAGTAAATAAATAATAATAATTATTATAGTACAATCATCAACTTCTTTCCAGTCACAATTATTAAAGTAAATTAACGTTTATGAGCTATACGTATGACGATCAAGTTTTAAATTCAAATTTGCAGTCCGGATGTAGTTGGCGTGCGATCTACCTAACCGGACTGCAGTTTTTTTTGCATTTTGGTTGGTTACATCTACTGCATCAGAACTCCCATTTGGCAGCTGGATTGCAGTTCAAATGCAGTCCGACTGTACTGACCCTAAATAGAAGCATAAGAGAGACAGAAAGAGAGCAAAAAAAACTTAATGACAAAAAAATTGGGCTTTTTTTGGGGGTGTTAATTAATGTGCTTTGGCGCATCCAGGTTTTTTTTTAAATCGGAAAGCTTACCTCCTTATACAAAATTTATCGACCAGTTATATCCAAAAGCAAATTACAAGCTTCCACTATAATTACTATAACCTGTGACTATAGTTTTCCAACGAAATGATAATAAAACAAAATCCTCTTTTAATTTTATTACAAATGTATAAATAAATTCACAACTCATTTAGGTCTAAATAAGGATCTATGAGGGAATAATCGTCTGCCAGCACGTCCATATGCATTGAGGTAACGAAGTCCAAATTGATCGATATATTCTCCAGACTGTCGTGGGTCTTCGAGTGCATCTCAAGGTCTGTGGTCGTTTTGAACTTCTGGTCACACTGGCTGCATTCATACCTTGAACAAAAATTATCATTATCATATAAGCACACTTGGTGGGAGGGAAAGTTACGAGACAACAGGGGCTTGTGTTAGACCAATTGGACGTACTTTTGCAAACGGGAACCAACCCACAAAGATTTGGCAATAAAATGTCAACTGTCATTCTGAATACTGTGGGTTAGTTCTAGTTTGTAAAATCTTTGTGGGTTGGTTCCCGTTTGCAAAAGTACGTCCAATTTGCATCTGTAAGCAGGTTGTTCACGTTCAAGGGATATAAAGGCGCTATTCGAATTAAAATTGGCAACCAAATCCATTTTTTATAAAAAAAATTCAACAAGGAATAGGGCTGGTTTTACGGCGAACTCAGCGGAGATCCTCAAAAGGCGCAAATATGGTCAACTTGATTGAAGTTATATATTTAAGCCTTTTGGGGTCGAAACTATAGGATCTTTTTTTTTAAATGCTGGCCTGTACTTTGCACAACGATTAAGCATCTTGGCTAAGGACCCGAAGTGACTTTAACTACTCAATTACTAACTACATTCATAGGTCGTCCAGCGAATAGGCCATCATTCCATCTTTAAACTTGCCCTTAAGTATGTCGCCTCTGCTAACTGTAGGCATTCATGTAAGCCTGGTCTTGGTCTCCTTACTATGCAGCCCCAGGGCGAGTTGAAAACAATATCATAACATGTCAAAAGCGATATGGTTTTATTTTACCGAATAAGAAAACCCTCGTGTTTGGTGATGTACTCACTTTTCTTTCGAGCAGCCTACGGACGATGTTGTCAAAAAACCTCTTACTGTGCATGGTGCCTTGGTGACGCATCTCACCCACACGCCGTGCTTTTGGACTCAGACGTTCACGTAACCCTGGTACTTTGTCCACTTACTTTATTTACTTTTTCTTGTGCATGTCCATATGCAGCCCCAGGGCGGTCTTGACATAGAACCTCCTGCTGAATATGGTGTCCTGGTGACGCACCGCCGTGCCTAATGCATGTCCGTTGGATTTAGACTCAAACATTCATGTAACCCTGGTATCTACTTACTTTTCCTTGTGATGCAGCCCCAAGGCGGTCTTGACATAGAACCTCCTGCTGCATATGGTGCCCTGGTGACTCACCTCACCCACACATTGGACGAAACGTGCCAAATGCACGTCCGTTGGATCTAGACTCAAACATTTATGTAACCCTGGTACTTGGTCCACTTACTTTTCCTTGTGCGTGTTCATATGCAGCCCCAGGGCGGTCTTGACGTAGAACCTCCTGCTGCTTATGGTGCCCTGGTAACTCATCTCACCCACACGTTGGGCGAACGTGCCAAATGCACACGTCCGTTGGATTTAGAATTTAGACTCCATCATTCATGTAACCCTGGTACTTGGTCCACTTACTTTTCCTTGTGCGTGTTCATATGCAGCCCCAGGGCGGTCTTGACGTAGAACCTCCTGCTGCATATGGTGCACTGGTAGCGCATCTCGCCGATGCCGTGCTTGCAGGCGAGGTGCGCGGCGAGCCCCGAGTACCGAGCGAACGCCGCAGGGCACTGCGCGCACTTGTGCGGCCGGCTGTTTAGGTGGATGACGCGGATATGCTTCGTTCTGTAAGCTGCGAATTAAAAAAAAAAACAAATTATCCACACACATAATATATCGCAAACCTTCTCTGACGCGTTCAGAAACTGTCAGATTAGAACTAGTATTACGTCAAATAGTAATGTATTTTATCTGTAGTTATGATGAAAGAAATGGGACTATCAGCCCAATGGAACTCTCAACCACCATAGAACTGTGTCACAGTGACGTTATGATTCAAGTCGTAATAAGTGTCGAACGAATTGTTTTATAATGTCACTGTGACACCGTTTTATGGTGGGTAGGGTTCCATTGAGCTGATAGCCCCAATGGAATTCTGACCCGCCGTAGTATTGTGTCACAGTGACGTTATGATTTAAGTTTGACGATGCGCTGGCCTAGTTGGTAGTGACCCTGCCTACGAAGCTAGCGGTCCTGGGTTCAAATCCCGGTAAGGGCAGGTATTAGTGTGATGACCGCGAATATTTGTCCCTGAGTCATGGATGTTTTCTATGTATTTAAGTATATATTTCTCTATATAAGTATTTATATCGTTGTCTAGTACCCATAATACAAGCCTTGAGCTTAGTTAGGGACTAGGTCAATTGGTCTGACCCGTGTGACATTGTCCCCTGATATTTATTTATTTATTTATTTATTTATTTATTTAAGTCGTAAGAAGTGTCAAACGAATTGTTAACGACCCGGCAGCGAAGCTCTTATCGCAGGTGGGGGCGGGGTACTATGATTGTACTCGTAACTTATATTCTCGCGTGTTATGTCGCCCTGGTACTAAAATATCCAAGGTGTCATCTTATGTACACAATTTAAATGGCGTGTCGTGAATCTTCGTTCGCGCAGACACGAATAACGATTCCGATGATTTCCGAAAGCACGATTAAAACCCACGATCAGACTTGTACGTAATAATTATAAGGTGCAAATTAAATTGCATCGATTTTTTCCATCTCACTTACGGCTGAATGACACGCGGGCGCGCGTCAACATGGCGTCACTAATAACCAATAATAGCACAGAATACAACCGCACGACGCGTGGATCACGCTGATTGGTTCTCGCGCTTCGACAAAATGTCGTCTGCGCAGGTACATCGGTAAGCCATACCAGTTGTGTTTTACTGTAATATGATTGTAATTTATATTCTCGCGTATTATGTAGCCCTGGTACAAAAATATCAAAGGTTCTCATGTACCTGCATACGCGAAGCACTTATCACAGTGGGGGCAGGGGTACTTCGGGGAGTCCCCGTGCGCCTCCTGAAGATGCCGCAGCCGTTTGAGGAACGTCTTGAACGGAGCACCGCAGTGCGCGCACTTGAACGGCTCGGGCTTTGAGTGGACCCGCCACGCGTGCGCGTTGCGAGTGTTCACGTTCATGAATTCCTAGAACAAGAATCATTGATGTGATAACAGGGATACCATATTATCCATTAACCTACCGCCAAACAGCAGTGTTCGCATTGTTGTGTTCCGGTTTGGGGATAAGACAGCCGGTGAAATGACTAGCATAGAGGCATTCCATCTTAGTCCTCAGGGTTGGCAACGCATTTGCAGTCTCAGGATTGCATTGCAGTCTTGTGAATGCGAATGTCTATGGGTCACAGTGTCCACTTACCATCAGGTGGCCTGTGTGCTCGTTTGTCTGCTCTATGCCATTTAAAAAAAAAAAAAAAAAAACAACAAAAGTTATGCGGTTGGTAAAATGGCGACTGGGTTTAATTGACAGTGAACGGTTCTATGTTAAGGAATACCTGTAACACCCTGCGAGCCTAGTATGGCTGTACCTATATCGTGTGTATGTGGGTGGATAAACCATCCGTCACTCTCGTACTTTTTTTTTTGAATTTTAATTATTGGCTTTCACTCCTGTTAAGGTGTATTTCGTCAATGCCAAGTTATTTATAGACACTCCCAAGAACTTATTAGAGCAATAAGTCTGTGAATATCACACGCGAAGACAATTGTTCGGTAAAAGAGAATTTTCTCCAATGGACTAAACAGAAGCACATGGGGTTAGCTCCACGCGCTTCTGTCAAGTCCACTCTCGTACTTATAGGTGACGGATGCCTTATCGAAACCTTGTCACGTGATAAACGCAGCCATATTAGCCTGTACTCCTTTAAACCTCCGGTAAACCTTAGCCTTATTGTGCAAAATGTGGTTACAAACTTATCAATAAGTTTATAGACTTGTTGGTAATTCTGTAGCTCTATCTGCCCCACTCTGGGAGTAGGGGTGTAGGTTTTTGTGTGGGTGTGTGTATTCACCTGATCGCAGTACTTGCAGTAGAATGGTCCCTCATCATGCGTCCTCAGATGAGTCCTCAGCTTGATTTTGCTGGTGACCTCGAGGCCGCACACATTACACACCAACGTGGTGCTGTGCGTGTTCATGTGTCCCGTCAGAGCTCTGTTTGACCTAAACTCAGCGTTGCAGAGCTTGCATGGTATGAGGGGCTTGCTTTTTTTTCCTGGAAAAATAATAAACTTCCAAAAATGTTTTAAAAAACAGAAGTCGCCGACTTCCGTTGGACTGACCTATACCTACCATTTTTTTCTGCGGATTTCAGTTTTATTCAACTATTTTAATTTTATACTTTTTACACTCGGATTTTTATTCTCACAGAAAAAATGTAAACAAAGGTGTTGCCGTAAACGAAAAACATTTGCAGAATTCAAAATATTTTTACTTTCCACAATTATAAGAAATCGACTGTCTATAAAAAAACTATACAGGGTGTTAGGTAGAGCGTTGTCAAAAAGAAACAGGCGAGTAGAAGAGACCATAAGCTATCCATTTCAGGTACTTTAACCCTTAATTTGTCTAAGGGCTATTTAATACAGTTTTTTTTATAATTTTATTACAAGACACCGAAATTCGACCTTTAAACCCCGAAAAAAAAGGAACTACTTGGTGTATTGACAAAATTTTAATTTTGATAGATTGTTAAATGTTGTGGTGTTCAAATAAAACTGTTACTGGAAGCGTAAAGCTACTTTAAAAAATAATGGGGGCTCCCAAAGTTTCAGAAACCGATAAAGAAATCTTTCAACCTCAACTTTACAATGAAATTAAAAAAAAAACAAAGTGATTACAATTCTTCCAATTTCCTAAAAACATCTCCTGTTCACGCCAATTCTAATGGTATGCCACATGCATAACAAAAATCTTAATAATTCGAGTTATTTGCTAATAACTTGTTGAATGTGGCGAATTCGATGTTTGAGAAAATTTACTTCTCTGTTCATTTACCACGTCTTACGCAGTTAGATAGTGTTTTAACATCCTTCTAACATATGGAAGATAAGGTTAGGTTAGGTTCGGTTAGTAATTTATTAAAATTTTATTAGTAAAAATCTGAGGATATTGACTCAGGATCCCCAAAATGGTAACTTTTCTAAAAGTTTTTTTATACAACAATTGCTCAAATTGATGACCATTTTGACCAATACAGGCACGATATCTCTTTCGTATTTCGACTGTCGTCGTTTTTAGTTGCATTTCTTCTTTCATCACTTGAAAACCATGTTCAATTTTCTCAATTAAACGATCTCGGCTTCTGACTTCGGTGGCATAAACCAAATTCTTTGCATGTCCCCAGACATAAAAACCATTTTGGGGATCCTGAGTCAATATCCTCAGATTTTTACTAATAAAATTTTAATAAATTACTAACCGAACCTAACCTAACCTTATCTTCCATATGTTAGAAGGATGTTAAAACACTATCTAACTGCGTAAGACGTGGTAAATGAACAGAGAAGTAAATTTTCTCAAACATCGAATTCGCCACATTCAACAAGTTATTAGCAAATAACTCGAATTATTAAGATTTTTGTTATGCATGTGGCATACCATTAGAATTGGCGTGAACAGGAGATGTTTTTAGGAAATTGGAAGAATTGTAATCACTTTGGTTTTTTTTTAATTTCATTGTAAAGTTGAGGTTGAAAGATTTCTTTATCGGTTTCTGAAACTTTGGGAGCCCCCATTATTTTTTAAAGTAGCTTTACGCTTCCAGTAACAGTTTTATTTGAACACCACAACATTTAACAATCTATCAAAATTAAATTTTTGTCAATACACCAAGTAGTTCCTTTGTTTTCGGGGTTTAAAGGCCGAATTTCGGTATCTTGTAATAAAATTATAAAAAAAACGGTATTAAATAGCCCTTAGACAAATTAAGGGTTAAAGTACCTGAAATGGATAGCTAATGGTCTCTTCTACTCGTCTGTTTCTTTTTGACAACTCTCTACCTAACACCCTGTATATTGTAATTAAGATTAAAGAATTTAATCTGTTGATGGAAAACTTCATTTTGATATAAACTCTTTGTTGTGTTAATTTAAAACGTAAAAACCGTTTTTTTACGCAAAATTTATTTATTGCACTGGTATCATTGACTCGATACACCCGTGTTAACAAGTTGTCGGCTGCTTGAAAGATTTGAGACGTTACTTCACTCGCTTCGCTTCACCATTCGTGCTCCCGTCATAATCGCTTTCCAGTGACTCATTTATGCGATTTTAATTTCAATTATATCTCAAATTTATTTTTATATCACGGTTCGAGCGAAATGATAACTTAATATTATATTTCTTGCTGGCCCTAACTTTGAGATCCCCTGAAATGTCACTTTGACAGTGACGTAACTTTGTTTACATTTTTTCTGTGAGAATAAAAATCCGAGTGTAGTGTTCATAATAAGCTGCTGCATGCAACGCCGCGGAAAATTAATAGTTATATTTAAACAATTAGGTAAATGTTCTTTGTTACAATTGCACTTTTGAAATAGGTACCGTTGAGGATTGAGGAGTTTCGTTAGCCATTTCTCGTCTTCATCATCAGTGTCACCTCACCAAATGACACTTTCTGAATGAAAATTCAAGAGTTGTTACTAAAAATACTAAAATCGCTGTATGTATGCCTATAATATTTGAGGAGTTCCCTCAATTCCTCACGGATCGCTTTATCAGATTCAGATTCGGTGACAATGGGACCACCTCAGAAGTACACTCTATCAAACCAAAAAAAAAATTTTGAAATTAGACAACTCTGTAAAAAGTTATGCTCCTCCATTTTTTTTTAAGTCGGTTGAAAAAGAAAAAATGATAAGTATCTCACCAGTTATTTCCCGTTTCTTTTTATCCTTATCAACATCTTCAACATTTTCAGGCACATTCTCCTTAATAGTTTCAGGTAATTTCTTAACAATATATTTCTTACATTTTCTACCATTTTTTACTCCTTTCTCTGTCTTATCTATATCCACATCCATTAAATAAGTACCCGGATCAATGTCATGTATACTATCAAATGTATAAGTAGGACACCCAGCATCTATATTAGGTAAAATATTAATTCTATCTTTACTTGGACTTTTCTTACTTATAATATTGCTTATATCAGTTACTTCATCAGCCTTACTCGTTTCACTTTTATCGTTTACATCTAAAAATGATATTTCACCAGTTTTCAAATCTACTACAAGAGTTGCATCATTCCTCTTTTCATTATTTTGTTCACTTACTTTTTTATCTATATCATCTCCTAAGGCATTAGGATTAGTTTTTTTATCTTTATCTGTATATAATTGACATTCTTCAGCGTTTAAAACGGAATTGACTTTATTATTTTCTACTTCTTTCTTATTAACTATAACATCATTGTCTAAATCAATTGTAAAGCTGTTTTGGTCAGTTTCATTTGATTCTTGATTCCTATAAATTTTGTCTACGGTATATGATATTTGCCCGGTCACTGGGTTCAGTACAGTATTGATATCGTAGTCATTTTCAAACGGAATATCTTCTAAGTACTCTATTTCGGAATATTGCTTATCTTCTTCAACTGCATCTGTAACTACAATAAAATATAGCATTAACCTTTTGAACATTGTCAGTGTCAGTGTCAAACACGCGCCCTTAAATTATACGCAACAAAGTCTCTTTTAATCTTGAACTCGTGTTGACTGTGGCCTGACCTGGCAGAAGTGGCAAGACTTTCAGTTGTCGACCAGAGGCAACAGTGGCGTTCAAAAGATTAAATAAACATTAAAGAGGTAAAACTCCCAGATACTGGTCTTACAGAAATGTGATTAGAGACAAGACTCGTCACCTACTAGGTGTTTTTACAATCCCAGTATTTGAAATTGGAAATAGCTTTTTATTCGTAAAGATATTAGCTACAGATTCTATTGTATATAATATTTATAACAAAACGAATTCATTTGAAATTATGTGATTGGTACCTTGGGCAGAAAGGAGCTTGTTGACTGCTTGCATGATATCATGTTTGAAGTTATAGGCCTTCCTCAGTTTTATACTGCATTCACTGCATATTGTGCACAAACCTGAATCTGGAGTAATCTGAAATAAGAATTATACATAAGAAATAGTGTGATTGTATAGCCAAAACCCTTTTTATGGCATAGGGATAGCAAACCAGCACACAGGCCACCTGGGGCACGTTTTATAAAGCTACAAGTAACAATTCTACAGGTCTAAACTGGCAACACCGCTCAAACCACAGGGGCATGTTTTATAAAGCTACAATTAACAATTTTACAGGTCTAATCTAGCAACACTGCTCAAACGGCAGGTCGTCATTGGTCGAGGTTCTGTCAAATGTAAACTTGTGACCTGTAAATTGTAATTTGTAGCCTTATAAAACAGGCCACTGATGGTAAGTGGGATCAGAGACTAGTAAAACACTTATCTTTCAAGACTGCAATGTGTTGCTAACCCTGATAATTAAAGTAGATTTCCTCTATGATGGTCATTTTTCCATTTTACAGTTATTTAATCCCCACACCTTACTGACACACCACCATCTTATCCATTAACCTACCACCAAACAGCAGTGTTCGCATTGTTGTGTTCCGGTTTGGGGATAAGACAGCTGCTGAAATGACTAGCATACGAGGGCTGCCTTTTAAGTTCTGTCGTTTGCAAGCCTTCCGTGATTGCATAAAAAAGAACTAGTGTCATCTTAAAATATTTGAAATTAGAATTCGAAAACAAAAGAATGACTCGAAATCGGCCCAACCGTTTTAGTACAGCGCTCGTTCAAAGTTGACAAGTCAGTTGTGAAAATGGAAATTTCGAAGGAAAATTTACGTGCGATATTTTTTTACAACTTCAAAAGGGGCTTAACGCGACTTCAGTGCTTCGAAGAGTTGACTACGGTTTTCAATGATAAAGCACCATGCCTCCGGACTGTGGAACGCTGGTATTTAGAATTTCAACGTTGTTGCTCTAGTCTTGGTGATAGACATCGTGAAGGTCGACCAAAAACAGCCGTAACCCAGGAGAACATTGATGCTGTACGGCAACTGATCGTCGAAGATCGCCATGCGACATACCGTGAGATAGAAGCTTCCTTAAGTATTTCAGGGACCAGTGTTCACAGTATTTTGCATGATCACTTAGGCGTAAAAAAGTTGATCTCTCGCTGGATACCACATTTACTCAGTGAAGACCAAAAAACGGCTCGCGTTCGATGGTGTCGCAAAACTCTGCGGCAATTCAACCGAGGAAACTCGAAACATGTTTACGACATTATCAGTGGTGACGAATCTTGGATCTTTATATGCCTACGAACCCGATTCTAAACAGCAGTCGACTGTTTGGGTGTTCCAAGATGAGCCAAAACCGACCAAAGTAATACGCTCACGGAGCATTTCGAAAAAAATAGTCGCCACGTTTGTGGCGAAAAGTGGCCACGTGGCCAACATCGTGCTCGAGGATCGTAAAACGGTTAATGCTGACTGGTATACCACTGTCTGTTTACCAGAAGTCATCGGCGAGTTTCGAAAAAATAACCCAAGACGTCGTATAAGACTGCATCACGATAATGCGAGCTCGCACACCGCCCGGCAAACAATTGCGTTTTTAAAAGAGCAAAACGTCGAAATTCTGGAACACCCGCCGCACAGTCCAGACTTAAGCCCTAACGATTTTTTTACTTTTCCAAAAATCAAGCAACGACTTCGTGGTCAACGGTACCAGACGCCTGAAGAAGCCGTTGAGGCATACAAAACGGCCATTTTGGAGACCCCGACTTCGGACTGGAATAAGTGTTTCGAAAACTGGTTCGATCGAATGAAAAAGTGTATTACATATCACGGTGATTACTTTGAAAAACAATAAATACCATTTAACACTTAAATTGTCTTTAGTTTTTCCAAACGACACAACTTAAAAGGCAGCCCTCGTAGAGGCATTGCATCTTAGTCCTCAGGGCAACGCATTTGCAGTCTTAGGATTGCATTGCAGTCTTATGAATGCGAATCTCTATGGGTCACAGTTTCCAGTTACAATCAGGTGGCCTGTGTGCTCATTTGTCTTCTCTATGCCATAAAAAATGAAGATGGTGGTAGCGACAAGGACGGAGCCTGCATAAGGTCCTACCACCACTATAATAATGAAAACAATAATAAAGTATTTTAATATATTTTTTAAAATTATTTATCATAATTTGTAGTAATTCTGTAGCTCTGCCTACTGGATTAGTATGTATGTAATTTGTTTTTTTGTTTTTTTTTTAAATTATATCCAATTAATAGTCAATATTATGGAACTATAAAATAATCAACATAACCTTTAGTGACACATGTCAATGAAGTATCGAAGTGAATTAACAAACAATTAGGTACCTGAATATTGAAGCAGTTGTTTATCACTTCGACGTACAACTCCTCTTTGTCATGGCAGATGTTATAAGTGGTAAAGATATTCAAGTGCCTGCCGGTCTCACAAAGACAAACCATACAGCTATAGTCAGTATTCGAGGACATTTTTGCTTCGTTAAACTTAAATTACAGCTGCTAATTGACAATGTAGTAACTTAACTAGTTTTATAGAACCTTTTATTATCAGGAATAAAGAGAAACAAGCATTATTATAATAATAATAACTAATTATGTTTAACAACAGTCTAACTGCCTAACCTACCTATACCTTTCTTGTTTTTTTTTTACGTTATGTTAATGTCAACTTTTGCCACAGATAGAGAGCAGATTCTTAACAAAGTTTTTCTTTATCGGCAGCCACAAATTTGTCGATAGCTAGCGACGTGATCATACATTAGACCAGGTATATCGAACTAGGTATTTCACAATCGCTCTGAACTCATTACAATATTCAAAGCAAAACTATTATATGTGAAAATAAACAGTTTTACATGCAGTAACTGTTAAAATTAATAAAACATCACCATTGTGAAACCAGCCTAAGTTTTTAAGCACTCAAAAACGCCTCAGATTTGCGATTGTCTTTTGTCAAACAAATTCAAATTGCCGAAATGGCCTTTTTTGTTTGCTGACTTTGCTGATCAAATTAGTCGCTTTAAAAAAATGGAGGAGCATGACTTCGTAGGTTGCATCAGTTGTATGGGAACTAATGATTTATACGACCTATTTGCTACTTATGCAGATAATGTGGAAACTTATGCAAAAATGTTTGAAACCTGTTTCGAGTTGAAGGTAATAATTTATTTTTAAATGTATTTTTATTGGAAGTTTGTCGCATAAGGTATAAGTCAATGCGCTTTAGTAATTTTGCCTAATCATGCTGAATTATTCAGGATCAATTGTGATTGTGACGACTAAATAAACTAGATTTATGAAGTGTTTTTCAAAATGTTTTTACGATTTTATTTGTAGGTATTAGAGGTGTCGAAATTCATTTGTGCCCAATGTGTCCAAAAATTGGAAGAGGCGCTCCTTCTCAAGGAACAAACCCTGAAGAACATTGCCATGCTACAGAGCATAAAAGGTATGTTATAAGCTATAGTTCTATTTTGAAAAGTTTTTCTCAGACCAGAAATTTTCTAATAAAATGCATATAGGTACTGCCTAATTTTATCTTATTTAATATGCATCTAAAAATGGCGTTTTATGATTTTTTCCCATTACCTTAAACTACTTTCTGTGTAATCTTGAACTTAGTAGGTCTTGACTTACAGCGAACCCAAATGTTTTTTTTTAATCTCATTTACTTCAAATTAGATATCTAACCTTATTCCAATAATAGTTAAGTATACAAAGTTTATAGTAGAAGTCTTCTCCTGCAAAAGAAAAAGTTTATGTAAGTGATGATTTAAAAAAAAAAAGCATTTTTGAAACTCATAAAATTTGTAAGTGTATTTTAAGTGTCAAGTATTTGCGTAAGAAGAAGGATGAAAGGAAAGTGTGTGGCAGAGATGCAAATGTTACGATGAATGTGAAGCCTAGGTTAAGACTTGGAATGAAATATATTAAAGGATGAAGGAACCAAAGCGAGTAAAAATACTGTCCAGCTTAAATGGGCCTGGGCCAGGCTTTTCTGACAAATAGGCTAAAGATTGCCACAGGTGTGGAAAAAAGCTTGAAAGCAGCGCTAATAGTAGAATAGTTGAGAAGTAATAGATTGGTCTCGTATGGAGATGTAATAAATGGAAGAACAATGCTACAGTTGTTGTGTTCCGGTTTGGGGATAAGACAGCCGGTGAAATGACTAGCATAGAGGCATTCCATCTTAGCCTCATGGTTGGCAACGCATTTGCAATCTTGGGTCACAGTTTCCACTTACCATCAGGTGGCCTGTGTGCTCGTTTGTCTACTCGATGCCATAAAAAAAAAAAAAAAAAAACAGGCCTAGTGAAAAAGGGTATACATCGACTTAACTCATAATAAAAAAGAACATATAGGGTAAAGTTACCAGTGATCAGCCAGAGACCTTTAGTCGGCCTCTGCCTATACTTTGAGTGGGAAGCGTACGGTGGATATATTTCCCACTCTTCGCACTCATATTAGGTAGACTACTGGTCTCTTGGTGACCACTGGTGAGTTTACCCTACACATACGGAGTATACTAGACTTAAACCCTTGATCTTCAGGAGACTTATACCCTTCTCACTTGTACTGGGACTAGAAGAGTGATGAGTACCTATGTAGAATATTTAGATTGATATCGTCTGTGATACTGCGGTTGGTGTAACTAACAAATTTAATAAGTTGCAGAATGTACCTTACTGACTTACTTGCTAATGTGTATTTTGCATCCTTTTTAATTTGTTTCTTATTTATTTATTTATTTATTTATTTATTTATTTATTTATTTAAGAACACATACAGTCGTACATTAAAATATGTATACAGGTAATTAAGGAACAATATAAAGACCTAGAGGTTCATAAAAAGTACAGTAATAGGTACTAATGGTTATTTAAAACTAATGTTACTGAAGGAAATTAAAAATGAACAATACTAGTATTTGGTACAATAATTGCACAAAATCTGCCATAGTATGTCGTTGCACAAATTATACAGGAAGAAGATAAAAGAGGGTTCAGAGAAATTATTCTTTAAGTTGTCGCTTGACAATTTTCTTTAGGGTACTAAGTGAACTAACAAATGGGTCAATATCATATAAATGCTCATTAATTAAACGAGGAACTCGTCTGAAGAAAGTGTGTTTGGTGTAGTTAGTACGTGCAAAACTATTATTATATTAATAACTATTATTATTATATTATTATTATTGCATTGTCACCGACAATATAATAAGAAAGATAATAAGATTTTTTTTACGGATTGTGTAGAACTGCTGCCATCCAAAGCAAAAATGCAGTAACTAAGATAAACCTCCTGTAGTAATATCAACCTTATTATTAACGCCATAGAATTAAATTTGCTTTGGTGAATGAATTTAAGATACTGCTTATTGGCATATGAAAGGTATGAGTAAGGAGTTACCATCGGATAGAGGAGAGTGGAAGATAAAAACATGTCCCGGCAAGGACAAGGGTAGAATAATGATGGAATTTTAAATAATATGTTAAGATAGTTCTAGACACCTTCTAAAAACAAACAAAAACATTCAGAAACATTCTAAATTAGTGTGACAATTCGTACAGTGATCAAGGATTTAGACATATCAGTGCCAACTGCCTGTCTAAAATAAAATAATAATAACAATAACCTTCTTGTTAATAGATGAGGAATACCTGGACGAGTCTATTTTGGAGGAAGCGGAATCTAATGAAGACGAAGTTAAGCCTCAGGACCTGATCGCCATGACGAATCCAGGGTCTGAAGCGGGGGAAGACAATGAACTAGATGGTAAGTGTGTCCAGCAACACCGCAGGCGGCACCGGCAAGCATGACTACTTGTCTTACAGATGGGCCCTGTCGGAAACACTTCAACCCTTTAGGATCTTTTGTGCAATTCAATTACCCTCTTACACACTCAGCTGTTCGAATGTGCAGGTTTCCTCACGATATTTTTCCTTCACCGTAAGAGCATCGGGTATCCACATAAGTTAGAAAAACTCATTGGTACATGGTCAGTGGTCGTGGTCGGTGGTTCGAACTCGGCACCGACTAGGCCACCGACGCTTTCAAGCATCACTACCTAGTTTCTATCTAATTTCTATAAAATATCTTCTGTGGCTGATGTGATGACGTGTCCCCTAATTCACCATCTTGACTTATTACGAGTTAAGTTGACTTCTACGCTTTCTCACTAGGTCACCAGATTTTACCATTTACATACATACATACATACATACCGTCACGCCTTCATCCCAGAGTGGGGTAGGCAGAGCTACAGAATTAACAACAACTTTAACAGCCAGTTGTTAATTCTGTAACTACATTTTGCACAAACAGGGTAAGATGTATATCATGTGTATATTAGTGACAGGTTGCAAGCCCATCGCCTAAAAATACTACAAGCCTTTAATCTAGTGTCCGACCGAAATTTCGGTTTCGGTTTCGGTTTCGGCCAGTTTCGGCCAAAAAATCAAGTTTCGGCCCGAGTTTCGGTTTCGGCCAAAAACGGCCGAACCCTTCGGCCGCGCCGAAACTTACAACATCGTACCTTCAGGTCGCGCTCGGCTAACGTCGCTAGTTAAATTTTCAAACAGAACCTCTGTAACTGTGCTGAAATTTCATTGTGATAAATCTTTGAAAGTAGAAACCTGTAATTATAGGTCGGCGAGATATTAATTTTAGAAAAAAACGGGCTTACTAACATTTTTTCGACTTTTTAAGGACTTTTCTTTTTTTTTATAAAAGGTTCGGTTTCGGTTTCGGTTTCGGCCGAAACTACAATGAAACCGAACCTTCGGTTTCGGTTTCGGTTTCGGCAAAATAACATGTTTCGGTCGGTCACTACTTTAATCCCTTAGTCTTTACCATTTAACCTGCAACAAATAGCAGTGTTCGCATTGTTGTGTGCTGCCGGGGTAAAATAACGTATGATATGATAAGAATAGATTCATTAAGTACGTCAGGGTTGGCAACGCTGTCACCGAGATTTCAATCTTAAGATGGCTCCTCCGTGCCATAAAAAAGTACGAGTGCAATATCATTAATCTCAATTCAATTTTCATCCAACAGCTTTCCTCATTCCGTTCTCTCCTTTGGCCTTTACACTACCAATCTGCATGTATACCCCCCCCCCCCCCTGCTCCAAACCGATACCCCCTCCTGTAACCCCTTCTCCCAACAGGAGACCTGGACGAGGAATACGCTATACAAGCCCTAGATGAAACCACGTGTATATACTGCGATCTGCAACTTTCCAACGCTACTGCGGTAAGTTTTAAATACATTAATTGCTATCCCTTTTACTCTCGACGCGTAACTAATTCGCAAGAAAGTGACGAAGCGATCTGAAGTTCGAATAACGGATTTCAAAGTAGCGCCCCAGTAATCTCACACAAATTGACCTTGACATTGACATTAAATTGACATAAGTAACTTTTTTTTTAATTGTTACCAAATATCTCAGCTATAGCTCAGAGGGCCCAGACAAGGTGCATTACGCTAACTATCGTTTCTATTCGTTTAGTTTTTAAACCAATCGCGTCACTGGCACATCACGTGACTTTTAGTATCGGGTCATCTACCAGTGACGCGATTGGTTTAAAAACTAAACGTAGAGAAACGCTAGCTAGCGTAGTGCATCTTGTCTGGTCCCTCTGGTCTTGTACTATGGATACTAGACAACGTTAAACTTACTTATATAAATAAATAGAAACTTAAATACATAGAAAACAACACAGACGCAGGAATATTCACGCTCATCACATAATCTGCCCTAACGTGACGGTATGGCAGGTCGAGTATGTTTGCCTATGTCTACGGGTAGATTCACTAAAGCAGGCACGAATATGAAGAGAAGTAATGTCACCTATCACTGTGAGTGCCTTTCTTTGAACCGATGCTCGAATTTCAAACCGAAAACCTGTTAGGTATTACTTTACCCTTTACACTTTCGTTCACTCATTCAATCCATTCGTGCCAGCTCTTGTGAATTGACCTGTAGGTACAGTCAGCATCTAAATAATCAAAATGATCTAGATACGACGTATTCTCTTGACAATAGAGTCTAGTGCAGATCACTTTGACCTCTTCGGTTGCTTCTCTCCGCCTAATTTACTAAGGTTTACTAAGGTTGAGTCGTAAAACAGAGGTCGACATGGTGTCTTTCAAATAGGGTCGACTCAACATTTTCTTTTCAAGGTAAGTTTAAAATTGAAACGACACCGCCGCCTTTATACTTATCAGCAGGGCCCGTAATTTTCATGCCGTTGACGTAAAAATGACGTCACGCTACATACAGTATGATTCCAATTAGTATTTCGTCATAATTATTATTGTCAACCTCTTTAATTGACCGGTATCGATGAAATAATCAGTACAACGAAGTTTAACTAAATCTTACAGTCACTCAAATAAAGAACAGAAAGTCAGTTTATTAAATAATTCATACTTATGTTCCTTAGATTTTAATAGTGTCTTAGTTATTGTTTACATTTGCTATTGTTACAGGAGTTTTGCAACAAATATCCGTTTTAATCGTAAACGACAAAAACGATTATTGTACTAATTGTGATCAAAATGTAACATCAAAAATCAGCAATGTCACAACACATATATCTAATATGCGAACAACTAAACATATTGAAAGAGAAGAACGAAATGTAACACAAGGTGTTTAACCTGGATCTTACGAATTTTAAGATGCATCAGGAGCATAATAGTACATTGTGTATTAAGGGTGGTAAAGAAAGAATTACAAACGAGAGTCTGTTAGAAGCCCGAAGCCGAAGGCTGAGGGCTTTAATGACTCGAGCTTTGTATTTCCTTTACCACCCGTGTAACATACAAGGTTTTTCATCACAATTGCGAGGAAATGAAATAAAATCAGACAAAAGATCATATTTTTAACTTATTAGCGGCAGACTACATCATTGTCTCCTGTGACTTACCACAGATAATGTCAAACGTGTTCGGGGTCCGATTCTAGTGACATATGAGATCAATAGTTTATTATGCGAGATTGTTAGGAAATAGTATTCAACTGACATTTCATCTCGAATGAAACTTCATATCGAATGGCACAAGAATTGGGGTCCTGACGTATTGTGATAGTTTGAGTCCACGTATAATATTTAAAAAAAAAGCTATTACGCACTTTAGTTACGTAATGGTAAAAAAAGGCCCGCGGGTATTATTTTGGATTTACGGTCGATTTTTCTAGCATGTTAGGACACTATTTACGAGCAAGTGTGATGAAAAATACAAAACAAATGGTTTCATTTACGTTTCATGTAGGTATCAAGTAGGTAGGTATTTATTTTTCTACGCGTAAAAGATTACTTGACTCAGTTGTACATGATTAAATGATTGACGACTAATGGTTAATAATTACAATAAATCAATATGAAATCATACTCTATGTAGCGTGACGTCATTTATGCGTCAGTGGCTTGAAAATTACGGGCCCTGCTTATCAGAATAATAAATATAGGTGCAAGAGCACGTGCGCTCCGTGCACGGCCTGGAGCCCCGCACCGGGCTCCAGCTGCGCGAGTGCGACCTGTGCGGCGCCACCCTCACCAGCAACGTGGAGGACCACATCAACAGGTGAGCTGAGGGCCTCGTCAAGATGCTGCCATAGGACGGTCACGAACGTTGATTAGTGAACCATTTCAAGAAAAATATGCTTGAAGTCGTCAATGTCATTAGAGATGTCAAGTCAGTTGTAACTTTTAGGAAACTCAACCTAATTGTTGTAGAATGTCAGATTGGCTTTGGACCAAAGGTGGGTACCAAACGTAAGTTACAAAATACCCAGTTTTTTTAATAGTTTGCTGCGGATTCTCGCACCGAAGGTTCAGTACAGTAGGTATAATTATATTCCACTTTCAATTCGATTTCGATTCGAACCAGCGCGAGCAAGACTTACGCTTGACCATTTTTTAGTATTTGTTTTTCTTCAGGTTTTGGAATATAATCATGCCAAAGTTGACGCTTTTATGTTTTGTTAATAAAATGTTAGGGATAGACGTAAACTCCATACATTTGAGTCGATAGAAAAGAAACGTTTGCATCTTGGCTAACAAATTCCAAAGAGTCTAACTATTACTGTTCAAAATAAAAGTAGCCGAAGTATAATTTCGGAATTTTCTTATTTGTCTTGTTCGCAGCATAACTATTTAATGTCTTCTCTTAGATGCCACGGCGGCAATTCCGAGACAGAGAGCCGCCAGTTCCCGTGCCACTTCTGCTCGAGCGTGTACTCGAGCCGCAAGGCGTGCTACACTCATCTACGCATGAAGCACGGCCGTGAGTACACCCTCGCAGTGATGTTACACGTGCACACAGCAGGTCGACTCTGAGGCAGAGAGCCGCCAGTTCCCGTGCCACTTCTGCTCGAGCGTGTACTCGAGCCGCAAGGCGTGCTACACTCATCTACGCATGAAGCACGGCCGTGAGTACACCCTCGCAGTGATGTTACACGTGTACACAGCAGGTCGACACTGAAGCAGAGAGCCGCCAGTTCCCGTGCCACTTCTGCTCGAGCGTGTACTTGAGCCGCAAGGCGTGCTACACTCATCTACGCATGAAGCACGGCCGTGAGTACACCCTCGCAGTGATGTTACACGTGTACACAGCAGGTCGACACTGAAGCAGAGAGCCGCCAGTTCCCGTGCCACTTCTGCTCGAGCGTGTACTCGAGCCGCAAGGCGTGCTACACTCATCTACGCATGAAGCACGGCCGTGTACAACCTTGTGTGGTGACAAGTGTATTTAAATTATTTTCAAGTGGCAATCATAACATTAAGCATTTCATTATCATCTCTGGATAGGTTTTTAAACATTATTTTTACTCTTTAGGCTTCTCTCATTGTTACATACTCATTGTTATATTTTATTAATCTACCGAAATAATCTATAATCATTCCAGATACATCTGTTCAGTGTCTCAAGAAGTAAAATCTAAATTGTTGTGGAAAACGACTTAATAGAGCCAAGTCTCCTTGAAGGAATCTAGTTCGTCAAGCTTTTCTAATTTGACAATCATTCAGATGAGCGTGGTTTAGTCATCCTATCACCAGGAGTTCAGAACCTGTAAGGGGTCTCCAAACTGGCTGGCCCTACGGTCGAACAGATGTTATTTGAAATGAAATGTCTATTACAGTGAAACTGAGCAACGACCAGACCCCGAAGTACACTCCCCGCGAACGGAAGAAGTGCCACATCTGCGACCGGGACTTCAGCCAGAAGCAGATCCTCAACAAACACCTGTGGAAGGCGCACGGGTATGAGGTTAGTGCGAAACGCAGAAGGGACATTAGCAGAGTCATATAGATAGGCGTCAGCAGGAGGAGGGAAGGGAGAAGGGAGGTGAGGTAATATGTTCTGGTCCTATCTCCTCAAAACTCTGTCACCCTGCGAACTTGTTCGTCGTGAACGCGAATGTTTGGGCCTTCTACACTATCAGCGATGATCGTTGATGTTCTGATCTTCTATATTCGGCATGATGACCGTGCAAGGGTCTCTATACTATAGTCTATACTTTTTGGTATTTAAAAAAATGAAAACATACCTACTAGTTCGTCAGCCAATAGAAGCAGAACAGAACACTGATACTTCAAAGTGCAATAAAACAGTTTTGATTGGCTTTTTGACAATGTCACGTGGTTTGGATTGTTTTCATTTTTTTTCAATAGTTAAATTAAAAGTATAGTCTATAACTATCGCCCGTAGTAATTTTCGAACGGCAAGCGTACAAGATGGACTTGGATTGTGTTGCTGCTTTATTATTTAATAAATAAAGGTAAAGAAGATGGTGGGTGCTTGAGCATTGATCATAATAAAACGGAAGTATGTAGATATAATAACTGTAAAATACGATTTAATTTTTAATTAATTGTCCACCGGGGAATCAACGATCGGGTATAGAGTGGGTAGCTCAACGAACAACGCGGCGATTCCCCTTAATGCGTGCCCGGAAAACCGACAAATCACGAATCGCAGGCGAACTTCGGCGATCATAGACGATGACCGGCGAATACAGCCGAGTATGCCCTCTGCGACAGGGATTGTAACCGGTTACAAATAAACCGGTATTTATTTAGGTTAAACCGGTTAATTATTTGGGTTATTAGAGCCTAACCCATAATAAAGGTTACGCTCACAGGGAGCGAAATGCATTTACCGGTTATAACCGGTTAGAGAGCGCTTCCGTCATTCACCCTTGTCTCGGCTCACACGGAAGGAGCGCTCTCTAACCGGTAAATGCATTTCGCTCCCTGTGAGCGTAACCTTTATTATGGGTTAGGCTCTAATAGTGTGGCTTTAACCGCTACGCAAAATAAACCGGTTTTCAATCCCTGCTCTGCGATATCGTGCTCGCCCGTAATCGTCTGTATTCGCCGATAATGTAAGGGCCCATAACCTATTACCTACCCGTACGTAGTATCGTATTCGTTTTGTTCCACATAAAAATCCAATATTACATTGTATTACCAGGTACAAAAGCGCAAAGCGTTCATCTGCCCGCTGTGCCCCAACCGGGTGAGCTACGGAGCCCAGTTCAGCCGCCACTTGCTCCGCGAGCACCGCGTCCGCGAACACGTGGAGAGGCTGCACTTGCACTCGATGGACGGTGAGTGACTGCTAAGGAGTTCTGATAGCCTGGTACTTTGAATAACGAGCAGACGTAAAAAATAGTACGATGGACTTGTTAGGGAGCGCTATGGTGCTTCTGATAGCCTGGTGCTTGGAAATAGTGAAAGTGACATTATATATAGATAGCACGATGGATTTGTGAGTGCTCTCTGTTTCTAATAGCCTGGTACTTTGAATAAGGAGCAGACGTAAAAAATAGTACGGTGGACTTGTTAGGGAGCGCTAGGTGCTTCTGATAGCCTGGTACTTTGAATTATTACCGGACGTACAAAACCCAGGTCGGTCTCGTGCACCGAGGGTTTCATACACAAAACGGGTTTCGGATTTTTCCGCTTTCATGTGCTATGAAATTGCTTCTTGCCTTCGATGAGGAGTATTTCTGATAGCCAGGTGCTGCATGGACCACGTAAAATGGTCCGCGACTAATCATAACTTCTGAAAGCCTCGTACAGTCAAGTGTGAAAATATGGGAGAACGCAACATCTCAAAAATGTCCCAATGCACCTGGTTGTAGTGTAATAAGAACATATTTATGAGACGATTCTTTCGATACATATACCCTCCGGCACTGTTTTCAGAGTTCATGCTATTCAAAAGCGCTATCCAAGAGGAGACAAAGTACCGTTTCCGCAAAACGACGGCCAGCAAGCAAACCATAGAAGGCATCCGCTCCCACTACATGTGCAGCCAATCGGGGGTCTACGTCTGCCAGGTAAGCCACCTTATATTTTTTCCTGTTTGAATGACCAGAAATTCGGTCGCGAGTACCAGGGTAGCATCAAAGAGTAGAGATTTACTAAAGTTTTACTGCACAGGGTAAAGGCAAGCGGCCGGCGCCAGAGCGGCAGATCTACAAGACGGGCAAGGCGTGCCCGGCGCACATGGTGGTCACGGAGACCACGGAGGGCGTGCTCGTCACCTTCCACAAGACGCACGTGGGTCACGGCCGTGAGTACCTTTGATACCCCTGACCTAATGATGGCGCTGAAATACCTCTAATATACTGTCGACCCCTACTTCCAGACCTAATATTTAACTGTATACATACTTCTTTGAATTTTGATAACCATACGTCTTTATCGCGGGGGCAAGAACAAATCTATCAAGGAACACATATAACAGAACGTCGGTTTAGTATAAACGGAATATTCTGCCTATACAAAGCCTCCAAGAAGTTCTTCATATCTCGCACGAAATTTTCGCTGGACAAGATCAATCAAACTCGTCTTACACTGAGTATACGTTTACCGATAAGTCAACATGCCAGCTTGAATAAAAATAATATTATGTCAAATCATTTTTTTTTCTCCAAAACTTTTTTTTTAATGTTTTCCATTTGCACTCAAATTTAATTTAGATAAGTTTTTGTGTGTTTTTTGTACATGGATCATACACGGATTTAGGTTCGCGTCTTTCCTGTGGACATACCCAAAGTCAACGTGTTTAAGGCCTAATTCTCTGTCTGAACCCTCATCCGCATAAAGGGCGTCACGTCTACTTTAGTCCTATCAAATAAAAACATAACTTATATGCACACAAGCCCTTAACTATTGACCACAGGAGAGACAACTTTTGTTTTTGTGATTGTGTATGACCCACATATCAAATCCAATCAAGAATGACAAATGTCTATAGTAGCAGGAAAAGTGACTGAAGAGGTTAACGTTAGGACTCCGTAGCTATTTTTTTAAATATGTACTGCTAATCAAGCTACATACGGAAGTAAGATATTAAAAAGTAAATTTATACATTTTAAACTCGTAGGTATAAACGTTTCTAGATACGAGTGTCGTTTCGGTTATGGCCTGTTTTTCATAATCTTTCAGTCCTGTCAAATCATTTTTGCCCCCGCGATAACGACGTATGTTGATATGATAACCTAGTCACAAATTCCAGCCTGTCCATACTACGAGCCCCGGGAGCCGAAGAAGCCCAAAACTGAAACCGTATCTTCGATAATCCTGGGGGAGCAGCCGCTCGACAAGCCGCAGGAGGAAGCCGCGTGGATCTGCGACTCGTGCGGCATGGGCTTCCTCGACGCGGACAAGTTCCGGGAGCACGTGGCCACGCACGGGCTGGCGCTCTACCCCTGCCAGTACTGCTCCAACGTGAGTGCGCTTTGTGATTTATGATACCCTGGTACTTAGCGTTCAAAATTACGAACGTGTCGAACGAGCAGACTTACCCTTACAGGTGGAGCTTACCCTTCCAACGTAAGTACGATTTATGATAGCCTGGTATCTGTAGCCTTGAAAATTTACCTTGTAATTTATTCTTCTTTACTGCCACTGGGTACTTGATGCTCCTAATTTGTTATGGTAGCCTAGTATTTGTAGCTAATTTAAAAAGGACAGAAAAATAGAGAGGCAAGAAAGATAGGCGTTGTTATGAATGAAACCTCCCATCTTCTGGGTGCATTCTCCCCTGTCGTCAGAACGCCTAGTGCTCTTGGTGAGTTATGATAGCCTAGTACTTTAGCCTTTAAAATTGAGACCGCGTCGTCCATAACCTAGGCGAGCAGCCGCTGCTGGATGGATCAGCGACTCGTGTCGTGCGTGTGGGAACCTTGACCCGGATATGTTCTATTCCGGAGGCATGTGGCCATAGTGATTTATGTTAGCCTGGTACCTGTACCTGGTTATGGTATTCTGGTATTTTTGTAGCATATCTATACTAACTATTTTACATTTTAAAGCTGATGAGTCTGTTTGTTTGTTTGCTTGAACGCACTAATCTCAGGAAATACTGGTCCGATTTGAATATTTATTTCAGTGTTAGTTAGCCCATTTATCGAAAAAGGCTAGGCTATATCATACAGATCATACTCCCATAAAGCGAAGGAAAGCGAGGGCGGGTCGCTAGTATGTGTAATAGAACTTGTGCATGAAAAAGGAAAGAGGCAGAAATATAGGCTTCTGGACTTCTGACTCCCCTCCCAGTACTGTTTCAACATGAGTGCTCCAAGTGCAAATTATGATAGCCTAGTACTTTTAAACCTTCAAAATTGTGATAGTGTCGTCCATATCGTCCATGTCGTCTGAGATTTGGCATATTTCCAGCAGTAAAATATTTTTCTCGCAGTTTCTCGGTCCCTATTTCAAAAAGTCAATGCTGATCCAACTCTTTGTTTTTCAGGTCTTCCAAAATCTAGAAGCGTGGTCACGGCACTTGAGTATCGAGCACAACGTCGGTTTCTTTTAAGAGCAAAATTATGTATAAATAAGATATACGTATTGGTTTTATTCTGTTGCGCATGAAGTGTTAGTTTTGTTTGCAGTTGATTTATTTTTTTGTCAATTAAATTTATTTAAAAATTTATAAGGTATTATTATTTTTAAGTTACAAGTATTAAATCAGCTAAAGAACGTCCACAGCTGGACAAACTAACTCTGCGGGACCGCACCGTCGCCGCGTTTGATTGCGTGCGTATTAAGCTCCTATTCCTGAGTGTTTTGGCCCTTCGGGCAAATCTAACATAACCTACCTCATATTTTATGATACAAATGATCAGTTTATCAGTTTAGTTAGTCGGAATGGAAGTACCCGTTAATAGCATCCCGTATGACAAAAGTATAAATGCCTTATATCAAATGGGTGGGTCTGCAGAGGGTTAGGTCATGTTGGTTTACAGCTGGCCCAAAGGGCCAAAACACAAAAATAGAAGCTCCGCAACAGCGGAGTTCCGTCGACCCGTCGTTAATTTGATATTCAAATAGAAATCATTGGTAAGTTGGACCACTGCCCCGGAAAAAGGGGATACGACAGGAATGAAAATACCACGGCATATCGTCCCTTTACTTTCTCAACCTCTTATCTGATTGAATATTATGATAGAAAAGTAGTATTTAAGTCGCTTGGAATAAGAGTGCTTTTTCTATCTAACTATTCGATCAGATACGAGGTTGAGAAAGTAAAGGGGCGATATAGGATCGACCTTATTGAAGCTTAAAATACGCTAGTCCACTGCTTTTGGCATATTGCCGCCATTTCTATCAAGTAAATAAGAGCTATCGTAGCGTTGACAATACGATAAACATGTCGAAAGCAATGTGGTTTTACAGACCGTAACGCTGCGTTTATCGCGTGACGAACTTTGGATAAGGCATCCGTCACCTGACGCGTTAAATTACGAGAGTGACGGATGCTTTATTCCCATTTGACACGCGATATAGACGCAGCCATACGAGTCCCGCAGAAGAGCGTGGCCATAGACAGACGGACAAAAAGGTTTTAAACGCATAAGATAGCTTCTTTAGGTCTGAAAAAAACAAGGTATTATTTTTGTTAATTGAGCATTTATTTAATAAATCTATTCACAATTTACATTTCAAGGCCTTAAAAAATATACACTACATTTTAAATAAAGCTTGTATCACATAAAACGAAGAAAATTGATTCGACCTACTTTACAATGGTCGTCGACATTGAATTATTATTACTATATATTGCTTTACAGTTTCGATTTGACTGATATGTTAACCATTTATATCAATTTAAAATTCAATAGTGTTAAATAATTATATTACAATTTACAGGCAATATCTTCGGTATTTGTAAAAGGCGTTAATTTAGTTCATTGTTTTCATTGTATTACAAGTATTACAACTTATGCCGATCACTAGAATAATATATTTGTTGATCAAACAAATACGACAGGTGGCTGAAAAGTATTGAAGCCTAACCTATTTATGTACAAAATGTGAAAATATTATTGGCCAGTATGAACTCTTTTGCATTGTTTTTTTAATTGGTAACATTTGTTTGTTACTTGCAACACTCGCTTTTCCGCGCCTTAGATGTTACCATAGAATGTTTCCAATATATCGACGGAAAGACAAAATAAATTATTCAAATTGTGAGCGGTATCAAAGAAAGATGCTAGCTAAAGAACGATATACGCAAAAACAGCCTATGTAATCGTGTTTGGTACAGGGTACTTCGGTCTCTAGTAAAAACTGGCCAAGTGTCGTTAGGTAGATTATTCTTAGCCACCCCTCGTATATACAACTAAGATTGAAAAAAAAATTGCGCCATAGACACATGCCGCAGGGTCACAGCACGATTTTGCAGCGTGTGAACACGCTTTAAAAGCGTTTGTGCATATCTTAAGGTAGATTCACAACGTAGAGAAGTGAAAATTACTACATAATTTGTTTGTGAACTCGACCTAATATCATTTTTCGGTTTCACTTATGGTTTTTTTTTTACATCTTTAATGGGTTTAATTTAAACAAAACTTAATTGATTCCTGTGTGTAACGAAAGTTACCCATATAGTTTGTATGACATAACTTTCGTTACACACAGGATGCGATCCTAATGTTGTTTTCAATAAGCCTTTAATTGTATACAATATTTTTGAAAAAGACCCTTATCATTGGTGAGTAAATGGAGACGGGAAAGAAGCTTACTTAAATAATATAAAACTTATATTTTAGAAGATGTAGTGACTAAGATTGATAAGGGCATGCTTCGATGGTTCGGTCATTTGGAAAGGATGGATGAAAGAGATATACAGAACGAAAGTGAGTGGAAGGGTCGGAATGGGCCGCCCTAGGCGTACTTTCTCGAATCAAATCGGAGAAATACTAGAAAAGGGCCGAATCTTAAGTACCCGAAACCGACGTGCGTGCATGACTCGATGTACGAATGTGGAAGAAGCGAAAGAAATTTGTCAAGATCGTAGCAAGTGGAAAGAAGTCGTCTCTACCTACCTGCGTGATTTAATGTACATGTGTGGCGTTTTAAAATAAAAGTGTACCCTCCATTTTTGGCGTGTCCCTCGAGTTTAACGTGATATTTTAAATCACCCGTAAACTTATGGCGATTAAAATATTTTTCAATTGATGAAGTATATATTAAGCTTGTTCTTAAAAACGGTTGTAATATGAAAAAAAATCTATTAGTTTTTTTAGAAAATAACAATGCGACAAAGAGCACGTATATAAGCATGTCCCCTCTCCGAATAGCCCAATACAAACTTGAATATTTATGCATTGTAGGGTACTATAATGAATAGTATTAGTTTAAATTTATTCCATGGGATAGGTTTACGTAAAATAAGCCCTACGTTTTGATATTTTCAGTAATTTAATTTTTTTTTTTATAAAAACATTACGTCCCCAAATATTGACCCACCCGGAACTTTCGGTTTAGTGACCACAGTATTTTTAGCAAAAATACCACCAATGTTCAATATTTCATGGTAATAGCATCATTACGTATCTTTTTGTCGCTCACTGCCATTTTTTTGCATCAGTTTCACAATAAAAAGGCAAGAAGGAGCACATGTTGTTTGTCGCTTATCGGAGGCATAAAACTACGTTCAGGTATGTGACTGAAGTTTACTTAGTTGGACAAGTATTTTCTCTATTTTTTTTGTTTTTCATCATTGTCAATAGAACTAGTTTCCCTAATTCAAACGGTTATTGCATTGAGTGTTAAAGATATTTTATTAAAAAATAAAACATTGAAGTAGTTGACTAAATGTGACTTCCGTTGTCACTTTTTTGTTGGTGACGTATTAGCTGAACGACGAGTCACAACACGACTGAACCTATAAAACCCAGTTCACATGGTACATCATACTACTAAGTAGGTTCTTATTTTCTAGTTTTCTTTATTTTCATTATTTTTTGCAGGTTTTGTTCGTCTGCATGTTTAATTAAAAGTCAGATCAGAGTCAGCGCTCTTAAGTTTCTCAGTAATGGGTATTAAAATCCTAGCTAATTAAATGAAAGACTGGTGTCCAAAGTGCCTACTAATTCTAGAATTGATAGTGAAAAATTAAGATTATAAAGTACAATTTTTAATAAGACTGAAAATATTTTTTTATTTAAGCATTTACTAACGTTAAGTGTTACTGTTCTGACAGATTATTATGTTATCCAACTTTTTAAACAAATAGTAATAATAATAATGATATTTAGTGTCATGTGAACGAAACCTTACATTTTTTAAGTGTTCAGTTTTGTGACTGTCCCCTCGAAGTTAGTGGAATGATTTGATTTTGTATTACTTTACTATAACTTTAAAAATAATTTGATATTTTTTCTTAAAAGAAATTGTATAATCTTATGAAAAAAAATACTCTTCAAAAAACTGTCGATGATTACTCACAACACGATAAAAATAAACATGATTACCCTAGCAGTCACCAAATCGAAAGCTATCCTGAGAAATAAAAAAAGCTGTTAGCTTAATCATTTTGAAATTGTTGTTTTTCATTAAACAAAGTGATTATTAAGTTGGTTAAATAAATTGATTTCATAAAAACAATGTATTTTGTTTGTTTTTTGTCTTAAACATAGTCACCAAACGGAATGTGTTTCCACATCTATGTTCCATTGTGTTATTATATTTTAGCCAAAATAGCTTTATTTTCGCATTCCTTTCTTGTTTAGTATAAAATATAAGATATGAACTTCAGATTATAATAAAAAAACTGGCGCAAAATAGGCATAAAAAAATTACACTACTTTTTAAAATGGGTACACTTTTTTTTGAAAACGCCCGTATGTATGTTTGTATTTTAAAAGTAAGGCTATCACCGCCTCTGATCGGTAGTCACAAAATTACACGCAATTTACTCTTCTTCATTGTGAATCCACCTTTTAAATTTTCAACGCCATGACATTTGTCACTGACAAGCCAACGACAGCTGAAGTGTTTTTTTTTTTTATGCTGTGCGCTTTTAACCAAGATCTGATATTGGTGCACGCGGGACGCAGTTACGGGTTAGAGTAAGATAAAAGTACATCTTGCTCGCTCCTACATATAACTGTGTCCCGTGAACACCGCTGTCGATCTTAAACCGTACGGGTATAGTATATCTGTCACTAGCGTTGAAAATATGATTAAAAAAAGAATAGTCTAAGAAAAAACAAAGACGGTTTTTTTATGATCGATTATAATTATTATCAACAACATTGTATAAAAAATATGTTGTCAGTTTTGTTTTACATATTACACAATTTCAGGTAGGTATAAAAAGCGTTTGAAATAAATAAATAACCTAACTTTAAAATTATAGTCATATTATTATAGTCATTACATTGTTATCATCAAATCAGCTATTTATCGTAGTCCAATGGTAATTAATAAAAATACATCTATTATATTCGAACAATTTAAACACTATACATATTTTATTAATGATATGACGCCTTGCCAACGATTTCTGCATCATTTTAACATTAGAATAACGAGCGAAATACTTAAGTTTAATTAATTAATTCGTAATCGAAGCTTTTGCCACAAAATACCTCTATATTAGCCGTTTTTACTACTTCATATTTATGAATTTATTTTTAAATAGACTTAACGTTAGTCACCTGATAAAACTAACCTATAAGAGTTCTTATAATTTCACAACAAATGACTAGTCTAGATCATAGTTGATTTTATGGTTAAAACTTCAACAACTAAGAATTTACAATTTCACAGCTTTGGTCAACAATCCGTTTTTTTTCTATTCGATTTTGAATTTTTGTTTCTTATTTAATATACAATAAAAGTTACCTATAACCGATGCACATTAGTTAAGATTGATGTTATTGCGAAAAAAAACCTATATCTTAAAAACGCATATCAAACATAGTTTAAAAATAATAGCATTTTTTTTTGCCCGATGTGGAAATAACAATATCACAAAATCAATTCGATACCAATGTCCTACATTTTGTTTATTTTCGAAGTCAGGTTTGTTACAAAAATCGAACACATTTCAGTAACAAAGCGGACACTTCAAGATAAAAACGGGTCCAATTTTTTCAAACTCTTGAAATGGATAATTTATGAGGCTTGGGACCAATAATGTGATAAAACTCCAAGTAACATATCTTTTTTACGATATAATCAATGTATCTTTTTACACTTTCGGGTGTTTAAAGATACGCTAGCAAGCCATTATTTAGTTTGTTACCATAAGGTTGTCATCATATAACATAGTCTATATTATTCACTTGACGAGCATTCTATGATATCTTCCGGTTAAAAAAAAATACAGGTAGGAAGTGGACATGAAACTTTGCAATGATTTAATATTATTTTCATTTATCCTCAAATATTCGTATTGAAATTCCTTTTTTGTTACCAAATTGTGAACTTAGTAACAATAAGTTTCAGGAAAAAAAAATTTTTGGTACAAGCTTTTATTACCGGTTGTAATTTTTTTGCACAGTCGTTATTAACTTGTCAAGACAATTCTAACAAGCCCTATCACGACGGGTTTGTCATGTTTAATTTAGGAGTTCTTATTGTCTCCATCATCAGACCAGCTCGATGGTACTATTTATTGTATTGTCATCAGAACTAAAAGCGTATGCAATGTTTCAGGCTCATCGGAAACCGGGAAGTGGATCAAATTTAACTTGCAAAATTTTACCCTTACATACATACATTGCAAGTTAAATAAAAGCTTTTAAAAAAGGAAGGTTTCATACAAATATTTTGGGACGATATTAGTTTCATGTACCGTTCTACACTATTTTTTTTTTATTGAAACTTGTGACCTATGTAGTCAAATGATCAAAAAATGCTCTGACCGTAAAGAAAGTATGGTTCATAACAATTCGGCCTTTCCAATTTAAATTCGTAAAAGGCCCAAATCCTAGAAAGCATCGACAGGGTATCACATCAGCGTAATCAATTTAATAACTAGTACAAAATTAATACGGTAACAGGTCATTTTGGTACTAATGTCTAAATGTATAATGGTTCAAAATGTCTCATTATCAAAATGTACAACGGTCAAAATGTATGTAAATGTAAACATGTTATAATGAACAAAAGACAAAACAATTAAATGTCACAAAAACTTATGAGCCTAATTGTATGAGAGACAAAACGTACAAAAAGATAAATGGTCAAGATCCCAAAATATTCAATGGGTTCGAAAATCCCTTTGTCAAATCGTACAAAAGTCAAAAAGTATATTAATGACTACATGTTTGTAAGTAACAACGACAAAATGGGTAATGGGTAATGGGTAATGTTGGTACAAGTGCCGGAATGTTCAATGGGTTAAAATGTACAACGGTCAAAAAGTATATAAATGTAAACATGACATAATGAACAAATGACATAATGATTTGATGTCATGAAACCAAGGTGTCTAAAAAGTCCCGTTGACAATATGTGCAAATGTCAAGCTGGATAATTTTAGTAACTTTTTTTTAACTTACCTAACTTTTTTTTTCTAACTAGGTAGTATTTTTGTAGAGGTTGGAAAAGAGTAGGTTTATTTCGTTATGTTTTTAAGTCGTTAAATGAAAAGCAGGACCAGACGACCGATTTCTTCAGCCAACCGATAGGGACGTAACTATCTGTTAGAAGAGAGATAAACACGCTATCTCTTCTTGACCGAATAGCTGCGTCCTTGTCAGTTGGCTGACGAAATCGGCCATATGGACCGAACTTTACTCGAGTACGTGTTGATTTGATTGGTTAACATTTTTTTAAATATATCTACGGGTAGAGAATTCCCATAATAAAAAAATATAAATAAATAAACAACATAATGAAAACATTTTGGGTAGAACACATTTAGTTAATCGCGTTTTGTACATTTTGGCCACAGAGTATTCCGTCCTGAAAACATCCAGTCAAATTGACACTGGAACCCTAATGAATTCTATCGAGAAAACATTTCAAGTAGAGCACATTTAGTCAATTGCGTCTTGTACATTTTGGCCACAGAGTATTCTGCCCTGAAAACTTTCAGACAAACTGACACTTTAGCCGTAATTAATTCTATCGAGAAAACATTTCGACTAGAGCACATTTAGTCAATCTCGTTTTGTACATTTTGGCCACAGAGTATTCTGTCCTGAAAACTTTCAGACAAATTGACAATTTAGCCGTAATGAATTCTATGCAGTGCACATTTTGACTAAAAGAAATGTTGTCCATAGCATATTTTGCCTTTAAAATATTTAGACAAAATGAACTGGTGGCACAAACATTTTGTACTTTTTGACAAAATTACATCTCAACCTTTTATGCATTTTGGCATTTGTACCAAAATGACCTGTTACCATTAATACTACATGAGGCTCAATGTTAAGTGGTTGGTCGACGTCTGAAGTACAAATTACAATCTTGGGTAGTTTGAATAAAAATCAAGTTGACTCGTTAGGTTGGAAACCATTGTTACCAAATTATATTTTAATAGTATAGTCTGTGTCAATTGAAATTGCCAAAGATGTAACCAAATGAGTACTGTTTGACACATAACCTCAAATTTTCATCAAGCGTATTTTTATTTGAAATAACGTATAATTAATAGTTATTAAATATGCAACTTAATGTCAAAGTAATCATCAAGCGCATAAATCATTGCTAAGACGTCACTTGATCTTTAAAAGCGCATGATTACCGAGTAATAATGGTAAAATTGGTTCGTTTGGTTGTATTAAGTTGACTTATGTCAATTTATAGTTGCATCTATAACCAACTATCGAATTTTTGAAAATAATGTACGTTGTGTTACTCCAGAGTCAGAACAACCTAGTCGGGTGCTGGACGCAGGCCTGCCTGCGTCTTAAGTTATGCGATGAGTGGACGGCGAAGATATTATCTGAAAACAATACAATACTTTGATTCAGCTGTTTTATTTCACGAAAGCAGGTACGCCATACTTGTAGTTATAAGGATAGGCACGCACACTACGGCGCGTCGCGTAGCGGGGACAACGCACTCGAAGACATCGAGCAAGTGCATCTACACACACAAGTATGGCCCATGGCTTTCGTGAAATAAAACAACTGCATATGCGGTAATGTTAGCGGATATTTTTATTTTTTTAATGTGATTTATAGACATTCTGCATCTTGATTTTGAATTTTTATTCATCTAATTTTGATCAAGAAGCTAATAAAGTAGATACAATATTGAAGGAAGATAGAAATACGAAAACGTCAACATGAACACCTTAAAATTCCGAATGACGTTTTTCCGAACATTCATTTTTTCCGGAAAGTATGTTAGCTATTTTAGATTAAATACATAATTTAACTGTCATACGTAGGTTTGATTTATAAGCGATAGCAAAAAGTTAAGTATTCTATGAGGGAGAAAAACCCTTATTAGTTATTACGTTCGAAATTATGAAAATTCGGAATTTTGTAGGTACTCCGTATTTAGAGATAAACGGGACTAAATACCATAATATAAAGTAACAATTATAACATTGACCAGATACCATTATAATAGTACAAGTATTTTAAATTCAATGTTCATAGAGTATAGAATGCTTACTTGCTTATATGGCTTACCGATGTACCTGCGCTGAAAACGAATTTTCGAAGCGCGGGAACCAATCAGCGTGATCCAAGCTTTGCGCGTCTGTATTCTGTGCTATTATTGGTCATGAGTGACGCCATGTTGACGCGCGCCCGCGTGTCATTCAGTCAGCCGTGAGTGAGATGGAAAAGATAGATGCAATTAAATTTGCACCTTTAAACTATTACGTAAGTCTGATCCTGGGTTTTAATCATGCTTTCGGAAATCATCGGAATCGTTGTTCGTGTCTGCGCGAACGAAGATTCGCGACACGCCATATAAATTGTGTTCTACTTTCTTCGCAGTTAGGTTAGACCCCTTATTCGACGTAACGGCTGAACGATAGTTTAAGCTACTTCACTGACCTGCTCACTCAGAAGCCTTGCGGCAGTTGGGGCAGGTCTGCTGCTCCACCAGCCAGGGCGAGATGCAGCCCGAGTGGAAATTGTGCGCGCACGGCAGCGTCGTGAGGTCCTGGTCCTTCAGCATCACCTCGAAGCAGATGGAACACTCTTCCAGGGACCAGGAGCGCTCGCGGCTGCGGAGAGCGCAATTGTTATCATTTGTGACTTAAGGATTTAGTCAAGCGCATGCGAATTCAAAATAAAATTGACACACAAAAACATGCAATACCTAGACCTGTGATGCTTTCTGGTCAGAGCTGACCAACTAACTAAGGAACTAATGAGTGTGATGTCCCATTGCTTTCTGCAGGCTTTAAAGGCTTTAGATCCCTGGACAACATAAACCACCAGCCAGTTACCTACCTAAAAGCTGTATGGCTATATGAACTGCAACAACCACTAAGGGCGGATTCGACCAAACTGCGTCGCGGGAGGGCCACGCACAAACTTGTTCGACTTATGGCCGAACCCTATGTTCAAACCGCGGATAGGCTTACTTTGGAACAAAATGACACATTGTATGGGCAAATGTCAAATTTATCTATCCTCGGTTTAAATATGTAAATGTTACACTAAACTAACTACTAATACTACTAAAACCTAACGAAAATCCAGTTTTTGTTTGACACAACTAAACCCAGGAGCAAATATAACGGGTCAGAGTGCGTTTTTCATACCAAAGAGGCTATTTCGAAGCCTTGGTTCCTCGCCAGGAGATGCTTGTAGTGAAATCTGATGATGGATACCCCTAGCATCGATACAGGACTTCCAGAGTGCCTAGGACACCCGACTGATTGAATCTGCGGCTAACGCCGGAATTGTGCATGTTCAGAAAAACATCTAACATGGCAATAAAATGTAAGGAAATCCAAATGCTGACCCAAACTCTCTCGCTGTGGGTCGCTCTATTGAACCTCGGAGTATCCACCATTAAACCTCACTCAAAACAAACCCTGGCGAGGAACCAAGGCTTCGAAATAGCCTCGTTTGTATGAAAAACGCACTCTGACCCGTTATGTTTGCTCCTGAGTGTATTACCTACTAATTTTACAAATGATATAAATATGAAACGTAACCTTAAAAAAACAAGTCATACAGTTACTTAGAGGCAAAAACATACTGTGTCTACGTCAAAAATTTTAAAACAAACACACGTTACGGTGTACGTCAAAAATAACATCTATGTACATGCTTACTTATAGTCTGTGCCAATGAAAATTGTCAAAGTTACACAAACAAACGAACCAATTTACAATTATTACTCGATAATAACATGCTTTTCAAGATCAAGTGAGGTCTTCGCAAAGATTTATACACTTGATTACTTTTACAATAACTATTAAGTGTACGATATTTTAAATAAAAACACGCTCGATGCATATTTGAGGTTATGTGTCAAACTGTACTAATTTGTTTACACGTTTGGCAATTTAAATTGACACAGACTATACATACAGACAATGCAAATGCAAACGCTCATTGAGCCATGTCATTCTCCGCAGGGGCGGCGTGCTCCGCACTTTAGGTGCGAAGTTAGTTACTAGGATATTGGCTTGTACTAACTTGAATTTGTATTGCAAATGCAATAGTAAGGGAAGCACAGAGTAGACACGTTCGTACTTTGAAAATCTTTCGTTAGCTTCATCCCTGTCACTCGTCATTCGAGACTAAAGCGAGAAAAAGGGATGGAGCTGACGTAGCTTCGAACATAGACTTTAAAAGTAAACTTTTAATATTATATACTGAGTCAAGGGCTACCGATAATGCTTTAGACGTTAAATATTCCAGTGTTATGTAGTTATGTTATAACAACGAAATCGAAAACGATGAATTAATGTACAATAGGGTAAAGTCACCAGTAGTCAGCCAGAAACCAGTAGTCGATTTTATACGAAGGCCTTATATGTGTGCTTTGTAAACACACTCAAACATTTAATTCAAATTTATTCCCAGAGTGGGGTAGGCAGAGCTACAGAATTTCCAACAACTCAAAAACTTGTTGATAATTCTGTAACCACATTTTGCACACTTAAGCGAAGATGTTTACCAGTGTATTAGTGACAGGCTGCAAGCCCATCGCCTAACAGTATTATGTACATTACATAATACTGTAAGGCGATGGGTTAGTACATTATTGTTAATAGATATTTAAGTAAAGAATAATCTATCAATCAATCAATCAATCATTACTACTCTTAGCAAATACGCACTCTCACTAATTTTATAAGTTGCTATTAGTGGTCTTGATATCCGTGTTACACGCGGAACCGTAGCTCCGTGATCTTAGCACCGGCGGTGCTAAGTTCCCGAACTACACGGTCACGCCAAGATACGTATCCGTGTCTGCGTTCGGCTACGTATCTGCGGATCTCGGCTCCGGCTCCGCTCCGCACGGTTATTGAATGAAAGCTTGTCGAACGGAGCCTTATTAGATATGTGATATGTGTTCTAGTTTATTTTATATTTATATAATGACTCATTAAACCAATTTTAAATGCAAAAGCAAAGAAACTGAAATCAAAAACACGACTATCGCATTACATTCGGAGGTCTTAAAGACACACATAAAATCTTCATTAAACGTCACGGTCACGGGTGGATCGGATCTACGTGTAAATAAGAAACGTATCTCCGTGTAACACGGAGCTACGTATCTTAATTACACGTAGCCGAATTTCACGTGTCGAACGGGCCGGATCTCCGTTGCCGTGTTACTCGGTAACGGAGATTCGGCTACGGGTACACGAAACACGGACACGACCAGGAGCCGTAGTTGCTATGCCCTACCGGGTCCGTAATGATCTCATAACTATTAAGTTACTTTAAGTACCACCTGTGTATACTTTATGGAATGCAATAAATAATTGAGTATTGAGTGCGAAGAGTGGGAAATATATCTTTCGTACTCACACTCAAACAAAGTATAGTCAGAGGCCGACTACAGGCCCCTATACCACAAAACTTTACAAGCCTACAATTTAACAAATTTGTCAACTTTTTGTATGGAGATCCGTACAAATTTGTCAAATTGTACGCTTGTAAAGTTTTGTGGGATAGGGGCCAGGTCTCTGGCTGACCATTGGTGACTTTACCCTATCATGCAAACATTTTTAAGAAAAGAAAAGTTCACACGACGATGACTGCCGAAAAAAAACACATTTTCAACTAACGATGTCATAACCATGCCGTTCTACAGATACAACTAAAGCGTGTATTATTCAAACCATACAATCTTACTATTTTTGCGCGTTAAGAAACTTGATCTGTTCTTCTTCTGACCTGAAAGAAACCGCACTTTGGTATTGGGGTGGTTCACAGAATCCCTAACAACGTTTGTCCGAATTTTCATTTGCCCTAAACTGGTCAGGCAAATTTTCAAGTTTTCCAATTATATCTGCGGTTCGGTTAGGTTTGTATTATAACACTAAAGTTTTAAAATGTAAGCGGAAATGGCTTTAGGATAAACGATAATTAGGACAAAGGGTGCATTAGGACAAATGACGATTAGAGATTCCATAGAGGATAAGAGGCCTTAGTATTGTGTAGTGTTATTGCCAATGTACAACTCCATACAACTAACATCACTACATAGTATAAAACAAAGTCGCTACTCGCTGTCTGTCCCTATGTATGCTTAGATCTTTAAAACAACGCAACGGATTTTGATGCGGGTTTTTTTATAGATAGAGCGGTTCAAGAGGAAGGTTTATATGTATAATAGATTCTGGTTTATGTACGGGTGTTACAGAAAACTCACATAAACCGAAGCGAAGCGAGGGCGGGTCGCTAGTAATCATATAAAATAATTCAGGTAAAGGTATAACTCTTTGCGTAGTATGTGTGGTGTGAATCTGATTGATAGAGTAAGGAATGAAAAAGTCAGAGAGAAATGTGGAATAAAAGAAGATGTATTGACTAAGATTGAAAAGGGCATGCTTCGATGGTTCGGTCATTTGGAAAGGATGGATGAAAGAAGATTGACGAAAGAGATATACAGATCGAAAGTGTGTGGACGGGTCGGAAGGGGCCGCCCGAGGCGTACTTTTTCGAGTCAAATCGGTGAAATACTAGAAAAGGGCCGAATCTTAAGTACCCGAAACCGACGTGCGTGCATGACTCGATGTATGAATGTGGAAGAAGCGAAAGAAATTTGTCAAGATCGTAGCAAGTGGAAAGAAGTGGTCTCTGCCTACCCCTCTGGGAAACAGGCGTGATTTAATGTATGTATGTAAGGTAGAAAACCTTGGAAGTACCTGAATAATTCTTCTATGGGCACAGATATAACCGACACAGTAGGAATTTTTATTCAGTCTGATAAAAATCACGCTTACTTGTAGAAGTTTGTCTCAAAAGCAGCAAATTCACCAGGGTTCCGAAAATCTATACTAATAAAGACTGTACACGATAAAATCTGGCCATGCATGATCTGGTGTATCTTTGCGATGAATGCATATTTTCAAGCAGTTTTTTTTTAATATGTTGTATAATTATAATACTATATAATGAAATAAAATCGTATCATAATGTATTTCTGCGACTTGTCGAAAGCGTTCGATGTGATAAATCATGAGCTATTATTAGAAAAGATAGGGCATTACGGAATAAATGAAAACACTCAAAGATTACTCACATCGTTCCTAAAAAATAGGCGGCAGACGGTTGAAGTCAAAATGGAGGGCAAAAGCTTTAAATCTGAGGCGGGTGTGCTCAGGCATGGCATTCCACAGGGTTCATCGCTTGGAAATACCCTGTTTTTAATATTTGTCAATGATCTCCCTTCCTCTGTAGCCGAAGGTACTATGGTGTTGTTTGCTGATGACACCACCGTTGTAGAAACCGCTCACACGTACTCACAACTCGAGCAAAAGATAGCAAAAACGTGTACCCAACTTCACGAGTGGTTCTCAGCGAACGGCCTCATTCTAAATGTGTCAAAGTCCAACGTCATGTTGTTTGCAGCCGGAAACACTACACACATCCCACTAGTACAGGGTCCGATACCGCGCTGTGACTCTTGCAGGTTCCTCGGATTTACTATAGACGCCAGTCTGAAGTGGAAACAACACGTAGACAATTTGTGTGAAAGGCTGGGCAGTGCTGTATTTGCACTGCGTAAACTAAAGCCAATTGTCTCATGTGACGCACTACTTCAGATTTATTACGCATACTTCTTTTCGGTAATGTCGTACGGTATTCTCTTGTACGGGAACTCAGCGAACTCTGACAGAGTATTCAAATTGCAGAAACGAGCCCTACGTGTATTGGCAGGGGTAAATCCGAGGCACTCGTGTAGAGAACTCTTCAAACAGTACAAGATGATGACTCATTATTCACTGTATGTATTTGAAGTAATTGTGTTCACGCGTCGAAACATTCACTTATTTAAGCGAGCGAATGTTACCGGCAAAATCACCCGTCAGACGGGGCGACTATTGCCTGTTTCGCGGCGACTCGCGCTGCTCGACAAGAGCCCGCGCGTGATAGGCCCCTCGATGTACGAGCGCCTACCCGCCACTATTAAAAATGAAACTTCAAACGACACATTTGAACGCCGACTAAAGGAACTATTACTGTCAAACCCGTTGTATTCTGTAAAGGAATACAACGAAAAAACATTATAATTACATTTATACCTTAAGATAAATATTGTATATTATATTATATTTTGACTTTTTCACAACGTAAGTATATCTAGGATACCCTAGCTTTTATAAATTATTTGACATTTTAAACATACCTATTGTACTCCGTTGACATTGCAGCATTGTAATATTATTTGAAATTGTTCCTTAATATTTCTTTATTTTAATTTCGCATTGTATTTTGATTTGACTATTATTTATTTTTTATTGTTATTCTTATACACTTTGACGATCTTTTTGTGAATTCATGGTATTTTAATTTAGAAATGACATGTAAATTTTCAAAATGAAATAAATAAATCTAATCTAATCTATGGGTATGTGTTAGTTTTCGCCAAATATATTCTATCATTCCTTTCATCTCTTGTACAGCGTTTTTTGACAATATTCACTCACTTCCTGCTTCTACGCCACAACTGTATTTATATTGTTACAAGCAGTTTTACCCACAATAGAATGTCGTCTTACGAAAAAAATACTTTTTGAAACTCATTTCTATTTGTAGTAGTCAGGAAGACTTTTTACTCCAAGCACTGAAAGTTGTTTTTGTATGGGAGGCATTTATTTGTCAAAAAGTCAAATTCGCCAAAGTTAAAAAACCTCAGAACTATCTTAATCTGAATATAATTAGGAAAGTTTTAACTATTGTGGTAAGATAATTTAATAACGTATAATTTGGCTTGTATAATTAAAAATAATAAAATGTTTTAAAACGGAGAATTTGGTAAAGACTGTCAGAAGATCGTGGACAAAAAAATAAAGGTACTGTGGATTATATAAGGGTCTAAGATACAGACGCTCTTACATTTTATTATGATTGTATTTTTATTATGTAGTTTCATAACCACTGACTATTACAAAAAAGTGCTGCTTGAAAATTAGCATTCATAAAAAAAAATACACCAGATCATGCATGGCCAGATTTTATCGTGTACATTCTTTATTGTAAAGCTGAAGAGTTGCTTGAACGCGCTAATCTCAGGAACTAGTGGTTCGATTTGAAAAATTCTTTCAGTACTAAATAGGCCATTTATCGAGGAAGGCTATAGGCTATATATCACACTCACATAAACCGAAGCGAAGCGAGGGCGGGTCGCTAGTTCAATTTAAAGCTAATAGAATACTAACGAAGTTAGGTGATTCCCCGAAACTTGAGTGCGTTAACAGAAATTGCTATCTGATAGACAAAAAACCGGGCAAGAGCATGTCGGACCATGCTCAGTATAGGGTTCCGAAGCCGTAACGACAAACACAAAAAACTATCTCAAAAATCAACATGTATGAACCAATTTTCTATTTAAAGTTATTTGGCGCTGTCTTAGATGATTTTTAGTAGGTATAAACCCGTTAGTCGCCTGTATCTCAGGAACTAATTAAGTCTACTTAGTAATGATTCTTTTTCTTATAAATTCGTATATAATATCTCAAACAAGAGCCAAGCTTTTAAGTGTGAGATCAGTATACCTATGTAGGTAGTTAGGTATCTAAACTGCTTCAAACCGACTTTAAATTACAATAAAAGTTAAATCTTTTATATAGTAATTAATAGAAATTGAAAAAAAAACAAGGTCCAGTAAATAGAATTTTAAGTTTTCCAAACGATAGGTACTCAACTCAAATCAATAATCTAATCGAAAATTTGTAAACTTTCAGATCGCAAATCGCAAACTTGTAGGTAGCATTCCGGGGCACGTCCAAACAGCAACTAGGCGCTCGCGCTTATGAGCGCGGCTGTCGCTCGATTTGTTGCTTGGACAGTTTGACTCCCCCCGCGCGTCCTGCACGCCCCGTTAACAAATTGTTCTATCAAAGTTATCATAGGCGATTTCATATTTCATATTTATTCATTGCTTTACACGGGTAGGTACAGAGAGTTGTTATTCTACATAGTATAAAGTTCAGCCATGTAACCCTGCAGGGCACCGCATATTGTTACTTTCGTACTAAAATTCAATTTTACATTAATATACTTAAATAAACAAGCTAAAATATTAATTTCATACATTCTATTAGGAACTAGGTACTAGGTTGTGATTTAAATTGAATTAAATTAAATTAAACTTAAGCAGGTATTTTAAATTATTTCGTCTTTGTCATCAAAAAAGTCTTGCAACGTATAAAAGCTCTTATGGAGTAAGTAAGCTGTAATTTTTTTATTAAAAGTGTTGTTATTAATCTCGTTTTTTATTTTTTTCTGGATATGGTTATAAACTTTTATGCTCATAGCATAAGGGCCAGAACTATGCATTTTTAACTTTGAAGGTGGTAAAGGTATTTTATGTCTGGGACGTAGATTTTTTGGTTGTTGCTCATTGGGAAAAAGATGTCGGTGTTTCCTTACAAATTTACAAATCTCTAAAATGTAAATGGACGGCAGTGTGAGTATATTTAAGGTGCGGAAATGTGTTTTGCAGCTTTCAGTCTGCTTGATGTTAGCCAGTATTCTTATGCACTTTTTTTGGCATATAAATAGTTCGTTAACATCGGTACTGTTTCCCCATAATATTACCCCGTAGCGGAGCCATGCGTCAGCATACGCGTAGTATGCACTCAAAGCAGTTTTAAGATTTGTACTTTTTTTTAACTCCAGAAGGGCGTAGGTGAAGCTACTTAATTTAGATATTATTTTTTGAATGTGTGCCTTCCAATTTATGTTGGTATCGATTTCCAGGCCTAGTAATTTTGACGTTTTAATGCATTCGAGGGCTGTGTTGTTATAGGAGAAACCAATACTGAGACTACGTTTTTGGTGAGGCCTGAATTGCATTAGTTTGGTTTTATCAATATTTAATTCCAAGTTGTGAAGTTTTAGCCAATTTGTTACTTTATTAAGAATGTTGTTAAGCTGAGTATTTAGAGTTTTCTCATCTTCAAGCGGGAATACAATTGAGATGTCATCTGCAAAAAGGACGCAGGGTACATCGAGTACTTTAGGCAGGTCATTAATGTAAATGAGAAATAGCAAACAACCAAGAGCACTACCCTGAGGAATGGAACCCAACATAGATGTTCTGTTAGATTTTACGTTTTGTATCAGTCTTGTGTGGGGATTATGGAATTCTATCTGGACATATTGTTCGCGGTCAGATAGGTATGATTGAAACCATTTATGTGCCATACCCCTGACTCCTATACCATATAATTTTGATAATAATATCTTGTAGGACACTTTGTCGTAGGCCTTGCTCATGTCAAGTAAAATTCCGATTGCGTAATTTTTATTATTTATTATATTAAGTGTTTCATTGATGTATTGAATAAAGCCAATGCTGTTGATTTGTTCTTTCTAAAGCCATTTTGACTTTCGCTAAATATATTGAACTTTTCACAAAAGGAATACAGTTTATTTGAGACAGTAATTTCGATTATTTTAGCAATGGTTGGTAGTAGGGCTATAGGTCGGTATTGGTTAGGACTACTTGTGCTACCTTTCTTATGGATGGGTTTAATGCTCGATATTTTTAGTGAGTTTGGTACTATGCCTTCATTAAAAGATTGGTTGATTAATAATGTAAGGGGTGTAGTCAATTCTTTTACGCACTTCTTTATAAGGAAAGGTGGAAGCTCATCGTGCCCAAAGCTTTTCTTGTTTTTCAAACTATGTATAGTCTTATATACTTCTCGCTCGCTAACAGGGCTCAAAAAGAACGAGTTTATAGGGCGATCGATGACTGGTTCACCAAGAGCTTGGTTATTATTTTCCCCGAAAGACCTAAAATGATTGTTAAAAATGTTTGCTATAATTTTGGGGTTTTCTACCGATTTTTTATTAAAAATTAGAGATATGTTTTTAAATATTCGTTTTGGTAATTTATTGGTGTTTTCTTTTATTACTTGCCACATTGTCTTTACTATATTGTTAGATTGTTTTATTCTGTTTATATATTGCAGCTTTTTTGATTTATTTACTAGACGTTTTAATAACTTTTCATATTTTTTGTAGTAGTTGTTTAGTGTTAAGTCATCGGTATGAGAAACAAATATCTTTAGTTGGCGTTTATGTTTACAAGATTTTCTTAAACCTGTAGTAAGCCAGGATTTTTTTGTGGTATATTTGTATTTTTTTACTGTCAAAGGTATGGTTTTATCGAGGAGATCTGTAAGGGTTTTAGAGAATTTATTATAGTTTTCGTTTACTTTTTTGTCCGATGAGATTATAGTACTCCAATCAATGTGCTGAAGTTTTGACTGAAACATGTGGAGGTTTCTGGCATTAAACGACCTTCTTTCAATATACCATGATATTTTATTCGTCGTAGGTGAGGGAAATGAGATTAAAATGCCTTTGTGGTCTGACAAACCCAGCTCATCTATGGAAATATCTAGTTCCTGGGTGTCAAAGTTAGTAAAAATCAAGTCTAAGCAAGTAGCGGATGTAGATGTGACGCGGGTGGGTTCTTTTATGTGTTGTTTGAAGTTAAAGCTTTTCATCAGGTTAAGCACAGTTCGAGTGAGTTTGGTTTTGTCTAGAACGTCAATATTGAAATCACCTCCAATAATAATGTTTTTCCGACTCTCCGATAAAAGTGTTTGTTGCAAGAGTTTTTCTAACGAATTATAAAAAGTGTCAAAGTCTCTGTTTCTTTCAGGCCAGTAGATTACTATTAGTAACGTATTCATTTTTTTTAAGTCTGCTGCACAAATCTCAAATACTCGTTCAACACTCAATTGAGCTAGGTCTTGCCGCTCAATAAATTCTATGTCTTCTTTTAGAAACAAACCGACACCACCTCCTTCAGATTTTTTCCTGCAAAAATTAGAGGCCAAGTTAAATCCATTTAACTTTAATAAATCTATTTTCTTGGTGGTTATCCATGTTTCTGTAAAACAGTAGGCCTGAAGGTTTAGTTCGTCCGTAAGTGATTCGATAAGGTGGATTTTTCCTCTGAAGCTTTGTAAGTTCTGGTATAAGACTCTAAAGTTATTTGCGAAAAAATGTTTTTTGTGTTTGAGCTAAGCTGGTTGCTGTATTCGCATCGTCTGCTGCAGTCGGGGAGGGCACTGCTACTTTCACACTCTGTTTAGGCTCATGGGGCTCAAGATCAGGTATCATTTCACAGACGGGGGCGCATACATTCGTTGTTTCTTTTCCGTCTATCAATAGTTTATTGTTCTTTATAACAGCGTGGTGTCCTTCTTTCCGAGCTCTAATTAGATTTTCTCTAAGCTGTTTTCTTTTTTCCAGTGACTCACGATCTAGAAATTCTGAAATGGATAAGCCAGTGTTCTTGAAGTAATGTTTATTGTCCAGTAAAAACTTCGTAACTTTTTTGCTCAATAGCTCAATAACTATTGGTCTTTTAGCGCTTTTCCTGCCGATCCTTGTCAAGTCTTCTACGTAAGAAATGAGGTTTACATTCATAATTTCCTGAAATATATTTACTACACGATCGAATAATTCATTTTCTGTTTCCCACTGGTTAGCAATAAGTCCGTGAAGTACGATTTTTTTGCAGGAATCGTCATAGTTGTTCTTTTCTCGTCTATTTGCAGAAAACGGGTCACTTTGCTGGCTAAAACGTTTTTTTAGGTCTTGGATTTCGTCTTGCATTTTTTTGTTTTCTATTTCCAGCACGTTGATAGTATTATTTATTTTGTCCAGGCTTGTTTTTTGACTTGTCTGTTCGCATTGCAGGGTACGTGTATTTTTTAAAATTTCAACTTTAAGATCTGATATAGCATTATGCACTTCTGCCATGATGAGGGATTTTAGTTCTGAGATCAATGATTCCTTATTGTCCGTTAATTTCCTCTCTAGCAGTTTTTCAAATTGTTCCAGGTCAATTTTATTGGTAGGTGGTGGCATCTTTTGTCGGATATCAGAACTAAATCTAGTGAGTATTTCACCTTGTGCAGTGTCTCCAAGTATGCTGGCATCGCCGGAGGATGTGGAGTCGTTTAACGTAAAAGTCTGTTTTTTCCTTAATGTAATGTTATTTTTCTCCAATGAATCCGGTATCTGGTTAATAATATCCTCATACTCTCGTGGGCGGACTGGGGTGTTTGAGTTGTCCTCTTTTGGTAACTTGCATCGACATGCTTGGCATATCCAGGATTTTTTACGTTCGGGACTCATTATGTTGTAAAATCGCACAGTCGAAACATTTGCACATTCCAGATCGTATTTATTTTTGCATGTTTGACATGTAAGGAAGCATCTATCTGGGATTTTTTGAAGACATCCTGAACAAGTTGACTCCATTTTTAGTTTTATTTTAGCGCCCTCTATTAGTTAGCTGTAGCGCATAGTTAAATGGATTACTCTGATAATACCGCTACTCCTCACTAGATGGCGCCCCTAGCGCGCAAGTTAAATTTGCGCTTTGACAGTTTCTAATTTTGCGGCTTGTAACACTGGGTTTAAATGTCAACTGAGTAATCCTTTCTAATTGGTTCACAGACGTAGCGTCAAATGTTGTTTACGTGCCACCTTAGATTTAGATTTTCAACTGATTATTTCACTGTGTTGTGATGGTTTTTGCGGACATAACTACTGTGCCTCATAAATTGAGTTCAAAGCAGGTGCAGGGAGTATATAGTGCTGTTTGTTTTAACACTTTTCCACAATTGTTTGCTAAACTTACGTGGATTGTACTTTGAACTTTTGTCGTAATTAACTCTTTGAATACTTGTAGGTTTTTTTAGATAACACTTTCACATAGTAATTGGACACTTATTTACACATTAAAAACTATTTGGCACCTCTTCATGTGTTTTATCGATTTATTATTAGTTAGATAACGCGAGCTTATGTTATTGTGGCAACAGCCATCTACCCTCCCTCATTTTGATAGGTATAAACACTTTAGTCGCCTGTATCTCAGGAACTAATCATGTCTACTTAGCCGTAATAGTTTTCCTTTAAAATTCGTTATATGCGCTTTTGTTGAAGATATTTTTCAGATTTTTAGTATTTGTAGTTTTGGCTGTAGGGGGGGGGGGACACTTGACTCTAACAAAAAATAGCGCTTTAAAGCGTAATATTTCATAAACGGATCCCTTAATCGAAAAATTGTTTCCATAAACCCGCAATATTTTTGAAGACCTATCCAACGACACCCCACACTATGGGGTAGGCAAGAAAAAAAAAAGGCATCTCCACGTTACGTGTAGGGGAGGTGCATTAAAAAAAAATATTTTTCAAAATTGTATTATACCACTTTGTTGGCGTGATTAATATGTATATTCATGCCAAATTACAGCTTTCTAGTACTACGAGTCTCTGAGCTAGACTGGGGACGGACGGACGGACGGACGGACATGGCGAAACTATAAGGGTTCCTAGTTTGACTACGGAACCCTAATAAAAATGATCCAAAATAAATATATATCGGCGAACCCTGGTCTAAACATAAAGGTATTGCGGTCAATATCCTTGTTATGAAGTGTCTGCCAGACAAGATTAGATAATATACTTGACTAAGTCGACTAGTTCGGTTTGATTACCTACAATACAGTTTTAGTAGATACATCTTACAATTAGAACTTTTATAAATAAACCAACACATTATACTACATTAAATATTACTGGTTTTATTTAGTCAAAACTTTTACAACCTCAAAATGCATCTTTATTAGATAAAATACAACTACCACATTACACCACCACATTATTTATTAGAGCAATGCATGGAATGCGACCAGACGAAACATGTCAGTCACTGTTTAAAAAGCTTGGATTATTGCCACTTCCTGCTCTCTATAGTATCTAATATTTAAAAAAGCATGTGATAGCAATCCTCGATCCTGGGGTGTTATTCTCTCAAAAGCAACAAACAAATCGCAGCAGCGAGTAGGTAGTCCCGTCAGAGCGAACAAAACACATTTTAGCGCGTGCATTTTCACTTAAGCAGCCTTATTACGTTCGATCCATCGGCAGAAACCATGCTGCTAAATTAAAAATACACGCGCTAAAATATGTTTTTTTACACTAACGGGACTACTTTAACTCGCCGCTTGGACATACACTTGTTCGTCCGTTCGACCGTCGTTGTTGAGAGAATCACTACCCTGTCGAAATCCAGATAGAGGCAGGGCATTCTAGACTGGCAAAAGTAGAAAAAAAACTGCCTGAATGTGTGTATAAAAATATATAATAAAATACCAAATGAGATTTTTTGTCCCATTTCGAGGCCGGCTACCAAACCTGGCTACGAGATGGGTCTAAAAAATTCCCGTTTCGTAGCCAGCTTCCAATTGAGAATATTTGTCCCATTTCGAGGCTGGCTACCAAACCTGGCTACTAATGGGACTAAAGGGACTGGACATACAAATGACGACCACCTATTTCCTAAATGCGGTTAGTTCAAATGAAACTAAACAACTACAACACAACATGACAATTAGTTCTATGTTATCGTAACAAATTAACCACTAAAAAGGTATCTTACAACGCCTGCGCTCTAATAATGGCCATTTGTTCGTCCTCAGACCTGAAAACAATCGGGAAACCATCTTATCTTACTTATGTATATCTTACATATACGTTAAATTCATCAATGACACTATGCAAAAAATCACTCGTTTATTTACCGCAATAATGTCACTATTCAAATACAATTTACGTAATATAGTGTCAATGTTAAATTACACGTGCGAGGACTTATAGCAATATAGGGTTAAATCAGTAGTGGTCAGCCAGAGACTATAGTAGTCGACCTGAGTGTGTACTGTAAATTCTGAAAATCGATTTTTCCAAGTTGCGATTAATACCATTCGCATATTTTACCACTTTATTTTTTCTCAATAGCTACTTTTCCCGAAGGGCTTTCTAACCATTCGCATATTTTACCACTTTATTTTTTCTCAATAGCTACTTTTCCCGAAGGGCTTTCTAACCATTCGTATATTTTCCCATTATATTTATTTTTCAATTGGGTTCTTCTCCACTGCTCGACTATCATAAATATGAGGTAGGTTTAGGTTATGTTAGTTTTGCAGCAGGCCCGGAGGGCCAAAACCACCCAGAAATAGGAGCTCCGCTCAAGCGGAGCTCCGTCGACTCTGTTAAATTTAATTTTGATATTAAAAACATTGGTCAGTTGAGTTGGTTGAGAAATTAGAGAATTAAATATAGTCGGAAAAAATGCGAATGGTTAGAAAGCCCTTCGGGAAAAGTAGCTACTGAGAAAAAATAAAGTGGTAAAATATGCGAATGGTTAAAAAGCCCTTCGGGAAAAGTAGCTATTGAGAAAAAATAAAGTGGTAAAATATGCGAATGGTATTAATCGCCACTTGGAAAAAATGATTTTCGGAATATACAGTACACTCTCGTCGACCTTATATGCTTGCGAAGAGTGGGAAATACACTCGCGGTCAAATAATTCGGGTCAGAGTGCGTTTTTCATACAAACGAGGCTATTTCGAAGCCTTGGTCCCTAGCCAGGGGTTGTTTTGAGTGAGGTTTAATGGTGGATACTCCAAGGTTCAATAGAGGAGGTCAAAAGTTCTTAAGATACCTAACTGATAGCACAATCAGTTGACACCACAGCGAGAGAGTTTGGGTCAGCATTTGGAGTTCCTTACATTTTATTGTCATTTTAGATGTTTTTCTGAAGATGCACAATTCCGGCGTTAGCCGAAGATTCAATCAGTTGGGTGTCCTAGGCACTCTGGAAGTCCTGTATCGATGCTCGGGGTATCCATCATCAGATTTCACTACAAGCATCCCCTGGCGAGGAACCAAGGCTTCGAAATAGCCTCGTTTATATGAAAAACGCACTCTGACCCGAATTATTTGACCGCGAGTGTATATCTATCGTACTCTTCCCACTCATACAAAGTATAGGGAGAGGCCGACTACAGGTCTATGGCAGAACACTGGTGACTATACACTTTGGTGGTATACTTTTTGGTGTATATACTTCAGTTTTTTTAGAATTAGAAACCACGACAACATTATATTGCGGCTCGTGAACTGTAATCTCTTTACAATTTGCCTACTGGAGTAACAATTGATGACACGCAAATAAAGTGACATTAAAACAAAAAGCCTAAAAGTGCAAAATGTGGTTACAGAATTGTTAACAAATTATTGCAGTTGTTGGTAATTCTGTAGCTCTGCCTACCCCACTCTGGGAACAAAAGGCGTGAGTTTATGTATGTATGTACATGTAAAACAATTTTGCTTTGCGACTATTGTACTGTACTATTGCTAGGTAATAAATAGTTGAACAGACGCAATATAATGTTATTGTGGTTTCTAATTCTAAAAAAACTGAAGTATAGTTAATGTAGTATGATCACTGTGACAGAACATATTAACTCGTATTTAACTTGTTTCCTGACTCTCCATAAATACTACATTGTTATGAAGCTTGTGACGGCGTTCAGGGCCATTCTTCTGGGTATATCGTCTTTGACATGTTATCGTTTTTATATCTAACTCAGCCGCCATTACTGTCTAAAACAGAGATCTATATCTATCGAGACGCTGACAATAGGATAACATGTCAAAAGCAGGCAACGCCTTAAGCCTGCACCGAGCAAACGTCGAGCGTCCAGTGGCGCCCTCATCACTTTTATTGTTTACTAGCGACCCGCCCTCGCTTCGCTTCGGTTTAGATTTTTCATACAAAAGGATTTTCCCGCTAATTCCCGTTCCCGTGGGAATTTCGGGAATTCCTTTCTTAGTGCACCTCTACGGTACCTAAGCTACGTCCCTTCCAAATTTCAAGTGCCTACGTTTAGCCGTTTAGGCTGTGCGTTGATATGTCAGTCAGTCAGTCAGTTTCTCCTTTTATATATTTAGATTCTAATTAACTAAAGAATTTCCTTGCAATCAGACGATACGTTTTTGTAGCGCAAGTAGAAACACAATTTATGGAATACGAAACAAACTTTAATAACAATCACCCTTTGAGTAGTCAGCTTAAAGGGAAAAGGTGGCCACTTTTTTCTGTTAAGTTGATAACTCGAAGGTGAATTGTTATTAAGTAAACTATGTGATACACCCTATAAGTTTTTGTTTTCATTTGTAGTACAAACACCTACCGACCAATTCCACCAAAATATTTTAGTTTATTAGAAAACACAATAAAAGTAATGAGGGCGCCACTGTACATCCGGCGTACGCTCGGCGCAGTCTTAAAACTCCGAATATTCATGTGTTCGAATTTTATTTTCTCCGAAAGCAATTTCATGCTACATTTATAAGCGATATCAAAAAATAGTCTTTTATCAAAATCGGGATTTTGATCAATTCCGAATTACAACTTATGAAAGAATTACAAATTATGTAGCGTACCGGTCAAACGGAATATAATTTTACCTAGTAGAAGAGAAGCCCAGTAATTCAAATGAGTCTCATACGCAATGCTTACGAGTATAATGAATAATAAACGTGATTACGAAATATGGCAGTCACAGGGATCATCCATCCATTAACCGAATATGATACATTGACTGTATTTTTAGTTAGACTTATCGCTAGAGTACCTAGTCAGTTGATTACACGAACAAAATGACCGTATTCTACAACTGACAGCTAAAAAGCTTCGCTTTGAAACTTAGTTCTAAACTTAGTTGCGCCGTCGAAGGTGAAGATTCTGTGGTGCGGATACATTCGTCATCGGCGTTGAAAGGGTTAAAACAAAACTGCTGCGTCGCCCCAGCTCTGTTGGTCTTATTCTATTGGACGCAGATGGTCTTCGACAACCTTGAAGTACGACTCTGACCATGCAGCTTAGATAATATGATCATGAACGGATTTCCCTCAGAATCCTTAACGTTTGTCCCACAGACCACTTACCCTATAGACTCCGCATACAAAGGCGCCCCCGTAAGCCATGCTTATGCTCACAGAACACTAATTGGTTGCCATGGTTCTATTGGCGCGCACCACGACGCGCACACTTGATTATTCGTTGACTTTGAACTAGCCAATCACGATGCACTTTCCGCCCCCCGCGCCCCGCCATTTTGGCTTAATGAGATACTAGACAAACTGTTCCGAAGCGGAGTCTATAGGGTAAGTGGTCTGTGGTTTGTCCTAACACATCGTTTGTCCGAATTTTCATTTGCCCTAAACTGGTTTTCAGATCAGGCAACTTTTAAAGTTTTCCAATTATATCTGCGGTTTGTTTAGGTTAGGATTGTATTATAACAACACTAAAAAGTTTTAAAATTTAAACGGAATTTAGCTTTAGGATAAACGAAAATTCGAACAAACGATAAATTAGGACAATTGACGATTAGGAATTCCGTAGGGGAACCATCATAATCAGAATTGCAAATTAAGAGGATTGTGAACCTAGTTAAAATTATATTTTTTTTGGATATGTTGTAGATATTAAAAAAAACTAAGGCCATACGTTTTCCAAAAAAATAAAAAAAACCCCGTGTGGTTGCCGTGTTAGAATAGTGCCACTTCGTGTCTTGCCTTGGATATCGCAAGAGGCGACTAAGGGAATAAGCTATCTTAGCCTGATTGTGCAAAATGTGGTTACAGAATTATCAACAAGTTTTTAGAGTTGGATAATGGGTGTATGTATACAAAAATGAAAAAACTGAAACGTAAACACCTAGTTTTTCATAACAATTTCAAAATATGTTCAAAATTCGTGGAAATCCTACTTGATGTAGAGGGTGAGAAACGTTAACACTCGGAGCTAAATTAGTATGTTTTTTTTAAACTACGCATTTTAAGCGTCGCCACGCAGTCCTCTTAAAAACGGTAACAGTGCGTTAATATTAAAAATACGTTGTCAAATAATCGAGTAAGGCTTCACTATTCTGCCCTTCTAAAAAGGACGCATGTGCAACTTGATAGTTAGGGTATATCACATAGTTTAATAACAATTCACCTTCGAGTTATTAACTTAACGGAAAAAAGTAGCCACCTTTTCCCGTTAAGCTGACTACTCAAAGGGTAATTGTTATTAAAGTTTGTTACGTATCCCATTAATTGTGTTTTTACTTGCGCTACAAAAACGTATCGTCTGATTGCAAGGAAATTCTTTAGTTAATTAGAAAACACAATAATAGTAATGAGGGCGCCACTGGACGCTCGACGTTTGCTCGGTGCAGTCTTAAGCGACTTGTGCCCTTTTTTTCTAAGGCGAGCAGTATTATGTGATCAAGATACTATTTGTTATTGAAGTAAAGGTCAAGGTCGCCGAAGTTACCACGTCACGTTAAGTTTCAGAAATGTGTATAATTTAGAAGCGCAGCGTGTTCAAAGAAGTTAGTCATGTACAAAAGATTATGGTATGTAAGCCTCCCTCGCGTCATAAATCTAAAAATCAAACCGGCTCTTTTCTAGAATACAAAAAGAGCATGCAAAATATTCATGGTATAGCACATCATATCATAGTGATAGATATTGCCCAACTCAAGACAGACAAACCATAATATTTCGAACATGTAGCGCATGATATAAACACCAAATATTAAATGCTACATTTTTCTTTAGTATACAGTGTTTTTTTTGTTAGGAAGGTCTACCAAGAATATTTGGTGACAAGCAAGGCGCTTTTTTAGCACTTTTGTAAGTACCAAGATAAAAAAATTGGTTCATGAAACTATGCACTAATTCAATAATATTCGAATGTGTCCTAAAATATTCCTAAGAATTTCTGTTTTTGTTACTTCATATACGATTTTGGTAACATAATAGGAATTTTCCATACAAATATTTTGCGACACAAGAATATATTTGAACTTTGAAATTCTGAAGACATCTGGAGATTTTGAGAAGTGCTTCCCGTTTATTGTACGGTCACGAGCGTTAATTTGGGACCCATTTCAAGAAAAATATGCTTGAAGTCGTCAATGTCATTAGAGATGTCAAGTTATATATTATTGTAAAATGTCAGATTGACTTTGAACCTAAGGTGGGTCCCACATTAAATCTCGTGACTGTACCATGATATTCTTGATCGAACCTCCTTTTATGATTTATGCGACTTACTTTCTAGGCCTAGTTCGGTCGCTCCTACGATCCCTAGGGCTAAACAGGGCTCCAAAGTTATCCAACATGACTCTCAGCGGTGACAGCTCCCTAAACTGCCTGTCATCAGGCACATCAAGGGAATTATCCGTGACATCCCAATCATCGGTCACAGACATTGATCTGGTCACGTTCCTTTCCTGTTCAGAATCGGTGACATCTTCCACGTTAAAGAAGTCTGGATCATCGTTTGGAGGGATGACATCTATGTAAGAATCTTCGGATACGGACGTGTCACTCCATTCTAGCTCTGTGCTGGATTCATCGTCATGTACACTTGTATCTGTGGTAGTGGCTTCCGATATAGTGGTGTAGCCAGACCCTGAGCCTTCACTGTCTAGGGACGTACTTGAATTATGGTTTTCCATGCTGGTATCAGTTTCTTCATCGTAATATAAGTTACTATGAAATGATACGGTGAGAGTATTAATGATATTAGGAATCATGCTATCGCCTGATTGCTGTGATCAAGTCAGTATCTTCATCTTAAGCTGCTATATTATGGAGGTCTACTAAATAAGGCAAAGCATAAATAACCGTAATGAATTCTAGAGCGTATAGGTACTTAATAAAAAATCTAGATCTATTAACCTATTTCCGATTATCGCCTTCTGTGTTCCACCTTTAGGGACTAAATGCCTGCCATTCACGTAACGGTCCACCGGAGAGGTTACCTGCGCAGGCGACCGTAGGACACGGCACACACGCACAGGTTCAAAAATGTATAAATAAGAAAATATATTAGATTTGGTTATTACTTATTAGTTTTGGTTCGGATCCCTTTGACTGCCATACATATAGTTGGTCATAATGTATTGTTAGTCATACTTTTTTTTGTCATAACTTCTATCAGGCTGAAGTTACAGTTTTTAATAAACGTTTATCGTGTAGATTAGTTAGGTTAGGTTAGGTTAGTTTTATAAAAATCCTGACAAAATAACCGTGTCCAGAGAAAAATGCATTATGACTTGCGAAAATTATGACTTAACACACATTATGACTTATAATAATTATGGCAGTCAATAGAGACCCGTAATTATTATTTAGGCACGCTCCGCACTTGTTTCAGTAGGTTTTTTTGGCAAATAATAGATACTTAATTAATCGTTAGCAGACCTATCGAAAGTTAACAGACAATGAGTCCGTTAACAATTTTTAAAGTCAACTCGAAAGTTATCCGTAACTGGAAATGTTAGTTACCTTCCTTAATGAACGATTAACGTATTACCAAGTTAATGCCCACCTTTTGGTCTACCGATACTGTGTGTTCCAGTACGGAACGCCAGTCAAGAACTCTTCTTCATTCATACATTATGCTCAAGAGTTTTAGTATGTAGCCAAATGCATCATATTTGTATTCATTGTAAGTTTTGTAATGTCCAAAAGAAAAAAAGCCATGTATTATGGTTCAATAGATACAGGATCTTTAAAGTTAAGACAGATAGACGGACGGACAGACCGATGGATGGATCGAAAAACACAGACAGCAGGTATAGAACAACAAAAAAAACAGCTGCTAGTTCTTCATACATCACGTAATATTATATAACTTAGTAGAATCATATAGACTAACAAAACCCGAATACGCTTTTCAATAGAATATTTTCAAGCAGAGTTGAGGCTAAACCTCATGATAAAAATGAAATGACTTTTTAAAATCTTTTGAATTACATTCATTAACACTTTTTCACTGCAATAAAACATTTCAATAATGTCACAGGACTTCCTGGACACAATCAACGCAGTTATCTTCTTATTCAGGGGATTCCCTGATTTTGAATAGAAGATTATCAAACAGCTTTGAAATTATTGATTTATATCAAAATCAAATAATTATTAAAATTTAAGTCAACTATAATCATGATAAAAATCAAATAATGATTAAAATTTAAGTCAACTATATGTCAATTTAATTCATTTGACGACGCGCTGGCCTAGTGTGTAGGGACCGTGCCTACGAAGCTAGTGGTCCTGGGTTCAAATCCCGGTAAGGGCAGATATTTGTGTGATAAGTGCAAATATTTGGATGTTTTCTATGTATTTAAGTATATATTTCTCTATATAAGTATTTATATTGTTGTCTAGTACCCATAGTACAAACCTAGAGCTTAGTTTGGGACTAGGTCAATTGGTGTGAGATTGTCCCCTTATATTTATTTATATTTTATAAGTCAACTATGACACTTGATTTAAATAAATAAGTATGATGATTTCACTGCAATTAAACGTTTAACTATCGAAAAATGACATGGTACTTCAGAACGGAATTTGTTATGTATAAAAACTATTTTCTTGAATCACTCTGTTGATAAAAACGGCAATAAAATCTGTAGCATACTTTGAAAGATCTAGGTGACCTTACAGAAGGACAAACAGTAAGAAGTGACTTAGTTTTATACTATACATATAGAAGTTTGCACATGAGCTTTGGTCAAAGACAGCACAGTCTGTAATATTTTTGTTTTTAATACCCAGGTCAAACCTTAACATTTAATTTGTATTTGGTTACACAACACAAAAACCAAATAAATTATGTAAAAGTAATCAGATAAAGGTTTTTATGTGGGCAATAATCTACCCCCAGAAATCACTTTTAAAATTTCACAGTAATCTAATGTCCTGAGATATAAACTTACACATACCTATATATACCTATTGTAAATCTCTTATTCTTCTGCTATTTTAGTTATTTATATCTATTAGAGGGTGGCAGGAATCTGATCATACCAACACATTCAGTTGACCACAAAGGATACATGCACGCCAAAAATTTAGGGTAGTCGTAAAAATACACTCGAAATAAAGATACTGACTTTGAAGATACAATTTTCTACGTCTATTTCTTAATTACCAATTAGTATCAAGGCAAACTACGTGAAAGAACGACGACTACATAACCCAACGATTACATTTTGAAATTCGAAAGCCAATGCAAAGCGTGATAAGCTATAATGGGCTTTAAATGTCTACTCACAAGGCATGAGGTTGCTCGCACGCCCAGCCTGAGGTCGAACCTTCTTCGTCAGGGTTTTCGGGCCGCTTGCTGAAGAAGTAGTACAGAGCCGCTCCCACACCGACGCCTATGGCCGCGGCCGCGAGCCCGAGACCGCGGCTTGGGCAGGTATTCTTCTGCCGATCTTCTTCGCGCGTACTCATCTTGATTTCTTTAATTCTTTATTATTGCGTTGTTCTTCGATCACCTTCAGTCCTCAAGTAAAAAATATATACGTTGGGTTTTGACAGTGACACTTTTGACGTTGACTGATAGTGCTGCGCTTACTTGATGAATCGCATGAATCGAAATCGTCGATTTTATGTAAAGACACTGAATTTATTAATTCTTCTTTTTTCGTACTTAAATTTTTGCACATATAACGTAAAATTAAACTAAACAAATTATATTTAGCCACAAATCATGGGCCATTCGTGACTGTGGATCCACCATGCGGATGTTAAAAATATTGTCCATTCAAAAATTACAACGCGTTCCGTTGTCCACATAGATTACATATGATATGATCATATGATACATTTTATAATTGTAAATTTATGATACGACCACTACACAATATATTAGTTAAAAGCTTCCAGTAATTTAATAACTTATACACATTACCTAATGATTGATTTGCTCACTAATGATAATTGTTTCTCATTATATCGCCTCCATGATGTTTGACGTTTGACTTTTCCCAGCCATGCATCACCGCGTAACGGAACGGTTTGAAGTATTTGTTGTTATTTTTTGCGTAGTGCGTAATTTTCTTTTATTACGCGGGGAATCACTCACAAATTGAAATACGTATCAAAATCGTTATCTTATAATTTGCTAACTAGTAGTAAAGTGAGTAAACAATTAACGAGTGAAGCAACACCTATTTGAATTATGTAGAAAGTTATATTTAAAACGTTCTACGTTACAATCTGTTTGATCAATATATTTCTTCGGAAGGACACAGTTACACAATAAGTAAGTTAATAAGCGTGAAAAGAAACAATTTATCTAGAAATATAGTCTGTCAAGAATGTAAATGATTTTATAATTGATCCAAAGAGCTAAATTAAAATATAAAGATAGCATAATAAAACACAGCAATATAGTATTATAGCTTGATTTTTCATTTGATGACTTTCTTGACAGACTAATGTTTGCTCACTTGTCTCATATCTATTGTTCTCAACTCTTTTGTGCAATATCACAAAATCTAGTATTTCAAGTAACAGTGTGTAATGCAGAAGTGAAAGTGACGTTATAGCACTTATACTCGTACGGCGTGTAGCAAAATTATAGATTAGTCAGCAAAATTGCTCTGTATGGTGGTAGTTTAAGGTTAATGGTACTGTCAGCTTTGTAAGTAGCTGCATATATTAGTGCTCTGTCACTTTAACATCATGTTTGAACTGCTGCACTAACCTATTAAAGGTGTTAAAGCGACATGGTACTAAAGTGTGCAGCTACTTATAAAGCTGATTGTATCCAATTTTGTTTTATATAAGTACTAACTGTATGTGTTAACTGAATACTTTTGAACCCGGTTACCTTACAGCTCACTATATTAACTGTTCAGCTAATAGTGAAGCTGTTAGTAGGTACTTGTATAAATTTGAGTTTGCAAACTTCTAGTATATTTTCCATTCATACTCTGGTCTATCTAAGACAATGCCTGTGACTTTTTTCACTTAACATAAATCTGTAGTCCTAGTGAAAAAAGATATAAGTCTCCTGAAGATTAAATGTCAGGTCTTCAGAAATACTGCATTGGTACGTACCTAGGAACGGCATTTAGGACTTAATTAGCTATTTTTAAATACCTGGTTTGTCAGTATAGTAAGTGATTGAAATGACGAATTATGACTGTCACAGGGATCATCTGAGTTTGTACACAGTATGGTAAAGTTAGACCTAAGTGTCGTAAATACATAGTAGTTAGAATTGGGTAAAGGCAAGAGATTAGTACTAACCTGTGAGGCCTTTAAAAATCTCGAAAAAATATAGGCATAGCCACCATATTAGCAAAAAATTGTGTTCTAGGACCACTATGGAGGTGCTAGTGAAAGGAATCCTTATAAGTGCAGCGGTGGTAGCAGCAGCGGTGGCAGTTGCTGTCGAGTGGTGGCAGTTCCGGCATGTACCTGAACGGTACTCAACTCATGGGGAGCGGAGAGCTAGGAGCGACTGAAGGTATGGTACATTTACAATGATAAAAAATATCGGTAACAATCTCACACATAGTATAGTCATACAAATAATAATAAATAAATAATTTTGTATTAAAAATATTGTAAGTGTGTACTTCCAACAATTTATTGTTTATTAATATTTATTTATTTCAGATAAGCATCACGTGGGCATGACACAATAAAGCAATAACTAGCTTTAAAATAATATGATAATAATATATTGCGTAGTATTTTTTATTTTTTATTCAATATGAAACTTAGTTTAATACACATCACATTGTTATTATAATCGTTATGTTAGTTAATTTGAGTATTAGAGACTGTAATAATAAATTAATTATTAAAGTAGGTATCATTAAATTATTTTTAAATAAATTTATTTTTAACGGTTTATTTGAATTTTATTAACTGTAGTGTAGTTCATAGATCAGAGGAAGGAAGTAGGTACTTACCTTAAGATTCCAGTACATATCTTAAGTTTAAGGTGGTGGAAAGTAGAAACTACAATGTTCTCAAACAGCAAACCACCAGTTTTTTTTTGCCCCGGGCGATGTTTGACGGTTGATCAAAACGCTCAGTAATAAGTACCATAACTGAGGTATGTTTAGGTTATGTTAGGTCTTCAGCCGGCCCGAAGGGCTAAAACACTTAGAAATAGGAGCTCCGCTAGCGGACATCCGTCGCCTCTATTGAATTTGACTATGAAATGAAAACTTTAGTCAACCGTGCCACGGGAGGAGGGCCATGTCCGATCCGTAGTCACACCAGTGTGGCAAATTGGTGTGACTACGGATCAGACACTATAGTGCCCGGCCGATAAGAAGTCAATCCTGACACCTGTCATTTCAGTACCAATTACAACCTAATAGGTTATAAATTGTACTGCAATGACAGTTGTCAGGATTGACTTCTTAACAGCCGGGCACTATAAGGCCCGTATTAAAAAACTCATCTTGGCTGAGATGCGCGTCACATCACAAGATAAGTGAAAGTAAACGTCAAGCCATAGAAAGCTGTCATTTTTGACGTATCTCGAGACGAGCATTAGAGTTGAGATTAGTTATTATTACGGGGCAAAGAGGGCGTTTCTCTCCCCCCATACCTACAGCTCATTCAAAAATCGTAAAAATGTGACTACTTAGATTTAAGGGGAGAGAAACGTAATGCCATTTTGTTTGTTTTTTTTAGCTTCAAAATCCTATTAAACACATAGGTAGATAAAATATTTGCTCATATTAGGAATCGAACCTTGGACCGCAAGGGCGCAAGCTTCGTACGCAGGATCAACTTAACAACTTTTTGGTACAAAAAACTCGCTTAAATATGAAACGACTTTATTGATAACGTGTTACTCTAACACAGTTGACATCTGTAAAGTTTCTAACATTACGCGGACAAGGGTTAAATATTATCGATTTTCTGCTTCGTCAAATCCTGTAACTGGGGTCGGTTTGGTGATCTGAAAAATCAAGACTTAAGTACAGCCATAGCGTAACTCAGTAGGTTCCTGCAGGAGGGGATACATGTGACTTAAGACTGCGCCGAGCAAACGCCGAGCGTCCAGTGGCGCCCTCATTACTATTATTGTGTTTGCTAATTAACTAAAGAATTTCCTTGGAATCAGACAAAATGTTTTTGTAGTGCAAGTAAAAACACAATTTATGGAATAAGTAACAAACTTCAATAACAATTACCCTTTGAGTAGTCAGCTTAACGGTAAACGGTGGTCACTTTCTTCCGTTAAGTTAATAACTCGAAGGTGAATTGTTATTAAACTATATGATATACCCTATAAGTTGTGTTTTCATTTGTAGTACAAAAACATTTCGCCCTATTTCAAGTAAATACTTTAGTTTATTAGAAAACACAGTAAAAGTAATGAGGGCGCCACTGTACATCCGGCGTAAGCTCGGCGCAGTCTTAATAGAGGGTCTTGCCAGGATGCATTGCGCTAACTAGACTTTCTATTCGTTTCGTTTTGTAAACAATCGCGTCAGTGGTAGATCACGTGACGTGATACGAAAAGTCACGTGACCTACCAGTGACGTGATTGGTTACATCTTTCGTAATGCATCTTGACAATATTTAATATCTTAAGCTGCACCCACACCGGAGCTTAACGGTGCGTATATTACGATGTCGTTGCGTAAACAAAAGACGGGGCCATAGTAACAACATGGCGCCGTTTTTGACGCACTGTTAAGCAGCGGTGTGGTCGCAGCTTTATGATATATTTTTTAATTGTTTAATGGCGTATGACAATATAAACTGATAAAATGAGTAGCAATATGATTTAAAAACGTTGTAAACTAAATAAATTAACTTTGATTTGTCGTACAGTCAAGGAAACTGATTCCTAGTCGACTTTGGATTAAGTCAATGTGACACTGTAAATAAAATCATAAGAAGTCTCTTACCGCGTTGACACGATCAGAGCCTGGCGTGTTATTCTCTTGAAAACAACAGACGGTCGGAGCGGCGAGTTTAAGTAGTCCCGTCAGAGCGAACAAAACACATTTTAGCTCGTGCATTCACAATAAGGCAGCCAGACGTTCGATCTTATCGACAGAAGCCATGCTACCAAATTGAAAATGCAAGCGCTAAAATGTGTTTTGTTCGCTCTGACGGGACTACTTAAACTCGCCGCTGCGATTTCGCTCGTTCGTCCGACCGTCCGTTGGTTTTGAGAGAATAACACACCAGGCTCGGACCGGACCGAGTGAACTCGGATGCCTACTCGGAAGCTACTCGTATTGTGGCAACCCATAATTCGAGCGCCTTGGACGACGGCGTCCGATCTGTGTAAACTAAGGCCTAAGTATTAATAAACTAAACTCAACTCTAATGCTCGTCTCGAGATGTGTCAAAAATGACAGTGTTCGCATGACGCGCATCTCAGCCAAGATGAGTTTATTAATACGGGCCTAAGAATTAAGAAAATGATCCGAATGAACTATGTTAATATCAACAGCTATCCTAGTACGGTCACGAGCGTTAATTTGGGACCCATTTCAAGAAAAATATGCTTGAAGTCGTCAATGTCATTAGAGATGTCAAGTCATTTGAGTACCTTTTAGGGAACTCGACCTTATTTTTTTAGAATGTCACATTGACTTTGGACCTAAGGTGGGTACCAAATTAAATCTCGTGACTGTACAGTAGAACACAATTTATTTGAATTTTCGTTCGCGCAGACACGAACAACGATTCCGATGATTTCCGAGAGCACGAATAAAACCCACGATCAGACTTGTACGTAATAGTTATAAGGCGCAAATTAAATTGCATCAAATTTTTCCATCTCACGCACGTTTGACGGCTGACTGATTGACACGCGGGTGCGCTTCAACATGGCGTCACTAATAACCAATAACAGCACAGAATACAACCGCGCAACTCGTGGATCACGCTGATTGGTTCCCGCGCTTCGAAAAATCGTCTTCTGCGCAGGTACATCGGTAAGCCATATCAGTTGTGTTTTACTGTACACTTCTATGAAGCTCCTAAGATTCCACTGGGTGCAAGCAGGCTCGTGTCAACGCGGCTTAAAGGAATCGCGACACGATTCGTCGCGACAGACAATACCTTGTCAAATCTTCATCCCTCCATATCTTCGTCCTTTTTTTTCTGCGGAAGGGGATCTTTGTATTCGATCCTGTCTTCTGCGCATATGTCCATGGGGTTACCGTAAGGTTCGGTGATGTGGTGATACGCCGATACCAGTTGGTACGCCATTACCACGTTGGCAGCAATACATAGGTACTTATTGATAAGCCCGGTATACGGCATGGTAGTTGTCTGGTTTGTTTGGGGTACAGATAGAGGTCGTGTATTCAGTAGCGAAGATTCCTCCTATCACGAAAAAAGAACTATCAGATAGATAGTAAAAAACCCCCGATATAACTGCCGAATAAAATTTAAACTCCATTAAGTGAACACTAACACAACCATATCATGGTCTCCGACTTTGAGGAGGTGTTTGAAGTTGGCGTCCAAGATATGGTGGTAGCTTTTTACACTTACTGCTTTTTAATTTTGCACGGCAAATAAGGTAACTCTTTATTCAGAGCTGATATCTCCTTAACAGCCTAATCGATTTTTATGAAACCTGGTTAGCAATTACCACCGCTAGAAAACTTGCTTTCAAATAAATAAAAATCCGGACAAGTATAAGTCGGAAACGCCAGTCGATTTCATAAAGGTTATGGGTAAATTTGTTTGAAGAATGTTGTCATATTTTTTGCACCGGCCACGGATGATTTTAACATAGTTAATTAGAGGACCTCGAAATACACATAGATATATATAATTTATGGCGTTTAATAATATCGGAGCCGAGATATTTAAGATTTAAATGTTCAGTTTTTGGAGCTGTGTTAGTTTAATATCTACTAAAGTACATTCATAAAAACTAACACAGTTGAGTCAAATTAAAGAGTGTGAAATGTCCTCATTATTTCGAGAGTGTGGATAACTGGGAATAGCCCAGTTTTTGGTACAAAAAGATAAATATCTCGGCTCCGATGCACTTAAAAGTATTACATTACATTACATAACAAAACATGTTTATTTTGAATTATTCTATCATACCTACATAATATACCACTTTTACTAATGGCTGCTCACCTTGAAAATGTATGACTTTTACAAATGACAACACTTTTACCCAAACCCCTTTCTAAGTTACAACATCGAAGGCAGATTAAACATGACATTTACCCCTGCATACTTTTCATGAAATTCGTTGGAGCCGTTTCCGATAGATTGATATTATATATTATTGATATTATAATCGGAGTCGCGCACCGAGGGTTCCGTATTTAAGATATAAGTCTCCGCAATGACGGTCTTGTCTGAAGCGCTAGTAGATTCACTCATTACCGACGTGTAAAACAGCCCGTATGTGGCGAATTTACTGAATAATTTTAATTTTAATCACTTCATCATTTCAAACCCAGTCCACCCATTTTAGGGTAAAGGCCTCGTTTTCACGCCACTTTGCACGGTTTCGTGCTAAAGCCATCCATTTCTACCGTCCTTAGCAAAACGTAGTACCTAACTAAGATAAACCACCTGTAGTTATGGTACCTATAGAATTGAATCTGCTTTGGTGATTGAATTTAGGATACTGCTTATTAGCCTAGGAGGGCAGATCTTTTCCCAACAGTCTGTAAAATACCAGCGGCCTTAGCTATACCGTATATAAATCGACACAAACTTACCAGCTTACCCTTTATTGTCCAGCCGTTACTACAGAATTCAATGAAGCAATGGTTTGTTAGGACACCATGAAATCGACAATATTTTACTGCATCGTTTTTACATTTTGGGATCAAATTATTATCTAATTAATACATGTTACTGAACGGTTTTCTTGCATTTCTCACTTTCCGGGTTTTGTGGCCGCGAAAGGAGAAGGAAGTTTAGTTTCCTACATATTGCCTACACGGGGGAAGCGACCATCTTCAACAATACAATAATGTATTTAATCGGCGATACTTCAAATTTTCCATAGACGAATTATACACTTTTTAGAGTAAGTATACCACAGAATAAAAACTATTTCTGTGGTTTGATCATGGAATTAGTAAGTACCACGTAATGGCGGTTTGAGGTTTGGTTGACAGCAGCAAAAAAACACCACGCTCTGACAGATGACGTGGCCACAGAGGAAAGAAGTAAGTATGAAGAGGGGGGAGTCTGTCGTATTCAATATGTGAACCACAGATTTTTAATGCGAGTTTTTTTACTATGAAGACAATCTGCCGTGGTAAGTACTAACCATGTACTAACGTACAGTCACCAGCATAAATTAAGTGATCATTTCTGTACCTTGCCGCTTTCAATCGTTTCACAATTTTGTATAACATTTCAAACACGACGTTAAAGTGACAAGGTACATAAATGATCACTTATTTATGCTGTTGACTGTACTTACTAATCGCCTTCTTAATCTAATTCATTATTTGTGTTTAAATTCATGCGATAAGTAGATATACTTTTCAAGCGTGACAAGACTCATTTAGATCCTATGAGAATTTTATTTGAAGTATTCTGCAAAGAGAATATAATCACTACGTTTTAGTATTCTGATTAATAATCTGTAGACGAGTATTTTTAGTTGTATAAAGGTTGACAAAAAGAGTTTGGAACAAACCGGCACGGAGCGTGTCGGGATCTTGTGGCGCCGCTATGGTGTCCCGGTGAGAAGCGGGCCTAAACTCATTTCAAATAACTTCTGTTCGACCGTAAGGCCACCTTGCTTGGAGCAGACCTTTACAGGTTCTGAACTCCTGGTAGGGTGACAACACCCTCATCTGAATGATTGTCAAAGAACAGCTTGATAAACTGGACTCTTCAAGGAGGCTTGACATCACGAACGTAAACTACTTAAGGACCCATTTCAAAAAATAAATGCAAGCCAATGTCATTAGAGATAGAGATGCAAAGCCCTACTTCCCCACGGCACTACTAAGCCGCCCTACTGATCAAAAGACCTCTGCGTGTAGGGTCTAGTGAGCAGGGTAGACCTCCCCCGACCTACGACATTACTGTGGGCGGGCTACATGCCTCTTGCAATTAGTGAAAGCGTCCAATATTTCTAACAATTAGGTCTAAGGTCTATATTGAAATCCCTAACCTTCATTTGTCCTAAATACATCGTTTGACCGAATTTTCGTTTATCCTAAAGACATTTCCGCCCAAACTTTGAAACTTACTTCAGCTAAACCAGTTTCGGACAAAAGATAATTCGGACACCATGCGTTAGGACAAACATTATTTATTAGAGATTCCGAGGGACACCCAGCCCAGGTTTAAGGAGCTACTAACAATAATAACAGTTGTAATTTTGTCGATATAAATGATTTATTTTTCAAACGTTGGTATTTTTCTTGGATATGGTTGCAGTTCGATGTTGTCTCCCTTGCATGAGTCCGTTGGTTGAACGTAAGGTGCGGTGATGCTGTAATACGCCGAGGACAGCTGTACTGCCATTGCCGCGCAGCCGAGGGCACACAAGACCCTGGTCATCACCAGGGTAGAGTACGGCATGACTGTTCCTTGAGGTACCTAAAGGCACAGTGTTAACAAACACCAGAGTGGGACTTGACAGAAGCACATGGGGCTAAGCGCGTGCAGCTAGCCCCATGTGTTTCTGTTTAGTCCATTGGAGAAAAATCTCTTTTACCGAACAATTGGCTTCGCGTGTGATATCCACGGACTTATTACTCTAATAAGTCCTAAGTGTATATACCTATAAATAACTTGACATTGGCGAAATACACCTTAACAGGAGTGAAAGCTATTAATTAAAATAAAAAAAACACCATAGTTATTCCTTCTTCAATAGACGCCTAAAAAAAAGTTAACTCTACGATATACTTCTACATTTTAGGACTTTGTCCACCTTCCAAACATTTCAACTTCCTAACTTAACAGTTAGCACGATGACCGAGCTATGGTCGGTTTGTTTTTTGGGTAAGTTTTCTAAAAATGAAACCTAGTTTCGGCCCCGAAACCTGCATACAAAATTTTATGAAAATCGTTTCCGAGATTCAGATGCGAGTGTTGATTTTGCATCCCAAGTAAACGAAGGACCTCTTATGTAATTGAATCACGAGTGTAGCGAGTTATTCTGGGTTAGAATCCTGAGCACAGCGAGGGATTTAAAGACACGAGATGGAAATAACTTTGGTCTCGTGTTGCAACTTACTTACTTATGCCCGAGTACCTACAGTAGAACACAATTTATATATGGCGTGTCGTGAATCTTCGTTCGCGCAGACACAAACAACGATTCCGATGATATCCGAAAGCACGATTAAAACCCACGATCAGACTTGTACGTCATAGTTATAAGGTGCAAATTAAATTGCATCTATTTCTTCCATCCATCTCACTCACGTTTGACGGCTGACTGAATGACACGCGGGCGCGCGTCAACATGGCGTCACTAATAACCAATAATAGCACAGAAAACAACCGCGCAACGCTGATTGGTTCCCGCGCTTGGAAAAAATGTCATCTGCGCAGGTACATTGGTAAGCCATATCGGTTGTGTTTCACTGTACAGATGTAGTGAATAATCATTTCCCATCGTTTTTTGTCGGATTAGTTCATATTTATCTAGCTTTCTCAATAAGTTTCAGTACCCATCAATAAGCCAGCTGAGAAAGTAAGATAAATATGAAGTTATCCGACCAAAAACGATGGGAAAGGATTATTCACTACATCTGTAACGCATTTGCCTATACCGGAACTTCTAGCTACCACAACGCATAGTCTAAAAACATGGAAATAAGTTTTCATATTTTTTTCTGCATAAACTTACTTGTTAGAATATTTTCCAAGTCGATATTCTATTAAACAGATGTTGATAAGGAAATGGATTGTTAGGAAAACATGATATCGATAATTACTTCATTTTTTTCACGGCATTTTTAGTATTTCCAATTTATTGGAGGTTTTGCAGCCATCGCGAAGTTAGGATTTTAAATTTTTACACGTTTCCAACGCTTAGAAAGCGACCATCAACCGTCTGAAATACTTCAAACATGTTTCCATAGACAAGTTTTTGTAACTTTTTATAGGTTAGCAAAAAAAGTATGATGAACATAAAACCGGGCAAGAGCATGTTGGACTCAGTGTAAGGTTCCGGTTCCAACAATTGTTCCAACATCGTTAGGTAAGTCTGAGCGTTATTACAAATTTATTATTATTATTATTGTTTATTTATTAACCAAAAATTACATATTTTTCTTAAAAAATAGTCTGCAAAACTGTCACAACAGTTTGACTGCAGCTGAGTCCTTTTAAACTTAACAAAACAACTTAACACGTAACAATTTGGTTCCTTAATACTAGATTTATACAATAAACTATCTCGAAAAATAATAAGTATGATGAATTTTTCGATCTAAACTTTATTTGTGCCGTCTTTTAGTAGTCGCCCGTATATTAGAAACCAAACAAGTCTACTTGGTCTTGATAGTTTTCCTTTTAAATTCATTATATGAGCTTTCATTTAACCCTACAATGCATGAGTTTTTTTATTTGTGTGAAAAAAATATATGTGGTTTTATTTAGGGCTAAGTTAAGAGAAAAAATTATGAAAAAATATATAAGTAATATTTCAGGAGAAATTAACTTTTTTTAATCCGTTCCATATGTGGTACACCATGCTATTAGGTATCGGTTACACTGATATTTAATTATGAATTAGATTTTTAATTCAAACATCAGTAAACTCTTAACTTAAAGAAATAGTATTAGTTTCCATTATGTAAACCATTTTTATTAGTATTTCGCGCATGATTGTAAATAAACCGTTTTATGGCACACCATGATATAAGGTTTGGGTTACACTAACGTATTATTATGGAACAATTTCTTAATTTATACTTCATTAGACTCTAAACTTTTAGAAATATTTGTTGTATTTGGATAAACAAATTTCTCTTAGTATTTTCACATTTTTCACATTATGTGACAGTAAAATATTTCATGTACCTACTTATGAAAAATCCAAAAAATTACTGCATGCAGTGACATATATGGAACATTTGAACACGCCGTCGATGCATGGTGTGACAGATCTGGAACGTTTGGAAAAAACTGTATATAGGCATATAGATTATCATTGACAGTAGGTACCTATATAATATTTACAGCATACTTACGCAAAGATTTTCACACATAAAAATATTTTTTTCTTCGATTTTTGATTATATATAATTTTTTTATTGCAATATGTAAATGAAATAAATCCATTTTTCACGGAGAACAGCAACATTTGTATAAATCCCTTGGTAATTTCAAATACAATGCTATCTAGTGGATTGTTACTGTGTTACACTTATATAGTGCCCTCTAGGTTTGCTTTTATATAAAAAAGATGTCGCTGCCTTTACATTATTTTTAACTACTAACGATTAAACTGGTTGTGACATATCCGTCACTGTATGCATTGTAGGGTTAAGCTGTTTCTAAAATTTTGGACACTCAACTCTAGCGAATATGCCACTTTTTGAGTTTATCTCCTAAGCGATTCCCCAAATAAAAAATTGATGATACGAGTATATACCTATAATATATATACTTGTATGACTTTTCAGAGCTATCGATAATAACTCACTTGATATTAAAATGTAAAAAAACTTTTATGTACCGTAAAATGGGGTGAATAGAGTATCGCGGGGTGAATAGAATCACAATCTAAAATAATTCATAAATTCTTACTAATAAGAACCAGTGTTACATTGACAAGACATTTGGATAATTACGTTAAAATCTCAGTCTTATAATTAGACAAATATGCATTATTTTAGGCTGTGATCCTATTCACCCCGTGAAACTCTATTCACCCCATTTTACGGTACTTATGTTTTTATGTATATTTGCTGGAAGGTACAGTACTCCCAGCGTCTTAACAGCGTTCGGCTGGCTGTCGCTGTCACACTCGCAACTGACAGTATTTTTGCCACTTGTGTACAGTCAACCAATTTGATTTCTAGTCCACTTTGGACTATGTTAAAGTGACGTTGTCATCCAAAACGTAAGAGACTTCGTACGATTTGGTTTACAACGTCACGTTGACAAAGTTCATAGTGGACTAGGAATCAAATTGGTTTACTGTACCACAGAAAAACGACGATTGTGGATCGCTATTAAGAAACTGTTAGTACAGGCACCAGAAATGGACACTTTACTCTTAAGACTGCGCCGAGCGTACGCCGGATGTACAGTGGCGCCCCCATTACTATTATTGTGTTTTCTAATTAACTAAAGTATTTTCTTGAAATTAGACGAAATGTTTTTGTACTACATATGAAAACACAACTTATAGGGTATATCATATAGTTTAATAACAATTCACCTTCGAGTTATTAACTTCTTTAGTTAATTAGAAAACACAATAATATTAATGAGGGCGCCACTGGACGCTCGGCGTTTGCTCGGCGCAGTCTTAATTAAAATTTCATACGGTCCTAAATTGATTGTTGCAAAACAACTTAATAACCGTTACCTTTTGTAAAATAAGAAAAAAGTGTCCATTATTGGTGCGTTAACATTACTGTTTTACAACCTTGTCGGCTTTATTCCCAAAGCGATGTAGTTGAGCGGTCGTTAGCGATGCGAGGGCGGGTCGCTAGTATAAAAATAAAACACAAACCATATGAAATATCATCTATTCATTTTATTTTATCAACAAACTAGCCACTCGTACATGACTCAAACTTTTACAGTCAAATAATCACATTCGCGTCCCAAACGCAGGCACCAAAATGACTGAGACCACGCGACTTATGCGAGCTTGGTGGGTTACAAATGCCAACTTTATTGGTTACAAATGCAAACTGGATTGGTTACAATTCCAAACTAGGTTGGTTACAATTGCGAACTAGGTAGAGTCAGATGGATAATAAATGAGAATGAATTTACTACCTTCGCCACAGCCTTCTATTGAATACATAAATCGGTTTCCGTATTACGTTAGTTCAGTAGTAAAAGAATCACAACTGTATCAAAAGCGTATATTTTGGCTTTCCTTATTTATATTATATAATCTTAAAGTTTACAAACATATATCATATTTTATTAAGCTTAAGGAAGACTCTAAGTCGAGAGTTTGTACATGGACTGCACATGAATTATACTATCTGTGGTGAATATAATTGAGCCGTGCCAGAAGATATTGTATTTACAATACAGAGACCTTAATTTGAAAATCGAAGTTACGTTAGCTCGACAGGGATGTCACTCGTCATTCGAGACTTAGCGAGAGAAAAGGATTTCCAAAGTAGGGCCCCAGGACAAATCAAGAAGGGTGTCGCGTGGTCTATTTAATCGGAAAGAAACATCCTTCCGCACGTATCCTAGTACAGTACCTCCAGCTTCCTAATAGAGTTCGGCTGGTTACCGCTATCTCTCTTGCACTCGCAACTGGCAGTACATTTGTCGCAGTATTCATAGGATAGCGAAAGCCGACGCCTATTAGGGAACCGACGCTGTCCGTGTGCCGCGGTGGCGTGACCAGGAGTCATTAAAATTTAAACATGGCTTTTTGAAAATCTTCAGTTAGATTTTCAAAGTAACGTGTTGAATTTTTTTTATACTATTATAATCAAAGGTTTTTTTAACATCAATACAATTTTAACCCTTTACTTAGCGATGTTCATCTGTTTTTACTCTTTTTTTTTGTTTAAAAATTTCAAATAAAGGGTCAGCAATATTTTACAGTGAAACATTAAAGATATTTTTTTTAGTAGACTGCCAATCTTAATCTATAATAGTCATTAAACCAAACTAATTCCAATTACTGCATAATTTTCACAACTAAATACAAGTTGGAAATATATGTTTACATTTCTTAGCTTTCCGGACTCCGCAACACACGAGTATGAACTTTATAAAATTTTAAAACACCTATAACTAACCGTCGCTAGACGTACATTAAAAGAATATCAACGCGGCGTTCGCGCGCGGAATAATAGAACCGTGTTATTCATGGGTGCCTGGTACACGAGAACCATTTTAATACAAAATATCAGGTTTTTTTCACTTCATATGCCCCAATACCACGAAAAGATCGGGGTTTAAAGTTGCTTTAATAAGAAAGAACTCAATGTCAATATGTCAGAATAATGTCATGGAATACCTATTACATTTTTTAATCAGACGAACTAATTTGACAGCTAAAAATGTACAAGTGTTGCCACGATATGGGTATTTTTCGGTAACACTATTATAAAATAACTTTTAATAATCGAATGTGTTCAGGTAATAATTATATAAAACATGATATTAGAAAATATACCCAAAGTATAAACCAAAAAGTAATTCAAGAATTCGGCTATTTAAGAGAATATAATCACTACAGTTTTAGAGTCGGGAATGCCTGACACTTGACATTACCTAATATTCTGAATAATATGAAAGGTTACAATCAGCACAAAATAACAGAAAGTATAACAGCATTTTTATACGTCTGTGGACGGCACAGCTGCCAACATGAGCAACAAAAAGGGATGTGCACACAGTTAAACTTTTTTTATCGATATCGATAAATTCAACATTTTTTTTTTGCATAATGACGTAATTTATCAATCGGCCATGTGAATAAAGTTTTAAATGTTTGCGGCAACATCTGGTAACATTTCATTTCTCAAACTAGTCCGTCGAATTAAAAGAATATCTCGTCTTTTTTACAAGACAGTTTTTCTTTCTTTACAAACAAAGGAACAACGATAGTTTATTCATCACGTTTCTATTATTCCGCCTGCAAATATAAAACAATTGGAGAGTTGATTACATAAATCTAAGAGCGTATTTTATAGTATAATTAATATCCAAATGGAAGTGGGTTTTTTTATCTGTATCCTGTTAAAAGAATAGTAGAAAATCAGGCGGATTTGATTTAGTAGGAGAAAGGCAAGCCAAACTTTCGTTGTCGTTGTATGTACAGCCAGTGTATAAAAAAATATCAGCGGTATTGCTTGAATAGAAAATGTATGGAAACGGCCATATTGAAAGACTTTATTTCAAGTAAATAAAGGCGATAATTCAACAACTATTGAAGGACGATATTTGGGTGTTTTACTCTATCTATATTTTATATGTTTATTACAATGTAACTTAAGATAAGTAGGGTAAACCACCCAATCATTGACATCCATAATATTAGTTATGACCTAGGGATGGAAGAAATAGCCTCTATTCACTTGAAATAAAGTTCATGGTGCCAACAATAGATATGGTGTTAAAAATGCTTTAATTGAAATAACTTAAAAAACAAATTAGTAAAAAATTTTACTAATGTCTAGTATGAACCGATAGATGTTTCCGCATTTGAATAAATGAATTTAAAATATGTGTGCATAAGTGATGGCTGTAAATGCTAAAAATGTTTTTTTTTTTAATTTGCAGCTTCCACGGATATTCGACTGTACATAACCTGCTCAAAATATAAAAATCATGGCAACACTGACGAACGATACAAATAAAAAAACCCGCTCCTCTAGAAATATAAAAGTGTAGCAACACCGTCGCCGCACGCCGACAATTTTTTTTTCAAGGTTTGCACACAATTTGACTCCGTGTTTGAAGTGGTAAATTTAGAGATGGGATTTGATTTTATCGAGACGTAAATATAAATTGTCAAGTTCATAAAAAAAACTAAATGACCAAAACAACTCACAATCACTTACGATAGATATATTTAAATTTAATGAGTGCAGTATGACACACAATTTAGGGAAAGCTATCGCAAATCCGAAGTTTAGCTTGACCAGTGTAATTTTTTTTCGGAAATTCTTAAGTCAGTTGGCATTTTTTTCTGGAACCTTTTTTCTAAAGAGGTATCTATAGAACCGTTAGGTTAAGCTAGGTGTTTTATAACAATACTGAACTGTCTAAACGGTTTTAGACAAAAATGTATTCTTAACATATGAAATGCCGAAAAAAATAATCGGAAACAAATTTCGGATTTATACTAGATAACCCCATGCCATACATTAATATAATATCTTACTTTACAACGCAACCAAATATAGCGGACATCTTTTAATACTAACTGTCTTTAGACATTAACTTTAGGCTGTATTTAAAATATATGTATTGCTTACACGGTTGTACTTTTCGCTTAAGGAAACTGGCCTAAGTCGAAAAATAAAACCGTTTCGATCACGATTAGAAGACATTAAGTTTCAAATGGCGTGCATTATTTTTTTGAGTTAGGTCAGTTCGGTTCTACGGTAGTTATGTGACTCACATGATTTCTGCTCGCCTAGTACATTTATAACGATAAGTGTATTTGTTTTTCAATCAAATATTAGTAAAATACAGAGCGCGAGCAGAAATACGAGTATAATACTCCAACAATATATAAAACTAATTTATTTTCATTTGTAAATATTACACCCAAAAATAAGTGAACTTAAAATATCTATTTGTATTTGCACTTAGTAATAATGTCGTAATGAATTGTACCACGCTTCTAGCGAGAACGTATTTAATGGCAATATGAAGAACTAACGTCTGGCGCTCGATATATCGGGACTATACGTGTTGCAAAAATACCAACAAAAAAAAAACCCAAAAATAATGTCAACCCTAGCAGCCACCTTGTCAGTCAATGACAGATGACAGCTTACTATACTTCATTCGTATAGGTATTTAACTATATGCAAAACAAACAAACGACGTGATTTAGTTCGTCAGCTAATAGAAGTAGATCATTGACACGTCAAAGCAAGTCTGATTGGCGGTTCAACAGAGCCACGTGGCTTGCTTTGTTTACATTTAGTTAATTACCTAAACAAACGGAGTATAGGGTTGACATTACTTTTGGGTGTGATAAATCAATTATTTTTGTTAAGTATTTTTGTAACACGTTGTATACCTTGGTAGACAAATAATTAAAACCGCTTCCGTTTTGCCATTCAGATGTTCGTAGGCAATTGTACGGAAACAAATAGTGTTGTTTTTAATTATGTGACCACCTATGGTATAGTCCGACAAGTTAGTGCGCGATCGTGCCGTGAGATAACAGACGATGGGGGGAGGCAAAAACACTTTATTTTGAAAAGCAAATTCCTCCCCTACTGTAAAAAAAAAAGTACTATAACCAAGTTCCGGCCGCCCTTATAATATCAAAGAAGGCGGCTTAACTGCATAGTAGCAGCCGAAGCACTCTATATAGGTGAAAAACTTAAATTACCTGTAGCATGTATTATGAAACCGCGATTAGTTTGGGATTGGAATAGCTGTCAATTCATATGCACTTTGACGTAAGTATATGGTAAAACTGTCACCTCCAATCCCTTTCTAAACGCGGCTACATTAATAGTTGTATGTAACACATCTGTATAGACCGTTCGAAATTATATATTTCTTCTTCTTCTTCTTTTTGCCCCGCGGCGACTTCAACAGCTACTACCGCCGGGCTATGGCGTTTCCACGAATATAATCAGTGATTTCGCCAGTGTCAAGTGTATATAAGTATAAATCAATATAGCAATAAAATACAATCCAATCTTCTCTGGGAAGATTGGGGGCAACGTTGTTCGGTAGTTTGTAGGACAGAGGTCAAGATAGTTTTAACCTATGTACCACTTCGAGTCCACTTGTAACGAGAAGAAAGATGCCAGATACGCGAAATAAGTCCAAGTTTTCAATCACTGTGCAACACAATGGCATAAAAAGTACAAATCACTATCAGAAAAGAACTTTGAACACCTAAATACACAAAAAAATAAAACTAAAACAAATTACACATCCGCCATCTTTTAACGTTGCAAATGGCCTCAAAATTATATATTTGAAATGTGGCGTAAATTCCATATTAGTTATGTACAGGTTGATCCACAAGAGCTGTCACGAATGGATTGAATGAGTGAACGAAAGTATACAAGTGTGTAAAATAACAAGTTTTCGGTTTGAATTTCGAACATCGGTTCGAAGGACGGCACTCACACAGTGACAGGTGACATTACTTTCGTTCAATCCATTCGTGCCAGCTTTAGTGAATCTACCTGAACACAACTACATGCAAGAGGTTACTTAATTTTTTCACCTACACTTTATGGGTAACATTGAATTTAAAATGCTTATACAAGTTTATAACCATGTGTACACTTTAGTACCTTCTCTATAAATCAATTGTCAGCGCGATTAAAGTGACAATGTTTCAAAGTTGTACACATGAACTCGACTGTATACCATGAAGTTAGCTACCCTCTTCGGTGTTACGGTAGTGGTGTCCTGTCGTGTCCAAACCTCGGTCCCGGTGTGGCGTGTGTGGCGTGCGTGGCGTGTGTGGCGTGCGGCGCGCGGCGCTCTACTCGCGCAGCTTGAGCGCGTGGTCCTTGATGACGCCACCGTCACCCTCGGACACGAAACGCTTGCGCCCTCTGGAATATAACCATCAGGTGAAATACTTCCACTTCGACAATGATCTACTAACTTTCGGCACTGGTCCCACCGCCGGCTACAAACTATAAGCGAGTGAAACTATAAACTACAAACTAGTGGGCGAGCGGCGAGAAGCGAGTACAGTTTTACTAGTTTAGACGCTGAGCTATGAGCGAGTGTTTGCGTGCGACGGGCGATTACTCGCTCGCGGCGGTCAACTAGTAAACAGTGGTCCCACCGCCAACTATCAGCGAGCTCGGCTATCAACTAGTAAGATTATGTATATATGGAATCATCGCTTACTCGCCGGGCGGTGGGAGAGTGTCCTCGCCGGCGGCGGTGTGAACAGCCAGCTATAAACTATAAATATAAATCTCTCTTTTATTTACACGAAAGCGATTATCTTTTGTTCGTTTCTTGAGCTAGAAAATAGCCGATAGCTCATAGTTTACTCGCTCGCGGTGGGACCAGTGCCTTCAGGGTTCGAAAATTGTAAAAAAGGAACCCTTATGGTGACACTTCGGTGTCTGTCTGCATTCCACAGCAGTTTTGTACAGGTCGATTCACAAGAGATGACACGAATGGATTGAATGAATGAACGAAAGTATACAAGTGTGTAAAATAATAGCAGGTTTTCGGTTTGAAATTCGAACATCGCATCGGTTCAAAGGACGGCACTCACAGTGACAGGTGACATTACTTTGAAACTATAGAAGCTATTGCCTTAAGACTGCGCCGAGCGTACGCCGGATGTACAGTGGCGCCCTCATTACTTTTATTGTGTTTTCTAATAAACTAAAGTATGTTCTTGAAATTGGATGGCAAGTTTTTGTACTACAAATGAAAACAAAACTTAAAGGGTTTATCACATAGTTTAATAACAATTCACCTTCGAGTTATCAACTTAACGGAAAAAGGTCTTTTTCCGTTGAGCTGACTACTCAAAGGGTAATTGTTATTAAAGTTTGTTACGTATTCTATAAATTGTGTTTTTACTTGCATAACAAAAACGTATCGTCGGATTTCAAGGAAATTCTTTAGTTAATTAGAAAACACTATGAAAGTAATGAGGGCGCCACTGACGCTCGGCGTTTGCTCGGTGCAGTCTTAAAATTTGACATAAAGAAACAAATTGAAACGTACAAACCTAGCTTTCGGTAAAATATTACAATACAATTGTATCAGCTACACAGACTTAAATACCTGCTAGGCATGCGCTGGAGCACGGCGCGGCCGAGGACGAACTTGTGCTGGCAGCGCTCCAAGAAGCGATCCAGCATAATGTACGCCAGCGGCACGTCCAGCACTATGTCCGACATGTCCTCCAGCACACGCAGGAAACCCTACAGGAAACACAGTTACGTCACAGTTCAACGGGCCGACGAGCCGAGAATTGGCCAGACTGTGCAAGAAATTAGTTTATGACATTGTTGAAGTCAAGCTAATGTAAAAGGGTGTTGTGAACGCAAACTTTAACAGGCAAAAAATTCATTGACGCCTGCCGTGCCATTCGAAAACAGCATTTTGTATTAACGACGACGCGCTGGCCTAGTTGGTAGTGACCCTGCCTACGAAGCTAGCGGGCCTGGGTTCAAATCCCGGTAAGGGCAGATAATTTAGTGTGATGAGCGCGAATATTTGTTCCCGAGTCATGGATGTTTTCTATATATTTAAGTATATATTTCTCTATATGAGTATTTATATCGTTGTCTAGTACCCATAATACAAGCCTTGAGCTTAGTTTGGGACTAGGTCAATTGGTGTGACATTGTCCTCTGATATTTTATTTTATTTATTTAACTGGTACAGTCATCAGCAATAATAAATTATCCAAAAATATCTGCAACCTGTCTATTACTATCAGAGATCGGACAAATGGACGTCATTACTCGCAATAATGTGGACATGAATCCAAATACTTAAAGTAATTAAATTACATTAAATTATATAAAATACTGTTTATTTGCTTTTTTAACAAATCTACACAATAACAAGTCTTTGTCGTATTTATTTTAGGTAAGTAATCAATTAATATAATTTAATTTGTTTAATTAAAATCTTTGGAGTCATGTCCACATTATTGCGAGTAATGACGCCCATTTGTCCGACCTCTGATTACTATAGACATAAGATGTATGAATGTGGAAGAAGCGAAAAAGATTTGTCAAGGTCGAATCGCAGCTAGGATACAGGCGTGATTTAATATATGTGGTGACTGTACTGGTAGGGTGTCTTACTCGGTCCATCTGGTCGGGGGTGACGATGATGGAGCGCCGCAGCTCTGACAGGAAGGTAGCGAGCTGCTCCTCCACCGAGGAGTTCACCGTCTCCAGCGCCAGGAGCACAGTCTGCGAACAACCAGGGATTTATTGAAGTGCGATTGGTGACGTTGTTGATTGTGCCAAGAATGTGTTTCTCTTAGGGCCTGTTGTTTGATCAGTAGTTAAACTAACTAATCGTTAATATTCGAAAAAGGAATTGAAAATTTGACACATTTCCTTGAGATTCCTTCAAATTTTCGATTCCTTTTTTAAATTTAAACAAATAGTTAGTTTAACTTCTGATCAAACAACAGGCCCTTAGGAATGACACGGAGATGGTTTTGTCTAGAGATGCGCCGAATAGTGTATTCACCGGATAGTGTATTTACCGGATATTCGGCCGAATTATTCGGTTTACCAATTCATCGTTTTGAGTCGTAAGCAGGATCTAACATGTACGCTACGTGTCGCTGCTGGGTAGATGACGAGCGAGCCGTACCTCACCGCCCGCCACCCGCGCATCACTATGCTTCAAAACATCGCTTAATTGCTTTATTTTATTAGCTTTATTCAACACATTCTTCATAGGATTTCTTTAACTTATGATATAACACAAATCTTACACAAGAAGCTTTGTCTTTTAGTTCTATACCGTGTCGTGTAGCCAAGAAAATAGAAATACTTGAACTGAATATCGTTCAATGAATACAAAACGGACACAATCCAAAATGAGTCGGTGTTGCATTTTAAAATTAGAAGCGGTTGGAATACGATTTTTAATGAAAGAGCGAATTATTTTGGAACGTGTCTGTTTTGTATTAAATGAGCGATATATTCGGCACCAAAACCGAATAATTCGGCCGAATACAAATAGTGAAAAAGATGCCGAACGCGCCGAATAGCTAATACGAAACGAATATTCGGCGCATCTCTAGTTTTATCGAAACCGAGGTCGGAGGCGGAGGTACAGTCACGAGATTTAATTTGGTACCCACCTTAGGTCCAAAGTCAATCTGACATTCTACAACAATAAAGAGTCTCCTAAAAGTTACAAATGACTTGACATCTCTAATGAAATTGACGACTTCAAGCATTTTTTTCTTAAAATGGGTCCCATATGTACGCTCGTGACCGTACCTGCAGCAGCTGGACCTGCGCGCTGTGCTCACCTCGTAGACCAGCTCGTGGTGGAAGTGCGGCACCTCGAGCTCGCGCACGCACCGCAGCCCCTCGGCCAGGTCGCCGCAAGTCAGGTATTCCCTCAGGAGCAGCTGGATCTGCCGGATAAGCGACTTCACTGGCCTGTAACAAAAAATACTCGTTAGAAACTCTTTCAATAGAGTTTGACCAGTAGTGACACGGCGGCCAATTTAAAATATCACTGGCTGGTAACATGAAATTCATAACGACCAGTGATCGTTATCAACGTCCTGTAATGGTAGCAAAGTATGGTTGACAAAAAAAACAAATAACGAAGTATATTAAACATTATAATATTTTACAAATTATGAGATTTATATACATATTTATAACAACAAATCCAAATTATAGTGAATAAATGACTAAAATTTGTTCAACGGATTTGGCTGTCAGTCGTTCACGTCGATTGGAAAAAATCCATTTTAAATAGCTAAATGACCTTTCTACGTTAACAGAAGTCACAGGAAGGAAATTTAAGTCTTTAAAATATTGCACACTATTTTTATTCACACCTTCCGGCATATCCACCTCTTTATCTTCAATCAGCTGCTGCACAACGTTTACAGTACTGTAACCCGGGTTTTTCTTTATGACATACGAGGGTGCATTGAAAAGTTCTGAGCCTAAGGTTGTATATAATAAAAAAAAAACAAATAAATGCTGGCAGGTAAAAGTGCCATATTTAGTCGCCATTATGCACTATCTTTTGTTTTTTTCTTGTCACAATTTTGCATTTTATGCCGGAACTGCTACATAAGGTCACTGATTTTTCAAGTAATGGATAAAATTGAGCACCGTTCTGTCATAAAATATTTGCAAAAGAAAGGGTTAACACCAAAACAAATATTTGAAGATATGAACAAAACATAAGGGGAATCTGCTCCATCGTATGCTACCATAAAAAGGTGGGTAGCTGATTTCAAACGTGGCCGGGAGACTGTTCAAGACGAGCCTAGGAGTGGGCGGCCGTTAACGGCTACTACGGATGAAAATGTCAATAAAATATTAGATGCGATAATGAAGGATAGGCGATTGAAGATTGTGGAGATAGCGGAAGCAATGGGTATTTCTTATGAGCGGGCACAGAACATCATCACCGATGTTCTTGGATTTTCTAAGGTGTCAGCCAGGTGGGTGCCTAGACTGCTTTCAGTCGAGAACAAACGAGTACGTGTTACAATTTCCCAAGATTGTTTGGACATGTTTCAACGTGACCCCGAAGATTTTCTCAATCGTTTTATAACTATGGACGAGACATGGGTCCACCACAGTACACCAGAATCAAAAAAACAATCCAGGCAATGGAAAATACCAGGTTCACCACCACCCAAAAAAGCCAAGGTCATTTTGTCAGCTAATAAGGTAATGGCCTCGGTTTTCTGGGATTGCAGGGGGGTTATCATGATAGACTATCTCGAAAATGGCAAAACAATAAATTCAGAGTACTATTGTGCTCTTTTACGTCGTCTGCGAGAGGAAATTAAAATAAAGAGACCTGGAATGCTGTCGAAAAAAGTATTGTTTCACCAAGACAACGCTCGCGTTCACACTTCGGCGAAATCAATGGTACAAATACATGATTGTGGATTTCAAGTGCTGCCGCATCCCCCTTACTCGCCGGATCTAGCTCCTTCCGATTATCATTTCTTCCCAAACCTCAAAAAACACTTGGGAGGACAAAGATTTTCGACTAATATGGAGGTACAAGAAGCAGTAGACTCATATTTTAACGACCTCAGAGATTCTTTTTTTTTTGATGGGATAATGAAGTTGGAGGCGAGGTGGACTAAGTGCATTAACCTTCACGGAGACTATGTCGAAAAATAAAATTGTTATAAAAAGTGAGCCAGTTAGTTTTTTTTACCAGGCTCAGAACTTTTCAATCCACCCTCGTATTTTAGTTTAAAATAAACTTCCTTGCCCTTGGGATGTAATCTCAACTTTGCCATTTTTTTTATCAAGTCTGAGATAATTTTTAATGAATTTTTCAGTTCTAGATTTGGATCCTCCAGCAATTGAATTGACTTGGCGATAATGTCGAAGTGTCAACGAACAATAAATCTGATTTTAAATTGCGATCACGGAAAATTTTCTTAGCGTCGACAATTGTTCTTGCTTCACGTGAATCTAACGCATTGATCACAGTCTTGATTTCATTAAAATATTTGTTGTAATATGAAGCAGCATTTAACCATGTTCCCCATCTGGTTATCACTGGTCGTGGAGGAAGAGGAATGTTTGGATACATCATTCGGATTTTTTTCGTTCTAGATGGAGCTTTACGGAAAACTTTTTTTACACAGTCTATTAATTTGTTGATTTTAGGGTAAAGACTTCTCACTTTTTCTGCGACGCGATTCAGTCCGTGTGCGAAGCATGTTACATGTGTTAAATTTGGATATTCCTGTGTAAGACATTTACCCGCCTTGAGCATGTATGATCCAGCATCAGTTACAAAAAACAGTAATTTGTCTAAGTTCTCATTATATTGATGGCCCCAAAGATCTTTAAGCGTTTCGTTTACTAGCCTGGTTGTAGTTAAATAATTGGTTTCTTCCAGAACCTTTGAAGCAAACAAATACATTTTTGTGCTTGTTCCATCCAATGACTTGATCAAAACGTTTGCCACTTTTTTCCCACATGAATCGGTTGTTTCATCAACGCTAAGGCAAATCGTCTTATTTTGTAGCTCTTGCCTGATTTGGTCTTTTTTTTGCTCGTAAATTTTAGGAAGATATTTCAGCCTTATATTCGATTCACTGGGTAAATTGACGCTATTTCCATATTTATTGTTTAAAATATTTTCCATAAAATTTCGAAATTTCGGGTTGTGTAGTTTTGACCACGGTATGTTACAATGAATCATGAATTCAGTCAAATCATTGTTAAACTGTTTTTGTCCATCTTTCATTTTGTGTTTTTGGTGAGAATCAGTTTTCATATGCCGGTCCAATTTAGATAAAGAGGGATGAAATGTCGAATCACACAATTTACAAAATAACTTACTGTTTTTGATTTCAAAATCAGGGTTGTCTTTTAAGTTTTTTTGTAACTTAGAAAGACAGAATGAACCGCTTATTTTATTTACATGGGATTTTGACTTTAAGTGTTTATTTATATTGTGCTTTTTCCTTTTAATATTGATATTACAAACAGTACATCGCGTGGCTTTATCCGTCGTAATAAAATATTGGTATCGTGTCAAATCCATGCTGTCAATGTAAATACTGTGATCATACGTGCACTTTATGGGGACTCCACTAAAATACTTGAATATTCACTCTAGATACGATATGCATTGGTTTATTTAGGTAAACACGTCGCGTAGTGTAATTAGATTTTCAACTACAGTTATATTTTGATGACATTTGATGTCATTTGACGTACACTGTTTTAAAAAATATATTAGGGCGGAAAAGGTTTTGTACCGTAAGGATTTATATCTAGAGGTGTAATCTTTAGAAGGTAAGTATTTAAATTATGGTTAAGATCAAAAGTAAAGAACCAAATGTGTTTGTTTTTTCTGCCAACCATACCCTTTGCTACCAAAAGTGGACGTTGATAACGATCACTGATAACGACATAGGTACTCATAATGTGACAGTTAGTTTCATAGGTAAAATACGGTATTTGACTAAAGTCGAATCAGCTTCTTTTTACGAAACATCAAAAACGCTCCGTTACTATGAAATTTGTAGGGATTACTATCTTGTGACGTCACAATCAAACACCGTACTTTTTGTTTTTTTGAATTTAAAAATCATAAAATAGCAAACATAAATAAAAGATTGATATTTTCCTAGTATTTTTATAATGTTTATCTGTTGTTAATGAAAAAGCAATTTAATTTCACTTTTGTCAAATATCCTATTGTTGACATGCGAAGAATTAGAAAAAAAATGCTTGTGTCAGACTCTATCATCCATTCAGCAAGTCGCACCACTATTTACTTTCCACCATTACCTTGCAACACCAAGGATGCAACTTGACTGAACACAATTAAAAGTCCAAAACTAATCTAGTCGGTAAACCATAATATGGCTTTGTTTTGAGACGTTGTCACGTGAACGTTATGATAACTCTTGCGAAACGGAATTCTTTACTAGGAGCCCTATGCCCCTGATAAAAGGATGCATCTTGATAATTATGGGGCTCCGTAGATGGAGTGTTCACCTGATGCCGCCGCCGACGCCCCAGATGTTGTCCAGCCGCACCAGCCCCTGCTTCATGGAGAGCAGCGTCTCAGCGCGGTGCAGCGCTTGTCTGCAGACAAACAAACATGTGTTAGTTTTACATGTTTTCTATAATCTATTGTCACTAATGTTCAAGGGGCGGAATTTTCATAGCAAAAATCAAACGTCAAGAGGGATTGACCATTATATTTTATCGACTATTCCAGTTTTTTTTTTTATGGCATAGAGTAGACAAACGAGCACACAGGCATGCGATGGTAAGTGGAAACTGTGACCCATAGACATTCGCATTCACAAGAATGCAGTGCAATCCTAAGACTGCAAATGCGTTGCCAACCCTGAGGACTAAGATGGAATGCCTCTATGCTAGTCATTTCACCGGCTCTCTTATCCCCAAACCGGAACAAAACAATGCGAACACTGCTATTTGGCGGTACGTTAATGGATAAGATGGTGGTAGCGATCCGGACGGACCCAGCACAAGGTCCTACCACCCGATCTACTAGTTATTGATTTTACTAGATAGGAGTGTATAAAACCAAAACAAACAAAATTATCTAGTAGGTACTTACAAATGTGCTCCTGTGTATAAATTAAATGGATCTATAATGACAACAGGTCCATTTTAAATGATGACAATGTAAAGAAAATAATGACGTTTCTTTATTACTACAGACAAGATAAAGAAAATATAATTAGTACATGATGCTGTTTCAGATTTCCGTTTTGGTTTTATATTTAAATTGTAACAAAATAAAACTAGTTACAGTTTTATTAATTTATTATTTTCTTAACCTTTATACAGAGGTCAAATTTGGAGGACAAAGGCCTCCCAATTACAGGTCTAATTTTACTACCTAAAACATGTCTTGCTAAGTGACAATTAATCATCGATAGTCGATAAAACACAATGGTCAATCCCTCTTGATGTTTAATTTTTGCTATGAAAATTCCGCCCCTTGCTAATGTTATAAATACGAAGGTTTGTGTGTGTGTGTGTTATTTTGTTACTCCTTCACATTGCAACGGCTCGACAAATTAACACAGGCTATTTTTCATGCCAGTAATTTATTAGTTCCTGAGGGAATAAAGATAATCGAAGTCACCATAACATGGAATGGATTATTTATTTAATCGTATGGCAATCTGTAGAATAGGCGATTATAATAAAGATTATATTATTGATTATAAGTCAACATTCAGCGTTCTCAGCCAATTAGCTGCGTCTTGAGTAAGATAAAAAAAAAAGATAAAAGATGTTTATTCAGTAAGTAGGCCGCACGGGCACTTTTACACGTCAAAAATCTACCAGCGCTTCGCAAGAGATCACTGCTGAGAAGAAGCGCCGCAAGAAACTCAACAGTAAGTCGTTTTTTAAATATACAATTGTAAAACTTAACCTAGCATTATATAAAACAATGAATCTAACATACGATAAGAAATAAATGTATTCACGCGTAGTTGAGCAGGAAAATGTGTCAAAACTCTGAATTTAAGGTTGTAGAGGTCTTCTATGGGTCCCGGATATGAATGTATTGGGCATCGCTGCATTATATGGTCCATGGTTTGGGCCTCTTCGCCACAATCACATAGGTCCGAATCACGCCAACCACATTTGTGCCGAAAGAAGTTACAGCGACCATGTCCTGACCTAAGCCTGTTTAACTTACATGGAATGGATTAACGACTGGTGATAATGATTTTTGGTTAAAACATGAAGTAAATGATTTTTCGTGACATGGACATAAGGGAAAATTATAAAAATTCGGATTAAAATGATCAATACCACCAGCCGTAGGCGGGTTGGCGTTAATTTTTGGGACATCCTGTATCACCAAGGCTTGGAACACACGAGCTAGCTAGCTGGATGGTTTGACGACGTGATAGCCTAGTTGGTAGTGACCCTGCCTACGAAGCCAGCGGTCCTGGGTTCAAATCCCGGTAAGGGCAGATACGAGTATTTGTGTGATGAGCGCGAATAATTGTTCCTGAGTCATGGATGTTTTCTATCTATTTAAGTATATATTTCTCTATACATATAAGTATTTATATCGTTGTCTAGTACCCATAGTTAGGTTAAGTTTTACAATTGTATATTTAAAAAACGACTTACTTTTTTTTTTTATGGCATAGAGTAGTCAAACGAGCACACAGGCCACCTGATGGTAAGTGGAAACTGTGACCCATAGACATTCGCATTCACAAGAATGCAATGCAATCTTGAGACTGCAAATGCGTTGCCAACTGAGGACTAAGATGGAATGCCTCTATGCTAGTCATTTCACCGGCTGTCTTATCCCCAAACCGGAACACAACAATGCGAACACTGCTATTTGGCGGTAGGTTAAGGGTAGGCGGTTGGTTAGGTAGGTTTTGGGTAGGCGTTGGGGTAGTTTCTTGCGGCGCTTCTTCTCAGCAGTGGTCTCTTGCGAAGCGCTGGTAGATTTTTGACGTGTAAAAGTGCCCGTGCGGCCTACTTACTGAATAAACATCTTTTATCTTTTATCTTTAGTACAAGCCTAGAGCTTAGTTTGGGACTAGGTCAATTGGTGTGACATTGTCCTCGGATATTTATTTATTTATCTCGTGGCGTCCTACTGCGGGCCCTGCAGATCGTACCTGGCGGCAGGGTTGGGCGGCGGGTCGCGCGGCTGCGTGACGAAGCGCGGCGGCAGGCAGTCATCGGCGACGCAGCGCGCCATGAAGTTGGACAGCAGCACCGCCGCGTCTGGCGTGTCCAGCACCAGGTCCGGCATCTTCTCCAGCAGGTGCTCGAACGCTGGGTAGAGATGATCATCATAGAGGCGGAAGGTGACCGTAGTGATTCCACCAATAGGGATATAGCCTTTGGAAATCGTACATTAAACTGCCTTGCGCTATAGTGTATACTTTTAGGCATTTAAAAAAATGTAAACAAAACAACCACGTGATATAGTTCGTCAGCCAATAGAAATAGACAGTGTTCTGCTTCTATTGGCTGCCGTCAAAGTCGTCGTACGTCAAAGCTCGATAAAACAGTTTTGATTGGTTGTTACGTGATTTGGGATGTTTACATTTTTTTAAATACCTAAAAGTATAGACTATAGAGTCAGTGCGATATTTGAGAGATTGTATCTATCCGACAGGTAATCTCCGGAACCACGGAACTTATTCTAGAAATTCTTTCACTATTTGAAAGGTACATTATTCCGGTTGGCTTTAGGCTATTTTTTTTACCGGATCGAAGCCAAGGCGGAACGCTAGTGGTAAATAAACCACATCTAACGCACTGGTATCCAAGGGATATGATAAAATTGGCGAGTGAATTGGAACGTAGAGATGTATTAACGAGGGAGACGAACCAATCGACGACTAGATTGGTGTAGTCACTGTAGAGTTTTTTCCGCTAGCTATTTTTGTTTTAATAAATCCCGGTCCCACATACCTGTGGCAATATCCTTAGCGGAGAACACCCTCCCGTAGAGATCTGAGATCAACACGGAAGCCATCTCGCAGTGCGAAGGCTTATGCTCCAGGGCGATCTCCACTATCGTCTCACATACCTGCCGACAACACAAGGTACATTAAAGTAAGAAATACGAAACGAGTTGATAGCTGGCTCCACTCGCTCGCTCGTCGTCGGCGCCTAATGGTGATATATTGTATGTTTTATTTAATACGTGTGTACATCTTGTTTGCCTGTGTATCGAATCGAGGCTGTCTGTGGCGTCTTATTTAAAAGAACCTAGTTTCATCGGTGTGATTATTAGCTAGGTTTTATGGTGCAGAAAAACTGGTAAGATTAGGCGGGGCTATTGCGTCTGCTAAACACTTTATTGAACTTAAGAAAAATCAAAACAATACAATTAATATAAAAATAATGTACAAAGGCAAACTTATCCCTAAGGGATCTCTTGCAGCTAACCCATGAGAGATTGAGAAAAGTTAAAGGTTGTGCATCGAGTAAGTGTACACATTTATTTAGAAGATCATATTTCTTTACAAGCCTACATAAATAAAATAAAATAAAATACATTCAAATACTACATAAATAGACACAAAAATACATATTATTTTTTACATATACATACATAAACTACATTTTATGTACATAGAGGTTGATATTTAGGAGATAGAGTCAAGCCAAAACTTCTTTAATTTGTCTTTTAGGGAATCTACCATCTAGGGAGGGGCCATTGTAACTTTTCATACTAAAACGTATTCTACTTTTAAAATGAATATGAAAAGTTACAATTACTTTAAGTCATTTGAACAGGTTCAAAAAGAGGACCAAGGACAAGGGACCTTTAGTGGGGGAGAAGGCACACTGACAAAGCAGCAGTTCACTCACCAGGTAGCTCCGCTTGGCGGTGACGAACTCCAGGAAGTCCTCGGCCGCCGCGTTGGTGTCCCCGTGCTCGAAGTACTCCTGCACCACCGGCTCGCACTTGCGCTGTTGACATATACAACCGTTACAGACTCTAACGCTTACAATACAAAGGAAGGTATGTACAGAGTTTTTATAATTCCTAATGCAATAACCTAAACTATACCGTGTTCATTCTTACTTGTCTAATATAGTAAACAACTTTCTAACCTTAAATTGTGCCTTTTTTGGCTAAAAGAGCTCTTTTATCGTAAATAAAGTAAGGACTTAACTTGGCCAATATATTGTCTGCGATTGCTTTATTTTATTTAAAATAGTTGATTAAGTCAAAAAGTGTTTTTTTTTCGAGGTTATAAAGTTGTCTACTACATTAGACAGGTAAGAATGAACATGCTATACGTGTAGCAAAATTATGCATTTATTCTAAAATAGGTCAAGCATAACATAGATAAAAAAAAAACTGAAATGATAATTAAAAAAAAAAAAAAGTTAAAGGTCCTCCCGTTATTATATCTATTGTCATAACTTATCTGTGTTCGTTGTCATTATATTATTGTGCAAAGTATAATGTCAATTAAAGCTTGCTTCCTGAAGTTTTGTTTTATTCATGCCATATCGAAATTAAGTTTACATCGTTACGATGAATACCGCTATGGATCCGAGTTATATTAGGGTTATAATATAACGTTATGGCGTGAGAATAGCAATATAATTAATAACCTTATCGTAAAATAGCACTATTTGAAGGGTGGGAACCAACTATAGTGACTCGGTAAGGGTATAGAATGTGTGATCAGCGAGTTTTTTCTAATAGAATGGAGTAGGCAATTGAGAATACAGGCCACCTGGTGTGAAGTGGAATCTGTGATCTATTTGTTTGATGCTCCTAGGACCCACTAATTATACAACGACATTTCGCTCATTGAATACAAAACGGACACATCGTTGCTTAAATACTAAAGGGTCTCAAATCAAAATGTGTTTGTGTTGCATTTAAATTCGGAATGGTATATACTTTAAGTTTTAAATCAAACTATGTCTGTTTTTGTTTTGAGGCGCTTTAGCATTTAAGCAGCGACATTCCAAAATAATTTGCTCTTTTATTTAAAATCTTATTCCAACCGCTTCTAATTTTAAAATGCAACACTGACTCATTTCGGATTGTGTCCGTTTTGTAGTCAATGAACGATTTGTCAGTAGAATATTAACCTCAGGATTCTGTGCAGGTACAACCTAACCTATACGCAGGTATTTTTGGAAAGTTGTCTGACCATGTTGAAAACCAGCTTAGGGCAAAAAATCCGGACCAGCTATGCATTACGATGACGAAGCACTGGCCTAGTTGGTGGTGACCTAGCCTTCGAAGCTAGCGGTCCTGGGTTCAAATCCCGGTAAGGGCACGTCAATATCTGATCCCGAGCCATGGATATGTATTTTCTATGTATTTCACTCTATAGTATAAAACAAAGTCGCTTCCCGCTGTCTGTCTGTCCCTATGTATGCTTAATGTATGTATGTATGTCCCTATGTATGTATGTAACTACGCAACGGATTTTGATGCGTTTTTTTTAATAGATAGAGTGAGTCAAGAGGAAAGTTTTTATGTATAACAAATTCTTTTTTATGTGCGGGTGTTACAGAAAACTCATATAAACTGAAGCGAAGCGTGGGCGGGTCGCTAGTAAGAGTACAAGTATTTGTATCGTTGTCTAGAACCCATAGTACAAGCCTTGAGCTTAGTTTAGAGCTAGGTGAATTGGTGTGACATTGTCCCCCTGATATAATTATACACATAAGTAGGTGTTTTTTTTCGTTTTCTCTCCCTTTATCTCTCTCGTAAAAAAATTTAAATGTTTTCCTGCTGAACAACGCATGTTATTTGATTTTATTTATAGATTTATACAATGCAAGTACTAACATTGTAATATGTAATACGTTTAAAAAATAACTGTTGAGTTTCTCTCAGAGTTTCTTCTCAGCAGTGGTCTCCTTGTGCGGCCCACTTACTAAATAAATGTCTTTTATTTCTTTTTACATATACAAACTCGAAAAGCATGACACTCTTTCGGGCGAAATCGTATAAAAACAACACAATAACATGTCAAAAGCCACATGTTTTTGCAGAGTTGACTAGATCACCAGATTTGTCGCATAATACAAGCGTCTAAATTCAGAACGCATTTATTTCCGTTAGCATCGTTTTGTGTGAAAAAAAAAGCTAATAAATTCCAACATTAAAATGGCATTAAACCCATCCAACTGTCGTTTGGAGCCGCGCCAAGAACGCACCGCCAGTTTACAACAGGTTTTTTTTTAAAAGGGGTTCTGGTAAAAAATGTTCAAGTGGAGTCGCACTCGCGCACTGAGGGTTTCCTACCACCGCACAGTAGGTATAATTATATTCCAATATTTAAAATTGCATTTCTCAACAAAATATGAAAATACCGTAAAAGAGACAAAATTTCAATTTAAATCGACGGTCAATTGTAGTTTTCGTTTTCCTTCAGGGTTTGTAAAATAATCATAAAAAATGTGTTGTACGATATAAAAATATGTTGAACAAAATAACCTTGTTTATTCCATACGTATGTTCACGATGCATGATCTCAAAAACTATACTGAACGGATTTCCATGTTTTACTATACAGTGTGTTACCGGCATGCGGGCATTTATTAAAACTGCCGATAATATGCTGTGTCAGCAATTGTTTGCAAGTATTATCAATTAAAAATTAATTAAAATAACTTCACAATTAATTTTCTTAGATACTGCCCATTTTTAATGTAGTGCATGTGCTGCGTGTTCATCGTTATCAGTATCGCCGTTGCTTAGTACAGGGCATTTCGTGGTACGGGGGCAACTCATAATAATCAAAGTTTCCGTCAACTGTCATTTACACTTGTCGAATTGTTGCGCTTTACATTGCTGGCAATAAAAATTTTGTTAGAAAGTTAACAAAGCCCGAAAATTTGTTTATTAATTAAATTAATGTTATAGTTACGTTACAGGTATACGTTATTTTAACCTAATTTAAAAAAAGCCTGGGTGCTGGTAACACACTGTATAATAAACTAGCTTCAGCCAGCGACTCCGTCCGCGTGGAACTCGTTTAAATAATAGCTCCATACAAAGTTTCACCCTCTATTTCACCTCCTTAGGGGATGATTCTCGGGACCAAAACTATTTTATGTCCTTCTCCGGGACTCAAACTATCTCTATACCGAATTTCATACAAATCGGTACAGCGATTTAAGCGTAAGGAGGTAACTAACAGACAGACACACTTTCCCATTTACTGTTTTATGTACTGGTATCACAGAACTCACATAAACCGAAGCGAATCGAGGGCGGGTCGCTATAATTATGCCGTTCTAAGAGGCGCGATTTGACAGCTGTCATCTTAGTACAAAATATATGTTTGAGGTTATATTTTGTACCGCTGTGACAGTTGTCAAATCGGGCCTCTTAGAAAGGCAAAACTGTAGTTGAGCATATAAAATAGCTAGTCGATTCATCTGGATGCGACCCACTTTGGTTAATTTATAAGCAGTTCATCGGATTTAGATTGTTTGTTGATAAATAAAACACGAGGTAACGGCGTGTGTACACTGAAAGTAGCTTTTAGTTGATAAAAAAATTGTCTTGATTTAAAGACATATAATACTTAAATAGACATGTAGAAAACATGTCTATTTAAGTAACTTCCGTAAAATCACACAACTATGGTACTGGCCTGCAACAATAGTCTAATTTCACATAACGTCTATACATAACGTGTCCTTGGATAGGTCTTTAAAAAATAATGGGTTTGAAAAAACAACTTTTTGATTAAGGGATCCGTAATATATCCATATCCGGAAGCGGTCATTTTTGTAAGTCACGTGTCGTGTTTTTTTTAAATTTGCAGTTGATTCACCCGTTAAACGCATTTACCGCAAACTACATGTTATCCTGTCGTTCCGAGCCACAAACCGCCCGTTTGGCAGGTCTCCAATCCAATGTAAAGTTAAAGAAAAACCAAATGTTATTATTCTCAGCTCATATTATGCGAACAGTCGAGAGGCGAGGCCATCAAGCTCCTTGATAACATGGACAAACGTACTTACAGTACATAACCGATGTGGCGTGTCGTGAATCTTCGTTCGCGCAGACACGAACAACGATTCCGATGATTTCCGAAAGCGCGATTAAAACCCACGATCGGACTTGTACGTAATAGTTATAAGGTGCAAATTAAATTGTATCTATTTTTTCCATCTCACTCATGCACGTTTGACAGCTGACTGAATGACACGCGGGCGCGCGTCAACATGGCGTCACTAATAACCAATAATAGCGCAGAATACCACCGCGCACCGCTGATTGGTTCCCGGGCTTCGAAAAAATGACATCTGCGCAGGTAAGCCATATTGGTTGTGTTTTACTGTACGCACGTACGTAAACGAACTTTTTTTAGGTTTATTTCAAAGATGAAGTAGCGACCCTCGCTTCGGTTTGGTTTATGCGAGTTTTCTCGAAAACAAACCAGAATTTAGTTCACATAAATCTTACCTTTAGTACAAAATATCCATAATAATTACTGATAAATATCACGAACATAATCAAGTTTTTGTGAGATCTAATTGTCGCTATGTGTCCTGTCATTTCATTTCGTGCAAATGAACTTCAATCGTAGGGGGGTAGACCTCATTTTTGGCCGACTGTACAGTCAGTCATAAATATATACACGTTCCCAAGACGCCTAAAATACGCCTCTATGCCCCTAACGAAAAGGTTTCGTGTATACAATCGCACTGTTAGATCTAAATAGTATCAACTCAAAATCCTTGCTAGTTTTCTCCATACAAGTTGTACTCTTGTATTTTGAGTTAGTACTGTTTTCATCTAGCAGTGGGAATATATTTGAGGCGATGGCTGTGGAGATTATAAATGCTTTGGACTATACAGCCACACATTTTACAATTGAATAACAGACATACTTATAAGTTTTGCTCGACGTCAAGTACCAGGGCAACATGACTGCACAGTAGTTATCAATTGGCGGGCGCACGGTGTGGAGTCAGCACTATCAGGTCAACGACCGGCCCACTGGGGCACTCGCGACATTTATTATTAGAGGCAAAACAACATCTGTTGAAAACCGCGCTCCGTATCAGCTTGTTTTTAAAGTAACGCACGAATATGCGGAAAAAATTGGACAGATAAAAAGGACATATGTTATACTTGAATGTATGTTTATACATATATTAAAATGTTCTGTGACTAACTGACAATGAACGTCATAAAGTTCTGAAACCTACGGTATTGAAAGTTGGAGGGAATATTTCGAAAATCGACCCGGAATATAAGTTTTGGTTAAAAATCGCAACTAGAAACAGGCATATTTGTTTCTCGTTGCGATTTCGCGTTATAAATGACTTGTTACCAGCAAAGGACGAAAAAAGTTACCAAGAATTTATGGATATGATGTGCATAGACAAAGCAGTGTATGTAACTGTACATAATGAGGCATTAAAACACTCATGTGGTGTTATTATGCCTTTTATTTTGTAACAGTCACATAAACTGCTATTAAATCAGGATTTTTTCAGATTTTTTGGTTCATTTGGTTCAACTTGGAGATAATGACCGAGCATTTTTAGAACATTTATGGTTATAAATCAAAAATATCATCAGGGAAAATTATAAAATAATAGATTTGAAATTTGCAGATTAAACCCTTTCATACATGCCTCCCAGTTTCAAATATTTAAAAAATGTTTTCATATTATTTTCACTAAAAACAGATGCGGACATGCAAGTTATCTATGTCAAATTTCAAGTTGATAGCTTCTACAGTTTTTGCCAAAGGTGTTGAGTACCCCTCGTTTTCCTTTGTTACTGCGATTATGCAGTAATAATGCGTAATAAACAAAGTATTATTTTTACCGTAAAGACGTAAAATGTAAAAAAGTATTTGAATATGAGCAAATCATTAGTAGATATCGTTTCTAAGTAGCTATTACCATGTGAAAACTGAAGCTACAAAAGTAGGGTTTTCAATAAAATTACTACGAAACTTTCCACATAGTTTTGACATGACGTAACGTTTTGCCGTGTAACTTGAACTTTCCATTAAATATCTAATTATGTAACTTTCAGAGGCTGTAATTTTCGCAGTTAAGTTTTGCAATGTTACAGAAATAACCCATCACTAGTCACTCACAAGGTCGCAGTGTTCTAGCTACATAGTATAGTGGTGATAGTGCACAATGCGGCCCGATGCGCGTGCGCAGGGTATCAACACGCGCAACGCGGGTCAATGACAAGCGATGACATTACGTCGCTTCTGCCAAACTGGTCTCCGCTCAGTGCTGAATGGCGATGTATTTGCTTGTTAAAGGTGCATTTATTTAAAAAAGCAAGACCGACTCAGACTCGCGCGCTGAGGGTTTCGTACCGCATCACAGGGCCTCTATTCATATACATAGGTACATAAACTCACGCCTTCATTCCCAGAGTGGGGTAGGCAGAGCTACAGAATTACCAACAACTGTAAACTGTGTGTTGTTTTTTTTTTTGGCGTATAGTATTGTTAGGCGATGGGCTTGCAACCTGTCACTAATACACTGGTAAACATCTTAGCCTAAGTGTGCAAAATATGGTTACAGAATTATCAACAAGATTTTAGAGTTGTTGGTAATTCTGTAGCTCTGCCTACCCCACTCTGGGAATAAAGGCGTGAGTTTATGTATGTATGTATGTAGGCTAAGATGTTTACCAGTGTATTAGTAACAGGTTGCAAACCCATCGCCTAACAATACTGCAAGCCTTTATTCCCTTACGACCGAACCCTATATTCAAACCGCGGACAGATAGGCTATGACTAACCTTCGTTACACAAAGGAGAAACTTAAGGATTGTTAAGGATTTTTTAATTGAGCCCTTATATCTATGTACAATATTTTTGCAATTCACCCATCTAATGAAAAAAAGTTATTGTAATAGTGTATTAAAACATACTATTTCAAGCTGTTTTCGGCGGTATCAGCGTAATTCGTCCCATTCGTTTTTCGTTCATTTCTTATGTACGTCTCATTCTGTGTTCGTCACTCATTCTTTATTCGTCTGGATCGCTATATGTCCCTATCGTTTTAAGTACAATTATGTAACCTGTCTCTTTCTTAACAAGTCTTTTTCGTTTTTCGTCACGGTCCAAGTTCAGTAGGAAATCCTAAAATAAAATGTTTTCTTAAGAACATACAATTTCTTATTTTTTCTACTACAACAATGTTTGCTATATAAAAGTATAACTTCTTTAATTTGAACACTAATTATTTACACAAAGCAGATAACTTAGGATTAATTGATGCTCAAGACTTGACTTGGCTAGTTTTTACTAGCAAGCCTTATTTTTCGAAGAGTAAGACAGTATATAAACAGTTACTTACGTATAACATAAAGATGATAAGTTGATTAGCCAAATAACAGATATCTTGTAGGTATGTAAAAACTAACCTAACTGCCGCACTCAGAGACGTCAATTAAATTTAATGCTTGATTAAAGTTGCTGGTGTCACTTTCTTTGCCATATTAATAGAATAAGACAACACGTCACAAACCAAGCATTACATTTAATTGACGTCACGCGTGGCAGTAAATGTCTTTTATCATTTTGATGCTCAAACTTCAAAAGTATACACGATTATGGAGTAATAATGGTTTGATTTGTTTATAAATATGAGTGACGAAACGAAACCGACTATATGTAAACACTGGCCACAGGCGACACAGTTATTTCGAGAACCAATCAAGTCTACTTAGGTCTAAAATAACACTTTTAGAGTTAAATATATCCTAGGAAGTTTTAAGAATTTGATAATGACATACACAATAACGTAATGGGTTTTTAATAGACAAACGATACTATAGTAGAAGGAGGTATTCACTTTAAAAGAAAAGGTCGCACTACAAAAAAAAATTACAAATACTTACCCACTAACCTTCCTTTTGGAATAATGTTACGCCCTGTGGGCTTAGTACAGTTGCGTTTATAACGTGACAAAATGTGGATAAAGCATCCGTCACTCTCGTACTTAAACACGTGTCAAAGAGTGACGAATGTTTAACATTTTGTCACGCGATAATCGCAACCATATCATTTCATCGAATAATATTTTCTGACCGTTATTTCGAGCAACGTTTCCATTCTACACTAACCGAACTTAAACTGAAGCGAAGTGAGGGCGGGTCGTTAGTTATACCTACATATGTAAGTCGTTTTCAAAAATATTGTACATAGTTAAGGGCTTTAATAAAAACAAAACTTAATTGATTCCTTTGTGTAACGAAAGTTACCCATACAGTTTGTATGACTAACTTTCGTTACACAAAGGATGCGATCGTGATTTTGTTTTCAATAAGCCCTTAACTATGTAAAATATTTTTGAAAACGACCCATAAACCTTCCTCTGGAATAACTATAGTCTATATTTTTAGGTATTTAAAAAAATGTAAACATTCCAAACCACGTAACATTGTTAAACAGCCAATGAAAACTGTTTTATCGAACTTTGACGTACGACGACTTTGACGTCAGCCAATAGAAGCAGAACACTGTCTGCTTCTATTGGCTGACGAACACCACGTGGTGGTTTTGTTTACATTTTTTTAAATGCCTAAAAGTATAGACTATAGGTACCGTATCAGAATCCGTTGAGTTTTAAAGATCTAAGCATACATAGGGACAGACAGACAGACAGCGTGAAGCGACGTTGTTTTATACTATGTAGTGTTTAGTATTTTATATAGGATACAAGTTGTGTTGTACACAAAAGAAAATAGGTGGTACGCTTGACATTTGGCTACACGTGATCTGTTTTCCTACATCTATGCTAGCATCATAAAGGCTGCTCTGCACGTTGTCGATGACCCGCGGACGCGTTGACATGCGCCGCACGCGCCGCATTGTGTTTCTAACGCAGACAGCCATCACTAATACTTCGATCAATTCAACCATTGGCTTAAGACTGCATTGAGCAAACGTCGAGCGTCCAGTGGCGCCCTCATTACTTTTATTGTGTTTTCTAATTAATTAAAGTATTTCCTTGCAATCAGACGATACGTTTTTGTAGCGCAAGTAGAAACACAATTTATGGGATACGTAACAAACTTTAATAACAATTACTCTTCGTGTAGTCAGCTTAACGGGAAAAGGTGGCCACTTTTTTCCGTTAAGATGATAACTCGAAGGTGAATTGTTATTAAACTATGTGATATACCCTATAAGTTGTGTTTTCATTTGTAGTACAAAAACCTACCGACCAATTTCAAGAAAATACTTTAGTTTATTAGAAAACACAATAATAGTAATGAGGGCGCTACTGTACATCCGGCGTACGCTCGGCGCAGTCTTCTACTATTACATAGATAAAAAAATGCGGCATAAACGGCTGTATCTTTTGATTGCGTTGGCTTAGAAGATTGACACATTTGATTTGCATTGATTCACAGCTCCAAGGGACAGTAGACTTGGGTATTTGATATAAACTTCAGCTTAATACCTCCACGCGTTCCTGAGAAAAAGGGTCTTGACGGACGGACGGGCCGGACAACAAAATGATCCCGCGGAACCCTAAAAACGCTTGATAAAATTGATACCCCTACTTTCAGAAATTCAAACTTGACAAATTCAAAGTTAAGAGTTACGCCAGTTTAAACTAGTTTACTTTTAAAAATAACAGAGTCGTGCACCGAGAGTCCCGTTCCGCCGCATAGTAGGTATTATATGTCAATTTGATTTGTCAGTTTGACGACGCGCTCTGGCCTAGATGGTAGTGACCTTGCCTACGAAGCTAGCTGGGTTCAAATCTCGGTAAGGGCAGATATTAGTGTGATGAGCGGCGAATATTTGTTCCCGAGTCATGGATGTTTTCTATGCATTTAAGTATATGTTTCTCTTTATAAGTATTTATATCGTTATCTAGTACCCATAGTACAAGCCTAGAGCTTAGTTTGGGACTAGGTCAATTGGTGTGACACTGTCCGCTGATATTTATTTATTTTTAATACAATTTCGAATTGACTCAGCGTGAGGCCAATTCGGTTTTTTTTAGTACTTATTTGTTATTTCTTTACAAATAGAATTGACATTTAGAATTTACTATAATCATACTAATTTGACGTCTGTGTTGTATGTTTTACAGTTTTTACGAAAATACAATAATAAAACGTTTGTTGTATGGGGTTACTGAAACCTACAGGGGCCGGGGGTAAGATTTAATTTGATACCCACCTTAGGTACAAACAAAGTCAATGTGACATTATACAACAATAAGGTTGACTTTCCTAAAAGTTACAAATGACTTGACATCTCTAATTAATGACATTCGACGACTTCAAGCATATTTTTCTTGAAATGGGTCCCAAATTAACGCTCGTGACCGTACCTTACGATCACGAGTCCACTCCCCAAGCCACCTAGGCCACCGACACTCTTCGTGTGACTCTAGGTTGCAGCGTAATTCAGAACAAATCGTCAGTGCGCCTGCAATACCGCGTAACTAACAAATTAAATAAGTTGCAAAGTACACCTTAGCACCTAAGTCAGTAAGGTACATTTTGCAACTACATGATTTTTTTACTTACGCGGTATTGCAGGCGCACTGACGAAATATCTCTCTATCACGCAACCATGTCAAAACTCAGTAACTTTTAAATTACTTTCACGCTTAGCGATAATATTGATTCAAGTGTTCGAAAACAAAGAGAAATATAGGTATGTATATTGTATAAGAAGCAAGGTCGTGCAGTATTTAAGGCCGATTATTACGATAAACCTAAGGAATTGTATTTTTATAGCGATAACATTATCAGAGTCGATCGAGGTGTGTGAGGCAATGTGTCATGGTTTTACGTTTTTTTTTTCTTAACCTGTTTTTGGGTGAATTGCAAAAATATTGTACACAGTCGACGACGCGATAGCCTAGTTGGTAGTGACCCTGACTTTTTTTTTTTTTATGGCATAGAGTAGACAAACGAGCACACAGGCCACCTGATGGTAAGTGGTGTGGTGGTGGTGCCTACGAAGCTAGAGGTCCTGGGTTCAAATCCCGGTCAGGGCAGATATTTGTGTGATGAGTGCAAATATTTGTTCCTGAGTCATGGGTGTTTTCGATGTATTTAAGTATATATTTCTCTACATAAGTATTTATATCGTTGTCTAGTACCCATATTACAAGCCCAGAGCTTAGTTTGGGACTACGTCAATTGGTGTGACATAGTCCCCTGATATTATTATTATTAGTTAAGGGCTCAATTAAAAAATTCTTAACAATCCTTAACTTTTTCCTTTGTGTAACGAAGATTAGTCATATAATCATATGGATAACTTTCGTTACACAAAAGGAAAAACAATGGAAGAAAGTTAACGTTGGTTGTCTCAATCAAGCCCTACAGTACAATATTTTTGCAATTCACCCTTTTGTGCCCCACTGCTGGGCAAGCTCTTTTTCGCCACTCGTCCCTATGAAGGGTGCACTCTTGCCAATCCCTTGCAAACGACTCTAGGTCGTCTCTCCATCTCCTGAGTCTACCTCTGCTACGAAGTCCGTCGCGTGAAAGCTAATGGGTGGTATTTTTGGCCCATCAATCATAAGTAAGTAGGTATATTCAATATCAAGTCGTTAATATCTAAAGCGTAACTATGGGGTCGAGGACTATCTAACAGATAAAAATGCTTGGGCCTAAACCCGAAACTTAGTCATTAATAATTTGAAAAATTGCAAAGTTGTTTGTCTATGGGACACCGTTGATATAGGAAAACATATCAAACTTATTTGGTTGTCTTGTGTTATTTTTTCCTTTTTCTCCCTTTATCTCACTCGTAATATTTTTGTCATGTTTTCCTGCTGAACTACGCATGATATTTGATATTATATTTGTAGCTTATAATGCTAGACTAAGTAGTATCATTGCAGTATTAAATATTATGGTTAAAAAACGACTGACTGCTGAGTTTCTTGCGGCGTTTCTTCTCGGCAGTGGTCTCCCTCCTGTTAGGAAGCGCTGGTAGATTCTTGACGTGTAAAGTGCCCGTGCGGCCTCCTTACTGAATAAATATCTTTTATATTTTTTTTTTATCAATAACAAAATGTTTTTGCCTTTAACAGGATTGTGAAGCTAAACATTTCGATACAAAATGCGATATAGTTTATCTTCTGATTTGCACGATTTTTGAATCGAACGGCAAAGCTATTGGTTTAGGGAGAGTTCCGGTGTAATCGGGAACCTTCGTTTCGGTCAAAGTAACGTAGTTCACCTAAAGTCCATACCAAATGACTTGTTTTATTTAGTACTAGCGACCCGCCCTCGCTTCGCTTCGGTTTATTTGAGTTTTCTATAACACACGTACCTACATAAAACAAAATTTATTATACATAAAAACCTTTCTCTTGAATCGTTCTATCTATTAAAAAAAACCGCATCAAAATCCGTTGCGTAGTTTTAAAGATCTAAGCATACATAGGGACAGACAGCGGGAAGCGACTTTGTTTTATACTATGTAGTGATAGTGAAACATATTTATAACCTCAAAATGCATAATTTTAGGCTAAAACGGCCTTTTTCTGCTGAATAAAGCGACTCGAGACTACATTTTGCACACCATTTTCCTGATTCTACATCATGGATGGTTTTTTAATGACAAAATTGTTATTTTAGACGAGAAGGAAGTATTTGATTATTTAATTATTCTAAATGATGAAAATATTTTTTTGTATGATGATTATTTGTTGTATTTGAGGATAATACTTGGAAATCTTGAAGTAAAAATTGCTGATTCATTTTTTGTTTTCCAGGAGGCTAACATGGCTGCGTTTATCTCGTGACAAAATGTTTATAAAAAATCCGTCACTTTTTGACGCGTATCGTTTTTTGTCGGATAAGTTCGTATTTATCTAGCTTTCTCAATAAGCTTCCGTACCCATCAATAAGCCAACTGAGAAAGTAAGATAAATACGAAGTTATCCGACCGAAAACGATGGGAAAGGATTATTCACTACATCTGTACGAGAGTAACGGATGCTTTATCATTTTTGTACGTCATAAAGTACCGATTATTCGGTATCTACTCGACTATAAATCTAGCCTACTAGTCGGTATACCTCTACTACTTTCCAAAAAGAAGCCTCATGTTGTACTCACCACGATCTCGTCCGGATCTGCCTCGACGATGACCTGCTTGAACTCGATGTCCCCGTTGGTGACGGCCTCCGAGTCGTAGTTGGGGTCGTTCTCGTCCTCCATGTACTCCTCGAGGAGCTCGGAGCCCGGGGCGCCCCACACGCCCTTGCCGCCCGCGCCGCCTGCGACAACAACTAAAGGTAACACGTGTTCTGGTGGGGATAAGCGGGACAACCGGTGATCGGAGGCGCCTGCTACGGAGGGGTCACTTGGTGGTAAATTGAAAGTAGGTGCTAAAGGGTTAAGGGCCCCTTACACGGTACGATACTTCGACTGAAATCAAGTGATGGATTGTACGTGTGTGGCAATATCGCATCCAAATTTCAATCGATATTTTATAATTGGGATTGTTCATATTTTTACAATTACTCCAATTCGAAAACCATTTCGAGGAATAGGGTTTTAAAGCTGTTCTGCATTATTAAGTTTTTGAAATATTTATCTATTTTGGATATTTCGACAAAAGTATATTTAACCTTTGTTTGACTTTCGTTTTCGGCTTGAAGCCCTTCTATGTGTATCTTACGGGTTAGGCGGAAACAGCTTGAAATAGTATGTTTTAATACACTATTACAATCACTTTTTTTCATTGGTTCTTCATTTAATTGTTGTAATTTATTAGAAAATGCCTTCCCAAATTTCAAATAATCATGTCATCCATAAAATGTCTGCTAAATAAATAAAGATATTAAAACAAAACTATTGGGTCAAATACAAAATTTCTTTCAAATGAGAAAGTAAAAACCGTGAGTTATTTTTTTGGTCAATCTCAATTCAATAGTTGATTATTTATAAGTTCTTAATCCTGCTAAACCACTTTTTTATGTTTTAAAGTAAACAGCAGTTAGGTATTTGAATTTGACGCTGCCACCAAACCGCGCTCAAACTGAAGTACATAAAGCCATCCCTTTTCATTCTTGTGTTTACTAATACAAAACTTTTCCGCTTCAAGTGTCTATTTTTAATGTCCTCATTAAGTAGGTACATAACAAACATTGTGTGTATCTATTTGCTACATCCGTTATCCCGTTATCACCAAAACCGAGAGTATTACACAAGATAATCCGATAAGGAAAACCACACGAAAACAATGTTTATAAATAAGCTATTATCTTTATACCTACTTGTAGTTATATAAATAAACAGTACAATTATATTACGCTCTTCTGCAAGTTACTATGAACAGATTTTATTAACCCCAGACGCGAAAAAAGGGGTGTTAGTGTTATGCAGAGATCGGACAAATGGGCGTCGTTACTCGCAGTAATGTGGAAATGATTCCAAAGATTTTATTAAATTTTTTTTTTTTTTTTTATTAGCCTATTTGGGTGTCCCACTGCTGGGCAAAGGCCTCCCCTCTTTTCCGCCATTCATCCCGATTGAGTGCATGCTCCCGCCATTTGCTTTGAAACGCGTCTAAGTCGTCCCGCCATCTCCTTTTTGGTCTGCCTCTGCTCCGGTGGGCCATCTTGTGGGGTCCATTCGGTGGCAACCTTGGCCCATCGTTCTGGATGCATTCGGTAGACGTGTCCAGCCCAGTCCCACTTAAGCTTAGCGGTCTTGGCACCCACATCCGCAATTCCAGTTTTGGAGCGCAGCTCGGTGTTTTTGATCTTGTCAGTTCTGCGAACACCGAGTATGCTGCGCTCCATTGCTCGCTGGCAAATCTTGAGTCGGGATTTTTGGGCTTCAGTCAGTGACCAAGTTTGGGCACCGTGGGTTAGGATGGGAAGAATACAAACGTCGACGAGTTTGCGCTTAAGTGAAAGTGGAAGGTTGCCCTTCATTAGCGCCTTCATGGAACAGAAGCTCTTCCAGGCGTTTTGGATCCGTAAATAAATTAAATTACATTAATTGATTATTACCCGAAAAATTATTTTGATCCATTGCAAGACAGTAATAAATAAATAATACAAAGACTTGTTATTGTGTTGTTATTAAAGTAAATAAACAGTATTTTTATTTATAAACATTGTTTTTGTGTGGTTTTCCTCATCGGATTATCTTGTGTAATATTCTTGGTTTTGGTGATAACGGGATAACGTATGTAGCAAATAGATACACACAATGTTTGTTATGTACTTAATAAGGACATTAAAAATAGATTATTGCGAGTAATGACTCCCATTTGTCCGATCTCTGGTAATGTGTCTGTGAAACTGTAGCTCTTAAACGGGTAAACGGATTTGGATGCGGTTTTTCTATTTGTATGCAGGTTTTATAGCGGTGGTTCTTAGCTAGGTTACAGCTTTGAAAGAAAGTGGTCACCGTTATATTGTAGGTTTTTATCTAACTAAAATAGTTTTATTTTTATATAAGCTTGGGTAGTTCTTATGGGCAACACAGACTACAGCCAAACGCACCGAGAGCGGAAGCGACGCGTATCCAAACTAAAAAGCGTGCCCAGAGCATAGTTTAGGAGTTTTTAAGTACGGGTACGCACCTAACACAATCTCATTCAAAGTTGCACGGTTCTCAAGATATTGCCTATTTAAAGTTCTTTCTAATGTTTACCTTTTAGTGCCTACTTGGATAGCTCTAAAATGAAGTTTATTTTTTATATGTAAAATACAAATAATAGTGCATTAAAACGACAGAAGCATTATTTAAGGTCAATTATTTATTAGGTGAATTATATTATTTAATTATATTTATAAGCATTATTTCGTCAATATTGAATTTTTATTGAATTTTTATTAAAAAGATTTATCGCCTGACACGGATAGATACAAACATAAGAGAAGAAGGGAAGATACAACCATGCTGGCCAAAGGAGGAAAAATATACTTGAAACAAAATAAGACTTCAAGATAGGGTTCTGATTTGTGTGTAAAAAAATCACAAAAATTAAATCTTCCATTTATAGCATTCAGTTGCTTGAAATGTCAACTCACTTTCGAGCTACGAGCAATTGAACTCGGTCACATGACACCGATGACAGTAGTCTTTTGTGAGGCTTATCTGTGAAGTAAATGCTCACAAGGAACTTAAAAACTTTTCTATTTATAATATTAGTGGTATTGTATCATAAAACGCTTGTCATTATAGGTTTGGTGGAAACTATCAGCTAAAGGTTATTGTACTAACACAAACCAAAGCTCAGTTTTCAATGTATCACTTTGAGGTGATCCGGTGGCTAGTGGTTGACTGTGACAACCTTTATTCTATTAAAAAGCCATCTTTTTTCATTTAAATATGTCAACAAAATAATCTTGACAATGAGGTTGGCCTAGTTGGTAGTGACCCTACCTAGGAAGCTAGCGGTTGTGGGAGATGACAGTGAATATTCATTTTGTTTGGGAGTCTCAATGTTTTCTATGTATTACCAGTATTTTATTCCCTTTATAAGTATATTTATTGTGGTTTAGTACCCATAGTACAAGCCGGGAGCTTAGTTTGACACTTGGTCAAATTGTGTTAAATTATCCTGATTATATTTTATGACTGAGAAATTTCACACATTGACCTAGTCCTAATCTCTCAGTTTGTACTAGAAAACTATGGAAACTAGAAAACAATAAACAACATTATTAACCCTGGGACACTTCATTGAAAAGTTGTCATCAAAAACACAAAACAAAAGCAAGTACATTCTGTTTAAGAGCAGCTTAAGTAGTCTCCTTGAACCTTATATGTGTACAAACTTATACTGAATAGCCACAAGACGTAGGCGTAAGGAGTATGTTTGTATGTATACATGTGAATAGTTGTCATACGAGTCAAGTCAGTAATCAGATGTGGTTAATCCATTTAACAAAAGCAGTAAAACACGTTCCCGCTACCAAGAAGTAACCGAGAAAGTACTAGAGAAAATCAATAGAACGCGGCAAACAGGCAAAACAGGTCGGTAAAAACATAACATAACCTATATAAGTGTCTATGGAAAACAAAAAGGACCTTGGCCTAAATACGCATAGGTATTTAAAAAAGTAACCAGGTGCTTTATTCAGAAACCCGCAGGACATTCTTAAAATAGCCTTGAGCAATTGAAAGTTGTTTACAAACGTTTCGTAACGAGTCGTTCAACTTCTATTAGTGACCTACACCAATCGATATGGAAACCACGTTACTGCGTCGCAGCGTTAGCATGACCTTGAGATATGCGGCAATACTCAAAATACCTACGTGACCGGTGCGTAGTAAACAAAGTATTATGTAAATGCGATTGCAGCTCTATTCATACTGGACATGATTCTAGAAAAATCTCACACGTTGCCGGATAGGTAAAATTAAGACGTAAATTGGAGGTAGATAGTTCCAGATTACCTTTTTTAGGCAGCCCTCGCCCGTGGCCATTGCGCGGTCGGCGGCTGTTCTTCCAGCTGCGGTAGCGCGGCAGCGGCGTCGGCGTGCTAACGCCAGGATTCTCCTTACTGTTAGTCCTCGCTAATTTCTTATTCTTGTGCCGACGTTTTAGCCTCTCAGAATGAGACGTCGCTGCGTCCCCGGCGCCCTCGTCCGCCGGCTTCGCGTTATCAGTATCGCTCGCCGCCACGTTTTCTAATTCGGAAGCGATGGGCTCGACTTCCATTGTGACGACGGAAATAACTGACGCGGGTGGTACGAGGGTTCTTATTAGCGTGTCTCAGCACTAATCGAATTTTAATGATGCTTGGGAGAAAATAATATACTAAAATAGTCTTATAATGCACTGATAAACAACAGGATCCGACGAGCACGTATTTGTTTTGAGAGCGCACACCGGTGTGAAGTTTGGTAAATAACAAGCGGTAGTTGTCAGTGCTGCCAATATGCAATTGGACCAAGCGTTACCACGTGTGCTAAGTTCAGTATAGACTTGGATTGATTTTATCACTACTTTTTTGTTTTAAGCTAAATCTGGTTCGCCGAGCATGTTCAATTTACCACTAAATTTGAAGCATATTTTATTAGATTTGGTGCTGTAAATTTTAAATCCCAAAATAAATTTGTTTTCAGTCTCATGTCTATGAGTTGCGTTCGAGTTTGTTTTCAAAGATGGTGGTTGGTACATTAGTTACACACTTGCGTATCAGTATAGACAACTTAACAAATCAATAAGTGCTTGAACACATAAAACATAAAACCTAAATTGGGATTTTCATGTTTCTAATATGTCAATCTATTTTAAGTTTCTTGCTGTCCTATAGATAATCAGCATTATTTAGTACCTTTGTGAGTTTATGTGTGTAGAAAGATCAATAGTTTACTAGTGTACAACTGAAAATGAATGGACTTTTATCATTTAGAATGGCAACATCTGATAAATCACTACATAGTATAAAACAAAGTCGCTTCCCGCTGTCTGTCCCTATGTATGCTTAGATCTTTAAAAGTACGCTACGGATTTTGATGCGGTTTTTTTTAGTAGATAGAGTGATTCAAGAGGAAGGTTATTATGTATAATACATTTTGTTTTATGTACGTGTGTTATAGAAAACTCAAATAAACCGAAGCGAAGCGAGGGCGGGTCGCTAGTTAGTTATAATTTTGTTTAATGAAGCAAGCAACCGTTGAGCACATCATATTCAATTGTCAAAAGTTTCTTCTTGACAGATTAGTTCTTGCAAGTGAACTTAGTGAAGTGTGTCCAAATTATAGTGATTTTTCTTCCCGCCCGCCGCCGCTTAATCAATTATTAAAAGACACTCAATCTTATAGACCAATATATAATTACATTAAAAATACAGTGCAAAAAATTTAACAGTGCTAAAAAGATACTTACAACGTGATACCAGGAAAATAAAGTTGTGGCCTAAAGGTCTTGTAACCAGGCCATAAAAAAAAAAAAAAAAAAAAATATATATATATATATATATAATTTTGTTTATATCTCGCGCGGGACAAAAGTAACTCAACAACGGCAACACCATGAAAAAAATGACAATTAAAACGTCACTTCCACTTAATCCACTTTGTTATTGTTTGTGTTCATCAAAATGAAAAAACAAAAAGAAAACTTGTTTTCCGCCAAGTTTCACTTATTAGACTCGCAAGAACATTCAGAGGAGATAAGTTGGTCGTCGAGCGGTTCCAGTGAATTCGAAGATGTCGGTAACAAACCGAACTTAAGCAACATAACCAACAAGAAGCCCAATCGTAAAAGGAAACGCAAAACAAAGGTGCCTCATAATATTTCTAATCTAGACATAACCATAATTGAGAGCAATAAAGACTCATCTTGCGACAAATCTGTTTTTTCAAGCAAAACTAAATCGAAGACTAGCAGTGTACTCGATTTAACATATCTAGTAGAAGCCGTAGCTGAGCATAGCAATAAAAAAATAAAAAACGAAGATGCTTCACCTATATTATGTACTGGACAACCCAGAGCCAATTTGAGTGCCAGAAGTCCTACCATATCTCAAAAATTTGCATCCCCTGCCAATAGTCCTAAAGTTAGAAAAGTATTATTTGGTAAACAGGGAAGTAATGGGACTACTTCTAAAGTAATAAATTACAGTCATGTAACTTCGGAACTGAGTAACAATTTGCAGCTGGACAGAAGAAAGAACGAAAACTTGGAGAATCGGGTTGACTTAGACATAGCTGTGATACAGACTGCTGATGATGCCTCAGGAATTGAAGATAAAAGAAATACTAAAGCTGTATCTAAATCAAATAGCACTAAAGTGGATCTAATTAAAAAAGTTAAATCATTCTTTGATAGTGATTTTACTTCAGAAAGTAGTTCACAGCATTCTATAACAGAAACAATGACTCCGAAGAATAATTCTAGTGATGATGTTGAAATATTGACTGTGATGACTCAGGTGAATTCACATGAAAGTGTAGTCAAATACATGAAACATACTAATTCCACAGACAACTCTTTAATAGAGGCAGACAAGTCTAAAAAGATAAGATATAAAAAGGATGGTCTAGCATATAGGCTGAATGTACTTTTAAGAAAGCATAATGCTAATATTTCTTTATGGCAACATGAAAGGTTCTTGGCTGAAAATTCAAATTTCAAAATCCCAAAAGGAGAACATTTGCTGTTCCGCATTCAAAAAGTTCATTTTAAATTTGGATGCTATTTGCTGGAAGCTATGGATGTTAATGATGATGGATTTTTAATACTGATAAACAATAGTTATGTAAACAATTGTATTTTTCAAGAAGAAGCTATATTTAAATTGTATGATCCTTACCAAATATTTGATTTTGAAAATAGAAAATTGGTAGTTAATGTTTGTAAGTTTGAATGTGTTACACTTGATAAATTTTAATGATACCCTTGTTCCTTTGTTTTTTACTTTAGAAAAAACATTTATATTATTTTGAGCCTCAAAGTAGCCTTATATCATAAACAATATAGTGTTTTCAATTGTTATAGATCATAAGTCTTAATTTAATATTGCATGCTTGTGTATGAATTGGCAACATGATCCAATTTTTACCCAAAACGTGCCGCCAAACGTCGTGATTGCCACTTGAGAATATTGTGGATACCGGTCACTGTCACCACCATAAACTCAAACTAAGCTATACATTTACATAGAATAAAGTATTGAGGATTGTCATTGTGGGGTGAACAATGTAGCTTTTTGGTTCAAATACTATAATGTTACCGTTGATTTTTAATAAAGAATAACTACAAATTAAAATAATCATAACATATTAAACAGCATTTTTATTACAAAAATCATAATATAAAAAAACATGTTAAAACTTTTTTTTAATCACAGTTTATAGCTTGTTTATTACTACCCGCGACTGTACGAGTAGAATTAGTTAGCGGGTCGATTTTCGAAAAATCCTTTCTTAGTGCATCCTAGGGTACACGGAATGGTCAGTCAGTAATAGAAGAGTTTTATATAGTAGATTAAAAAACCCATACAAATTGTCCATAAAACCAAGACATTTACTCATACATCTTGTGTAAAATAGTATATCTATCTATACATGTATCCTAGCATGCACTTTCAGCACATCCTTTCTACCGAAGCGTTTGCCGCACGTAGCACATTGGTGAGGCCGTGCGTTAGAGTGAGACAACTGGTGGGTCGTCAGCTGAGTCTTCTGGGCAAATGATCGATTGCACACAGCGCAGCGGTGAGGCCTTGCGCCTGAGTGGAGGAGGGCGTGCCGGTCGAGAGAGCTTTTCTTTGTGAACCTGTAATAAATAATAATTGTCCATTAATTGAAATAAATTAGGGGAAAACAGTACTCTATTGTTGGCAACCCCACTGATTATTGCCACCATGAACTTAATTGCAACGTAATAAAGGCAAATTTTACATTTACTGGAAACCAATAACTATTATTTTGAATTCCAGTATTGCGCAAAATCAAGAAACATGGTGTTTGCCCACGACTCTGAAACAACAACTAATCTTATACCTTAGGATAAAAGAAGCCCAAGTATCTCGATTTGCAGGAAATAGAATATTATATTAATAGCAGCAACATGAAAACCCTTAATTGGGTCAATCAACTTTTTGTTGTAGCTCGTTGCCATGGAGACACACTTCCGGGCCACTCTTAAAAACTATGATTTCAAAGGATATAAGTCCACTAAAAATCAATTTTATTTGCAATTACAAGATTCTTTTATGGCCTTTCTCCTAAGTGTGCTAGAAGTATATATTACTAGCTTCTGCCCGCGACTACGTCCGCGTATTTTTCGACTATAGTTATTCCATCGGGAACTTTTTAAATTTCCAGGATGAAAAGTAGCCAATGCGTTAATCCAGGGAATAAGCTATCTCCATTCCAAATTTCATCCAAATCCGTCCAGCCGTTGCAGCGTGAAGAAGTAACAAACACACACACAAACTTTCGCATTTATAATATTAGTAGGATAACATTTTCTCTCAGAAACTATCACTGTTGGCTCCTCTCTTACGGGACACAATAACAACAACAAAACGTTGATCCACCCAATGAAAAGATTACAATGAACATTTTAATTTCATTCGATGATGTATACCTCAATCCGCAAAGAGTACACTGCACAGGCTTGCTTCCGTTATGAGCCCTCCGGTGTCCCTCCAACGAGTGTCTTGCCGTGAACCGTTTTCCACAGAATTCACATGGAAACAACTTTGCTCCGATATGTGTTAATCTATGCGTTTCATATTTACTAGCTACGGTAAATGCTTTAGAACAAATTTCACAATAAATGATGTTCTCCAACGTATGTAATCTCATGTGTGACTTCAAAGACTTTTCATGTTTGTATTCCTTATTGCAGACGTTACAAATATTTTGTGCGATATATTTGCTTTTTAATTTTGATTTCATGTCCAGAATAATGCCTTTAGTGTTTAATGGGCCGAAGTTGACTTTAGTTACTATGCTAGCTTTATTATGAATATTATTTATCGTCAATATTTGTTTCTTTAAGTCGTTTAATACTGTAGTATTTCGATTTTTATGATTATCATCTATCAATGATAAATGATGATTTAAGTCACCTTCCGTGATATCATCATGTAATATTTCACTATTGACAATATTTTCATTCCTTTCCGATTCACTACCATCTTCATTTAAACGTGAGGTAGTTTTCACATGACTATTCACATGCTTCAATAAACTATCCTTTCTTGTAAAACTTTTACCACAATGGTGACACAAAAATAACTTTTCTTCTTGATGAACACTTAAATGACTAACCAAATGCACTTTCTGGTGAAATCTTCGTCGGCAATGATCACATTCAAACATTTTTGATGCTCCATGCGTCTGTAAATGCCTGTCCAAATTACCTTTTTTCGCAAACAATTTACCACAAATCTGGCACGTATATTCATTATCACGATGCGTTTTTAAATGTGCAACTAAACTGTGTTTATACGTATAACTACGATTACATATATTACAACAATACGCTTTTATATTGTCATGGCTTTGCAGATGGTTTATAAGTTTAACTTTAACCGTATAATATTTATCGCACATGTTACAGCTATACAAATTTAATTTACTATGTTTTCTTATATGTAGTTCTAATGTGGACTTTCTGTTGTATGATTTAAGGCAGTAGTCACACTGGTACAAGTCTAATTTTGTATGTAACTTGTAGTGAGATGTGTAGCTGCTTTTTTGAGTGAAGATTTTTCCGCAGACAAGGCATTTATGCTTGAATTGTAAATTGAACTCTTTATCCACTTGAGTTTGGATCATTGTGTCTCTTGATGCTGAAATAAAAACATGATATTAGAAAATCATCAAAGATATCATCAAAGGATGCTTAGGAAACTTCCCCTCTCCAAACAGCCCCCATTTTCTTACCCCATGGGAACCTTGATGTTGATGAATCCCCTAACAGTATTGAACAAAGACTATCAAAGTTACTTTATCATCACTATTTAAACAGAAACAATATTTACCTACATTCTGGCTGTCCGTTTTCCACATAGTTTGAACCAGATATAAAACTGTCGGCAATCGATGAATTTTTATTACCAAAACAAAATTTATTGATACAAAAGTATGATGAAAACCAGGACACAACATTACTCCTTATAAGTAGTGAAATTTATCTTAACTTCCACATGGAAATGATATCCCCAATTTATACTAGATCAGATCTCTCATCAACCACTTTTTTTCTTCCAGTTTCAGCCGTCATATTAGTATTCATACCCTTGTTTTCATGCCGCTCTGCACACATTCGATCCATTTTAATCAGGTCTCCCTCTTCCACAATAGGAGTATATAATGAGGGCTATAAATTCAAGTCCAGTGGTAACAGGCCCGCAGTCAGATTTAATTTAGTTCTATTAACTAGGCTTTAATACTTAAGTGCTGTAATATTTAACAGACCGTAAAACAAGGAAAAAGAATTGAAAGGAATATGTCACAAAGTTTTTTTAAGTATCATAATAACTACATGAATTAATTGAATTATTAAAACCAGAGGAATTGGCTTTTATAGTCAGAAAGCTAGGAAAATAACCAAAATAAACTTACGATTCCGCTCTGTTATATTTATTGTGTTGTGTTTAATATCTGTCAAAGGCCAAAACAAGCATGCATGACTTCGGAACTTATTCATGTAAAACAATTTAAAATGAGTCTTCCTGTCTTTTAAATACAGCCTAAAAACAATCATAAACGTTTTGTTTGTAAAATAAGTAATACCTTATTTATGACGTTTTATAGGACGTTCAAGTAAACGCAAGTTCGAGAAGACTGAATTATAAAATCAGCATAATTTATAACATAAAAGTTTTTCGCTACAATTAAACAAGTTAATTTAATTTATTATGGTTGATCCGAAATCCACTAAGAATTTGTTTAATATTTTAAATCAAAGTGTTTAAGTGACTAGTTTATTTTTTTACCTCATTTCAGGGTAAAGCGAAAGCTCCTAACATAGCAACACCACTGAAAGCTTGCTTGCTTCAGTGCTTCAGTCGATATTTCCACTGAATTCAGTCGCGTGTAGCTCCAATCAAACGCCGCATTTTATAACTTTTTATTATTAGCTAATAACTGTACGCTTTATTACATGCATTTAATACGTATATTGAATAAATCGTTAACGATTTTAGTGTCAATAAAGTCGTAATAACGATTAAGTTGGGGTAAAATCGTGCAATGTTATTGATTACCGTACCGTAGATTATTCGTGATCGTATCCTGAGAGCACACACAGGTGAGAATTTAAAACGAGGCCACTCGTTACACTTTTTTAAATACCGAGTTAATTATATCGTTTTATTAAACAAGGAGGTAGGTATACTTCGTTATATTTTTTCAAGATATCTTATACATAAATTCATTTAAGAAATACATCAGGTTATCAATAAAAAGTTTTGATTATTGGTTTTTAAGTGTTCAGTAATTGTAGGTACCGTAACCGTCAATTGGAAATAATTTCAGTCTTATAATTAATGACATACCTATGCTTTATTTTAGGTTGTGTTCCTGTTCACCCCGTTTTACGTACCTACTTATTTCCAAAAATAAAATCCATCATCACTACATAGTACAAAACAAAGTCGCTACCCGCTGTCTGTGTCCCTAAGTATGTATGCTTAGATCTTTAAAACTTCTCAACGGATTTTGATGCGGTTTTTTTAATAGATAGAGTGATTCAAGAGGAAGGTTTATAAGTATAATAAATTCTGGTTTATGTACGAGTGTTACAGAAAACTCACATAAACTCAAACGAAGCGAGGGTGGATCGCTAGTCCATACTAATATTATAAATGCGAAAGTGTGTCTGTCTGTCTGTCTGTTACCTCTTCACGCTTAAACCGCTGAACCGATTTAGGTATTTGGTGCAAAGATAGTTTGAATCCTGGGAAATGACATAGGATAGTTTTTTTCCCGAAATCCATTCCCTAAAAAAAATAGAGAGAGTGAAAATTATATAATATTCATGACTTTTTTCACAGCTTCGATAAAAACTGATTCATGTAACAAACAGTTGAGAAAAAAATCACTATATCATTCTATATCACTCGGCCGGCAACCCCCTACTTCCCGGCCTCTGTAGTATTATAGCTATAGAAATAAGCAAGATTTGTTCCTATCCTATCTCTTTATAGCAAAACAGAATTGAATATGGAGTTTATTTCGCCGATCTGTAATATGACGTCACAGTGCATATCGGATCTGTCTAATCGCTGTCTAATTACCAGTTTAAAATGCTTGTATCATCCGTATTTCTAGGCGTATTTTATTTTTGATTTCTCTTTTGGTGATCTCTCTTACGGTATTTTTAAAATCCATGCATATTCCCTTTTGGCCACAAGAGGGCTCTTTTACACGTCGGCAATATGGAGTAAATCTACTAGCGCTTTGGACAAGATTATTGCGGAGAAGAAGCGCCGCAAGAAACTCCAGTGAACTGTTTTATAAAGCTAAAAATGACAATTTACAGGTTACAAGTTTCCATTTGACACAACCTAAACCAATGACGGCCAGCTGTTTGAGCAGTGTTGCCAGTTTAGACCTGTTAAATTGATAACTTGTAGCCTTATAAAACGTACCCCTGCAGAGAGCAGGTCATTGGTCCAATCATAAAATACAATAATACTTAAAAGTAACTTACATCACAAGTTAATAAAGTAATTAATAATTACTAACAAAACCAGCGCAGACAAAAACAGATGACTCAGACTAGGAGAATAACACAATAAGGTATTTAAGACAATGCAATGATTGAATGTGTGTATAAATAAATTATATGACCAAGCTCGAAGTTCATAAGTACATGATTATGGAGTAATAATGGTAAATTCGTTTGTTTATATGAGTGCGGAAACGGAAAGGTCCATACGAGTGCGAAGTACAGTCACGAGATTAAATTTGGTACTCACTATCTTTAGGTCCAAAGTCAATCTGAAATTCTACAACAATAAGGTTGTGTTTGCGAAAAGTTACAAATGACTTGACATCTCTAATGACATTGACGACTTCAAGCATATTTTTCTTGAAATGCATCCCAAAGACTGTGCCGAACGTACGCCGGATGTACAGTGGCGCCCTCATTACTATTATTGTGTTTTCTCATAAAGTAAAGTATTTTCTTGAAATTGGTCGGTAGGTTTTTGTACTACAAACGAAAACAAAACTTATAGGGTATATCACATAGTTTAATAACAATTCACCTTCGAGTTATCAACTTAACGGAAAAAAGTGGTCACCATTTCCCGTTAAGCTTACTACTCAAAGGATAATTGTTATTAAAGTTTGTTACGTATCCCATAAATTGTGTTTTTACTTGCGCTACAAAAATTTATAGTCTGATTCCAAGGAAATACTTTAGTTTATTAGAAAACACAATAATAGTAATGAGGGCCACTGTACATCGGGCGTACGCTCGGCGAAGTCTTAAGATGAAATTTGGAGTATGGGTGTTTTTAAATAATTATTTGAAGCGGAAAGGGCACTCCATACATGTAACAGAACCTTTTTTTTTTGCTCAGCAAAGCAAATATCAATAACGTTTGGCACACAATATATTACGTCAGTTCTTTTAAAAACATTTTTTTTTATTACGTGAGTATTTTCGGAAATTACACAACCTCATCCAAGAAATATTAAAGAAAATAAATAACGCTTATTACAATTATGTACCTAGTTACTTTCAACTTATAACTTATATTTGTGTTTGTAGTATTGGCTTCGGAACCCTACTAGCTTGATCCAATGTGATCTGAACGGGCTTTTTCTTGATCGAAATTATTAATTGATATGTCTCAAAGCGGCTAAAAACTCTGGAAATATAAAGAAATGAGCGGAACATTTACGATCTTGTAAACACGAGTCAATCAAGAAGCGTATCCTCACCCTGGTTTACACTATTTTAATGGTGTTTATGAAAACTAGAAAAAACTGTGCGAAAACAATTTTGCAGATGGGGAGTACTGTTCATATTCTAAATTACTAAGGGGTAGGAGAATAACTCTGTCGCAAAAATTACCACTTCGTTTGCGTTACTATCAAGGTTAGGTTCGTTACGTAATTTCAATTGCTCGAAGGGCAAATTTTCTAAGAAAGAGAACTCCGCATTGCGGGACTCCGTCGACTTTGCTAACACATACCAAAAATTTAAATAACAATTCTAAATTTGTGACTCAAACATGTAGACTTAATAGTCAATAGTAGTTATAGTAGCTATTATATAGTTTATGTGATGTGGTCATTTTGTGACAGTCGGCGCAGCCTACACAGCACTGCAGCGTAGACTACAGATGTACTATGAATAAACAATCGACATCGTTTTTCGTTGGAATTTGATACATTATACCCAAATTTTATTAATAATGCCAATGTAAAAAAAATTGAGGGTAAAATTGGCTTCCTCCATTTCTATATTCAATTTTACACAAGCCTAGATTGATAACGTTAAGTTAGCAATTTTCGAAAATCGACATTTATAGACTGACGTAAGCTGATGACAATAAGGCCCGCAAACGCCGCTAACTTTTTCGTAGAGTTGTCTTGAAAGGGTGCGCCAAAGTTCATATAAAATTGCAAATTAGATTATTGGAACTCCGAAAATGTATCTTACGTGTAGATAAAATTAGGTTAGGTTAGCTTCGATTTATAAAAATCTAAAAAAGAAACAGTATTTTGAAAAAATGCTTTATGAGTTGCATGAATGATGATGTATGAACAAAAAAGTATGAACAAAAAAGTATGAGTGAAATTTTTCGGATTAATGATGAGTATTAGTCACAAATCGTTATTTGTATAAAAATTCGAAAGAACAATTTTATATGACCCAATATGGACCCGTTTTGAAATGTATGGGATTACAAAATTAAATGATCACGTGGTCTGTCTAAATGAAATGTAAAATGCAACCTGTATAGACACGCTAGCCCCAATCACGTGGTCTGTCTAAATGAAATGTAAAATGCAACCTGTATAGACACGCTAGCCCCACCACATCTCCACCGGACCTCTAATAGGGCTGGTGCGGCAGCTGAAGCGGCCGAAAGCATGAAGGTAGTAAAATATAGTGGTCTCGGCCCAGAATATATGTTTATTCCATTCGGCGTCGAGACCCTTGGTCCGTGGGCTCCTAGCGCTCGAAGCCTCTTCAAAGAAGTTTCGAAGAGGCTCATTGACGTCACGGGAGATCGAAGAGCTGGCAGTTTCCTCGCTCAACGTATAAGTTTAACCATCCAGCGAGGAAATGCTGCCAGCATCTTTGGTACAATGCCGCAGGGGCCATTCTTAGATTTAATGTTTTAGTTAATTTATATATTTAGAGTTAGTTTATTTAATTTTAGTTTTCTTTTTCAGTTATTGTGTTATGGTTGTTATATTATTTTATGTTGTTTTCCTTAATTAAATAAACTCATAGTTAAATGTTAGCCAACGTCCAATTTCACTCTTAATATTAATTCCGTACCCATTGATGTATTACTTTCATGATGAATGGCGTCCGGCGAAGTACGGCACACTTGACCTTGTATCGTATGAGAAGTAAACATTCTGGCAGCTAGTATAAACATGGATGCTTTTCAGGAAGGAATATTTGGAATATTGAGTAACAAAAAATACCATGTAGGTATTATTTAAGTATGCTTTGTCGTTGCCTAAGATCCATAGTACAAGCCTAGAGCTTAGCTCTGGATAAGGTCATTTTGTGTGAGGTTGTGTCGGTGGTAGTAGGGACGGCAGAGCTACTGGATAAAGATAAAGATAAAAAGATAAAAGATATTTATTCAGTAAGTAGGCCGCACGGGCACTTTTATCTACACGTCAAACATATTCTAGCGCTTCCCAAGAGGAGACCACTGCCGAGAAGAAACGCCGCAAGAAACTCAGCAGTCAGTTGTTTTTTAACCATATTTAATACCTACTACAATGATACTACTTAGTCTAGCATAAAACTATACATATTAAATTAAATATAATATCAAATATCATGCGTAGTTCAGCAGGAAAACATACAGGAGATAAAGGGAGAAAAAGGAAAAAAAAAACACAAGACAACCAAATAAAAGTTTGATAATGTTTTCCTACATCAACGGTGTCCCATAGACAAACAACTTTGCAATTTTACAAATTATCAATGACTAAGTTTCGGGTTTAGGCCAAGCATTTTTATCTGTTAGATAGTCCTCGACCCTATAGTACGCTTTAGATATTAACGACTTTTTTAAGTAATTTTAAGTGCTGGAAAGGGTAATGTTAAAGCTTCGTCAGGTAATTTGTTAGGTATAGAAATGAATGCATTGACCAACAAATGATTTATATACTTTACGGACGCGGAATTTTCGGATAACAATTTTATTTTTATTTCTTGTATTTAAATTATGTACTCGTACTTACATCAGAATTTTTGGTGAAAGAAGTCTTAAATACTGTTTATGTTTTGTTTCAGCCGGAATGGAGTTCGCTGGTCACAATAGGGGCTGCGTGTACATAGTTGTGGTTCTGTCATGTTTGACAGTCGGTAAGTAGACACGCTGAAAACTTTCACCTTTGGTACCGTTCTGATTGAAAATCAACAATACATTCGTACTGAGATCAAACTCTTATTTTCACACACACAAACACACATCATTGTCTTGTACATTTTTTGGAAGCAAATTCCAATTGTTGAATTTAGACGACACAGTTAACCTAGCCTAGTTGGTACGATATGACCCTGCCCAAGAAACTAGCGGTCCCGGGTTTGGTTCCCGGTTAAGGCAAATATTTGGATGATGAGTGCGGGTATCTTTTTCTGAGTCTTGGATGTTGTCTATGTACTTGTAAAGTTGAGGTTGAAAGATTTCTTTATCGGTTTCTGAAACTTTGAGAGCCCCTATTATTTTTTAAAGTTGCTTTACGCTTATAGTAACAGTTTTATTTGAACACCACAACATTTAACTAACTATCAAAATTAAAATTTTGTAAATACACCAAGTAGTTCCTTTTTTTTCGGGGTTTAAAGGTCGAATTTCGGCGTTTTGTAATAAAATTATAAAAAAACGGTATTAAATAGACCTTAGACAAATTAAGGGTTAAAGTAAGTACCTGAAACGGATAGCTAATAGTCTCTTCTACTCTCCTGTTTTTTTTTCGACAACGCTCTACCTAACACCCGGTATAAGCACTTGTTCCTCTATAAAATTATGCTTACCTTAAGTAATTGTTGCTACCTGCTCATAGTACATACAAGCCTAGAGTTTAGTTTGGGAATAGGTAAATTTGTGTGACATTGTTCCAAGATATTTATTGATTTCTTCTAAGTATTGTTGCTGGAGAGCTGGAACTCCTGGCCCAAGTATCTGGTGTACTTACTTGGCAATCCCTACCTTAAGTAATTTATCCACCTTGCGAAGATCGTCACTCCACCTAGTCTGAGGGCGTCCTACACTACGTTTGCCGATTCGCGGTCTCCACTCAAGAATACGATAACTCCAGCGATTATCGGTTCTGCGGCACAAATGGCCGGCCCAGCCACTTCAAGCTGCTATTTCGATGGATGGTGGAGTGACGATCTTCGCAAGGTGGCTGGCAAGAGCTGGATGAGAGTGGCCTATGTCCAGCAGTGGACTAATATAGGCTGACTAGCGGTTCCCGAGCCCACTTCGTCGGGCAATAGTTCACCTCTACGGTACCTAAGCTACGTCCCTTCCAAATTTTAAGTGCCTACGTTTAGCCGTTTAGGCTGTGCGTTGATATGTCAGTCAGTCAGTCAGTTTCTCCTTTTATATATTTAGATGATGATGATGAGGATGATTGATCATTCTTAAAAGCTGCTTCAGTTTCACGTAGCACGAACTGTTCCAGCGCAAGCCATCGACTGCTTCAAGTGCGTCTCGATGAACGGGCGCTTCTCCCCGTGCGACGATCCCTTCCACAACAACCACTCGCTGCAGATGCTGGAGTCGCCCTGCATGGGCGGGCGCAAGGGCCGCGACGGGCTGTTCCCGGCCACCTCGTGCATCAAGATCGCTGGGAAGTTTGGTGAGTATACTACATACATGCAGTAAAACACTTTGAACTTAAGACAACGCCGAGCGTACGCCGGATATACAGTGGCGCCCTCATTACTTTTATTGTGTTTTCTAATTAACTAAAGAATTTCCTTGGAACCAAACAAAATGTGTTTGTAGCGCAAGTATAAACACAACTTATAGGGTATATCATATAGTTTAAATAACAATTCACCTTCGAGTTATTAACTTAACGAAAAATAGTGGCCACCTTTTCCCGTTAAGCTGACTACTCAAAGGGTAATTGTTATTAAAGTTTGTTACGTATCCCATAAATTGTGTTTAGACTTGCGCTACAAACACATTTTGTTTGGTTCCAAGGAAATTCTTTAGTTAATTAGAAACCCAAATAAAAGTAATGAGGGCGCCACTGGACGCTCGGCGTTTGCTCGGCGCAGTCTTAATAAAAACACGTCGCTGTCACATTTACTGAGAACACAGATAAACAAATGTCTTCTAATGGCTAAAGAGCCTAAACACACATCGTCCCTTTACTTTCTCAACGTCGTATCTCATCGAATAGTTAGATAGGAAAAGTACTCGTGTTCCCGAAATAATAAAGATTACAGTAAAACACAACTGATATGGCTTACCGATGTACCTGCGCAGATGTCATTTTATCGAAGCGCGGGGACCAATCAGCGTGATCCACGCGTTGCGTGGTTGTGTTCTGTGCTATTATTGGTTATTAGTGACGCCATGTTGACGCGCGCCCGCGTGTCATAGGTACAGTCAGCCGTCAAACGTGCGTGAGTGAGATGGAAAAAATGGATGCAAAGTGCTTAAAAAGCAGTTTCATGCTGGATGTTTACCACTATTTGAAACTTCGAGTGCCGAGTACCTTTTTTTTATGGCATAGAGAAGACAAACGAGCACACAGGCCACCTGATGGTAAGTAGAAACTGTGACTCATAGACATTCGCATTCACAAGACTGCAATGCAATCCTAAGACTGCAAATGCGTTGCCAACCCTGAGGACCAAGATGGAATGCCTCTATGCTAGTCATTTCACCGGCTGTCTTATCCCCAAACCGGAACACAACAATGCGAACACTGCTGTTTGGCGGTAGGTTAATGGATAAGATGCAGTAAAAGACAACTGATATGGCTTACCGATGTACCTGCGCAGATGTCATTTTTTCGAAGCGCGGGAACCAATCAGCATGATCCACACGTTCCGCGGTTGTATTCTATGCTATTATTGGTTATTAGTGACGCCATGTTGACGCGCGCCCGCGTGTCGTTCAGTCAGCCGTTAAACGTGCGTGAGTGAGATGGAAAAAATTGATGCATAATGCTTAAGACTGCGCCGAGCAAACGACGAGCGTCCAGTGGCGCCCTCATTACTTTTATTGGGTTTTCTAATTAACTAAAGAATTTCCTTGGACCCAAACAAAATGTGTTTGTAGCGCAAGTATAAACACAATTTATGGGATACGTAACAAACTTTAATAACAATTACCCTTTGAGTAGTCAGCTTAACGGGAAAAGGTGGCCACTTTTTTTCGTTAAGTTAATAACTCGAAGGTGAATTGTTATTAAAGTTTGTTACGTATCCCATAAATTGTGTTTATACTTGCGCTACAAACACATTTTGTTTGGGTCCAAGGAAATTCTTTAGTTAATTAGAAAACCCAATAAAAGTAATGAGGGCGCCACTGTACATCCGGCGTACGCTCGGCGTAGTCTTAAAAATCAGTTGCAAGCTGGATGGTTGACCACTATTTGAAACTTCGAGAGCCGAGTACCTGTCACTCGTCACTTGATACTAAATCGAAAGAAAGACATGGAGCTAAATCAATTTCCAATTTCGATTTTCAAATTAGGTGCTCTGACGTCTTGATTTTTGATGATGATTGACAATGATGGCGTTACAGACGACACAGGCGAGTCGATCACGGTCCGCGGCTGCGGGCTGGACTCCGGGACGGTCACCACCGACACGGAAATCGTGCGCATGTCGCACTGCGGCCGGTTTTACTACAACGACAGGTGAGCAACTATTATTTTTCATGTCTCATACTCTGAGTAGGTCATTGTTGATCTTAGAAGCGGGTTGAAAGTGATACATGTCCACTCTAGGGAAGAAAAGGGATTGCATGTTTAAATAAAGTACCAGGAACGCAGCGGTAATTAGGAGGTGCGTAGCGCAACTTAGATCGCAGACGGCCGCCCACATGCGAATGCATAGGAGGCAGGCTGTAGGTTACTTTTAATGTACATGCACTCCTAGTAGGTGACTTTTTTTTTTTCTCAAAAATGTTATAAATAACTTTTTTTTTACTTTCCTTATAATCGACATGAAAAGTAGTGTTTAACTCGGGTGAAAGTATCAATTGCACCCTCGAACTATAGGCGCACTCGCTGCCGCTCGGGCAGCCTAAATATCTCGGGCTACAATTGATCGCTTTCATTCCTTGGTTAACAATCTACTATTAAAATTTCTAAATGTTTGTGATGAGTTGAGAAGAGTGAGGGTAAGTGTGTACGGGCTGCTTTTCTGACACAGCAATATCTGCCCGTTGACAAAATTGTTTAGAATGGAAACTCCGCTAGATGGATGGAGCGCCGTGAGAGCGTCCATACCAAGGTTTTTGAATTTCCATTGGTTCGGACGCAGCTGTTTGCTGCATCATTCCTTATTCGCATCGAAATCGTATCGTGCTTTCAAGAATAGGCTTTTTAGGGTTCTGTAGTCAAACTAGGAACCCTTATAGTTTCGCCATGTCCGTCCGTCCGTCCGTCCGCAGTCTAGCTCAGAGACTCATAGTACTAGAAAGCTGTAATTTGGCATGAATATACATATTAGTCACGCCAACAAAGTGGTAAAATAAAATTTTGAAAAATATTTTTTTTAATGCACCTCTCCTACACGTAACGTGGGGATGCTTTTTTTTTTCTTGCCTACCCCATAGTGTGGGGTGTCGTTGGATAGGTCTTTCAAAAATATTGCGGGTTTATGAAAACAATTTTTCGATTAAGGGATCCGTTTATGAACTATTAAGCTTTAAAGCGCTATTTTTTTGTTAGAGTCAAGTGTTCCCCCCCCCAGCCCACCCTACAGCCAAAACTAGAAATACTAAAAATCTGAAAAATATCTTCAACGAAAGCGCATTATAACGAATTTTAAAGGAAAACTATCACGGCTAAGTAGACATGATTAGTTCCTGAGATACAGGCGACTAAAGTGTTTATACCTACTAAAAATCATCTAAGACAGCGCCAAATAACTTTAAATAGAAAATTGGTTCATACATGTTGATTTTTGAGATAGTTTTTTGTGTTTGTTGTTACGGCTTCGGAACCCTACACTGAGCATGGTCCGACATGCTCTTGCCCGGTTTTTTTTTAAGCGTGTACCACCCTCGACCTTTCGTCACTTGAAATCAGGTGAAATTGAGGCCGAACACAAACCAATTTTTGGATTTGTTTTAAGTGTCCACATGTCCAGGTACGTGCACGGCTGCCTCCAGAGCTGCAACGACGCGGACGCCTGCAACGCGGCGCCCCGCCCGCCGGCGCGCGCGCACCTCCCCGGCCTGCTCGCGCTCACCTACCACGCCACGCGCGTGCTGGGCCAGAGCTAACAGTGAACCGAGCTAGCTAGTACCGAGGGTTAACGCTATTGGGTTAAAAGGTTATAGTACATTGTGTATTAAGGGTGGTAAAGAAAGAATTACAAACGATAGTCTGTTAGAAGTGTTTAATGACTCGAGCTTTGTATTTCCTTTACCACCCGTGTAACATACAATGTTTTTCATCACAATTGCGAGGAAATGAAATAAAATCAGACAAAAGATCATATTTTTAACTTATTAGCGGCAGACTACATCATTGTCTGTGACTTACCACAGATAATGTCAAACGTGTTCGGAGTCCGATTCTAGTGACATAGGTATGAGATCAATATAGTTTATTATGCGAGATTGTTAGGAAATAGTATTCAACTGACATTTCATCTCGAATGAAACTTCATATCGAATGGCACAAGAATTGGGGTCCTGACGTATTGTGATAGTTTGAGTCCACGTATATTTAAAAAAAAAAGCTATTACGCACTTTAGTTACGTAATGGTAAAAAAGGCCCGCGGGTATTATTTTGGATTTACGGTCGATTTTTCTAGCATTTTACGAGCAAGTGTGATGAAAAAGGTTAAAGGTTTGGGTAACTGTGGCCCCTTATGGGCCTTATACGAGGACCACGTAACTTGAAGATGTGCGTAAAAGGGCATTGGGTAAATGTGTTTGAAGAATATTGTCATTTTTATTTTCAGCGGCCACGAATGATTTTTACATAGTTATTTAGAGGACTTCGAAATACACATAGACATATCATATACAGTGTGTCCCTGGATAAAGTGCACAAACGAATAGGGATGAAACTAGACACAATTTTATCGACAAAAAAAATAATAAAAAAAAATTACCACCTTTATTTATTTTTTTATGATTTTTAAAAAAAAGTCATAGTATGCAGAGGACCTCATCGGAACAAATCAAGATATTTTGGCTCCTGTGGGCTCTATTGATTTGAAACAAACGGAATTATAATCACAAAAGTTTATTTGTGTCAATGAAAATAGAAAAAAATGAGAAAAAATGACATAAACCCTAAAAATAATGACTTTTCCTATGAATTTTGTGTTTTTTTTTCTCGAATTTTTAGTATTTACTCGATTTACTCAAAATTATGCCCATCTTACCTCATGTTATTTTTACCAGTAATGGTTGTGTATCTCATTGCCTTTTATTTAAAAAAATAACCAAGTGTCTCGCACAATTACAAGATCCTTAATGAGCGGCCAAACAAAGACATTGCGTTTACACTTAATTAGGTAGCCGCTCAGGTTGAAACCCTTAATGGAGGATTAGGATTACATTTTGGGTATGGGATTATAAAATCAAACGAATTATGGAATTTCATAATTACTTATTTAATGTAATAACTGTTCAAAATGCCCACCCCGCTCTTGCAAACACAATCCTGCACGTACTGCTATTTGTTGAGTTGCTCGACGTATCATTTCCGGGTTATTTTTTATGTAATTTACACAATGGACAATTCTGCCACGCAATTCCTCTTCTGTGTTGATAGGGACGCTGTATACCCTCTGTTTCATTGTGCCCCAAAGGAAATAATCCAGTGGTGTCATGTCTGGTGAGCGTGCTGGCCACGCCACTGGCCCTTGTCGGCCAATCCAACGATTAGCATAAGAGGCGTTGAGAAATCCCCTTACGTCAAGTGCGTAATGGGCCGGGCATCCATCCATTTGTAAATACATTGTTCTTCTAGTCTCCAAGGGCACATCCTCCAATTCAAGGGGCAGATCTTCTCTCAAAAGTTCTAAAAATCTGGGACCGTTCAAAGTTCTGGGGAGAAAAATAGGGCCAATGAACATGTCACCAATTAGTCCAGCCCACAGATTTATCGAAAACTGCACTTGAAATTTTGACGACCTTTTGAGGTGAGGATTTTCTCCCTTGGGGTTCCATTCATGTAGATTCCTGCAGTTTGTGATCCCATGTCGTGTAAACTGACTCTCATCCATCCACAGATTTTTTTGGGTGAATTCAGGATCGTTCCTGATCTGCCGTTGAATCCAAGAAGACAGCACACATCTTAATACCCTGTCTACGTCGTCGTGTAGATGTTGAACTCGTTGGTAGTGGTATGGGTGAAGACCTTTTTTTTAAAAAATCCGCCAAACCGATGATTTTGAAACTCCATGCTGCAAGGCCAACCGCCGAATACTGGTCGTCGGATCAACAAATAAACTTCTTAGTATGGCTTCCTCAACAGCTCCATCAATCACTACTCCTGCTTGTTCTCGGCGATCTCGATCCAATCGAAGTCCATTCGACAATCGTCTGTGAAGTTCTTGAAAATTACGAGCAGACGGTACAGGTCTCCTGTTCGGGAATGCTGCCATGTATAATAAACGAGCAGCTCTGGCATTACCTCTCGCCATTCCATAATAAAAGTGGATGTCGGCGAGATCTCTGTGCGTGAACTCACTTAAACGGGGCATTTTATGAAATCCTGATAGTAGAAGTAGTTGTAACTGAGAATAAGTAACGACGAATGATTCGAAGTAACTGATGAACTAAACCTTATCTTATCACTATTTATGCTAATCCTAACATGTATTCCCCGCCCCACCCCAAATAAAATTCAATAAAGAGTAAGGACAATAATCTACCTGGGCGACAACCTAATTAAGCGTAATCATTATGTCATTGTTTGGCCACTCATTAATAATCTTATAATTGTGCAAGAAACCCAAAATGTAATCCTAATCCTCCATTAAGGGTTTCAACCTGAGCGGCTACCTAATTAAGTGTAAACGCAATGTCTTTGTTTGGCCGCTCATTAAGGATCTTGTAATTGTGCGAGACACTTGGTTATTTTTTTAAATAAAAGGCAATGATATACACAACCATTACTGGTAAAAATAACATGAGGTAAGATGGGCATAATTTTGAGTAAATCGAGTAAATACTAAAAATTCGAGAAAAAAAAACACAAAATTCATAGGAAAAGTCATTATTTTTAGGGTTTATGTCATTTTTTCTCATTTTTTTCTATTTTCATTGACACAAATAAACTTTTTTGATTATAATTCCGTTTGTTTCAAATCAATAGAGCCCACAGGAGCCAAAATATCTTGATTTGTTCCGATGAGGTCCTCTGCGTACTATGACTTTTTTTAAAAAATCATAAAAAAATAAATAAAGGTGGTAATTTTTTTTTATTATTTTTTTTGTCGATTGTGCGTTTGTGCACTTTATCCAGGGACACACTGTATAATTTATGGCGTTTAATAATATCGGAGCCGAGATATTTAAGATTTAAGTGTTCAGTTTTTGGTGCTAAAAGTACGCCCATGCACTTTAAAGTATTACACTACATAACAAAACATGTTTATTTTGAATTATTTTATCATAATTTACCACTTTTATTAATGGCCGCTCACCTTAAAAATGTATGACTTTTACAAATGACAACACTTTTACCCAAACCCCTTTAGGTGTCATAGGTAGGTGGTATGCGGCGCGGTGTGAGGGAAGCGCGCGTTACCATAGCGACCGCTTCGTTAACGCGGTGACCGCCATTTTGGTTTATGTTATGTGGGGTGGATTATACAATATCTTTCTTGGTCTAATGTTTGACCGTGTCCCTCACGATTACTGGTTACACACATTGATATGTCGGCGGGCAGGGACACGAGTGATACAGCCAGTAGCGAGCAATACACTATTTATTGTACAGCATGACAGTAGGGTGGTGGGCGCAGCCACGCACACATGCATACATATGTAACATCCCTCCACCTATTTAAACACTAAGCTAAGCAGTCTTAGAACTAAGCTAATAAAACCGTTTAAAATCTATCTTGGAACGGGGACGCAACAGTACTCTCCGCGGCTCAACTAGATTGTCTATCTCTGTTCCTGTCTCTGCTTCGTGGAATTCTTCTTCCGTCGCCGCGGCGTCAGCGGGCGGCAGGCCGGCTGGGCTCGGCAGCTGCGGCTCAGTGTCCACCAGCATGGATGTACGTGACGTCGACGGTGAGTGAGTTGGCTGCCCTGGCTGTGATACCGGCGGTGGCGGTAACGGCAGCAGCGTTGGCGGCGGTGATACCAGCGGCGATGGCGGCGGCGACGGCAGCGGCGACATAGGCGGTGAGTACGTCTTTTGTGTTCCAGAAGGATCATAGTCCCAAGCATTTGTTCCCTTATATTTGCCTTTGTACAATGCGAGTTGATTTAAATGCTTCCGGTAGCAAACTTGCGTCTCTAAATCCTTAACTACGTATACAACTTTTCCAATACGTTTTTCAATTATACCTTTTCCCCATGTTGGTATATTTTTACTGTACCTTTTGTATAGCACGAGATTACCCGGTAGGTACAATTTTATTTTGTTTTTATTGTTACTCTGCAAACACTGAGCATTGGGTTGAGGAGCCGCGGACGAGGACGGCGGCGCGCGCGGCGCGAGCAGGTCCAGGCGCGCGCGCAGCTTGCGCCCGTACACCAACTCCGCGGGGGAGAACCCTGTCATTGTGTGTTTCGAATTGCGATAGTCAAACAAAAATTTTAATATTAGTTTTTTAGTGTTATTGATATTGTTACCTAATAAAAGGCTAGATTTAATACCTTTTTTTACCACCTTGACGTAACTCTCTGCTTGCCCATTGCTAGCCGGATGAAAGGGTGGTGACGTGACGTGTGATATGCCATTTACATTACAAAAATGTTGGAATTCTCGCGAACAAAAAGCCGTGCCATTGTCGCTCACGATGGTCTGAGGTATGCCAAACCTAGACATAAACTCGTACATCCTATCTATGACCGCATTGGATGTGGTTGTGTTGGCCATATCGTAAACTTCCGGCCATTTAGAAAACGCATCTACAAGTACTAGGTACATTCGACCCGCGATCGGCCCTAGAAAGTCAATGTGCACGCGGCTAAACGCGTGTGGCGGGCGCGGCCAGGGCGCGGGGCGCGCGCGCGCCGGCGCCGGCCGCAGCTGGATGCACACGTCGCAGCCGCCGATCATGCGCTCCACGGCCTCGTCCACCCCGGGAAACCAGAACCTAGCCCTCACTTCAGCCTTGGTTTTTACTATGCCGAGATGTGATTTGTGTAATTCTGATAATACTTTTTCGCGAAGTGCCTCAGGAATTACGACCTTATGGCCCCTCATAACACACCCATTTTCATATGAAAGTTGCATTCGACAATAATAGAACGGTTTCATACGCAAATCGTTAACTTTAGTTGGCCAACCGTTCATAATATAATTAATAACACATGTTATGGTTTCATTTCCGATTTCGTGTGAGCAGTTCGATTTAGTCCATTTAAAAAGCTTATACATATACTAAGGAGATTATAGACTTTGGATTGAAGCAAGAAAAAAAATAACCTAGACTTTACGTCGTTCGGTAGGAATTTAGAAAAATGGAAGATATTGTGGTCGCCATTATCACGGTGGGTAAAGCATCCGTCACCGTCGCACTTAGTGATCAGAAAGTGACAGATCCACATATACCCGGCAATAATAAGACTGCTAGAGATGCAAAAGGCACATGACATAATTCAAGGTATTTTTTTCTAGCTTCAATTGTTTGGTAGCTATGCACTCTCAATAGGATATAATATAAGCTTCTTGAGTCCTTGTCCGGGTATATAGACAAATTAATTGTAGTTGACGTGACTACTGCGTAATGACATGCATTATGATACAGTGTTATAATGCCAATTACGCACAGTCGCGTGCAATACTTTATCATTACAATTGGGTCGTTAGTTGGCAATTCAAACATTCGAACGACCTGGGGATATAGTGAAAAAGGGTACAAGTCGAGTTAACTCGTAATAAAAAAGGGTATATACATGAACGGAGTATACTGGACTTAAACCCTTTTTCACTTAATCTTCAGAAGACATACTCTTTTTCACTGGGACCCCAAAAACCAACTGGACGTAAAATAATCTCAAATCAAAATCTGAATTATAGGATGACAACTTCATGCAAACCATAGTATACTAAACTTCTCAATGCGCTGGTGTATTTCTTGAATAGGTAAAGCTAGTTTTTTTTTTTTTTATTATTTTTTAAAGGGCCTTTTTACAACCGTATATACCGGCCCTGTTAAGTCGAACACCATTTTGTCATAAAATAATTAAAAAATAACTCAACATTACACAACAAAACATTACACAAAACAAAACAAAACATTACACATATTACAAAACTATGGAACTTCAGCTAACGTAAAGCTAGTTGGAATACAAAAAGTATTTTTTTTAAATTAAACATTTCAAGCTACTAATTTTATCCATTTCGAATTTTAATGACCGTGTATTTTTTTGTATTTAGTTTCGTTTTTGGCTGTTTAGTAATGGATAAAGTTAGTATCTATTATAAAACCTTTTTAAATACAAACTATTTCCCAAATATATTTTTGCAAGGTTAGCAACACTATCGATACCAATTTTACCTTTTAAACCTTTTAAAATAACCCTTTTAACCCAAGTATCGTAAGAGGGCACAATCAGCAGGGAATTTGTCCATTAAAATACTAATTTTAGTATAAACGTTAGTTTAGTCCCAATCACGCTATACATTTTTCACATCGCTATATTATACACAATGTAATTGTTAGATATATTTTACCGTAGAAAAATATACATTTAAATGTAAAAAATATTTTAACCTTTTAACCACCAAGTGAATTTGAGTTTCTTGCTTACATTCTATGCGTTGAAAAATTTTATAAGCGTTTTAAATAATTTAATTCTATTTTGTTATGTAACTAAAGTCATTTCAAATATATTTATACACTTACCGCCTTATTTATAAATGTGGAATATTTGACAGATTCAGACACAGCATGGTTTTGGTACCCCACGACCTATAACTATACCACATGAGACCCGTGGCATATCGGCACGTCAGGCCCTCCCTTACAGTAAAAATAATACTATAAGGTTCCTCCTGTGCTCACTGCCTCTCTGACCGGGGGCCTCTCTGACCGGGGGCCTCTCTGACCGGGGGCCTCTCTGACCGGGGGCCTCTCTGACCGGGGGCCTCTCTGACCGGGGGCCTCTCTGACCAGGGGCCTCTCTGGCCAGGGGCCATTACATACATGACATTCGCAAATCATCATAGCAGCAAAACATCACATTGGCAAAACTTAACTATTATTAAGACATGAATTAGACAGTGTCGACGGAGCTCCAATTTCTCGGTAGTTTGGCCCTCCGGGCCTGCTATAAATTTAACATAACCTAAACCTACCTACGATTTTATAACAAAGCCCGAGTATTTGTAAATATCAAGTTTTGCGAATATCGTGTTTTGCTAGTATGATGTTTTGCGAATGTGATATTCACATATGGAAGGGGTTAATCCACGTTTCTAATTAAGGCGGTAAGTATGTTATTAAAAACTGAACAATTTTTTGATAAATTATGTTATGTCCTTTTCCAACAAATGAAATTGGGAAGGGTGTGATAGGGATAGCATATCATGACAACATTTTAGCTATTCTTGGTATAGTAACAAAGTATACCTAATAAAGTATTAAGAAAGATGCATATTGCATTTTTCATTTTTGTGTTTTACTGAAATATTTGTAGCTATGGGTCTGGAGTTGAAGTAATAGAAAAACCTAGGGAAATGCCTAACTTTGGGTTCCGGAACAATTTCTCTACTACTGAACGAAAATTGTAGGCAAGGAAGAAATTTTAGTTCGATAGACCAGTTTTGTTCACAAATGCTCAAATGTTACCACAGTAAGGGTAGTGATGTTCGTATCGATATTGTAATAGGTTTACCTCACTTATTTTGTAAAGGTGGATCTACAATAGGGCATTTGCGCGCCGTAATAATATTGTTACTGGTAGAGAGCTTCACGGCGTTAAGTTCGCCTTTTGTGTACTAAGTTTTTTAGACCATTAAAGGACATGGCTAAACTGAAGTATGGGCGACTGCCCTAGCAATGTATAAACATTGTAACTAGTAATATGTTATGCTAATGAGCTGAAATTAGTATTCAGCATGAAACAAGTTTCAGGAACTTTTCAAATCGTTACAATCCTGAAAATAACTCGTAACATTTTACATACATTTTACGCAAAACGGATCGTCATACTTACTGACAGATACAGATAACATAAGATTAATGTTAAATGTTATCTGACAGGTCTCGATGGCGAACAAAAAATTTGAAAAACCAAGTAAACAACTTTTAAATACTTTATTATTATTCGAAAGTTCTAGGAGAATAATAAACATGTAGTTATTAATGAATGATTTTTTTTATGTTACGAGCTAGTGAGAAATTTCTATACATGCAGTAGTTTAGCCATGTCCTTTAATTTTAATCTGGCAACATTGTATCCGTACACACAGCAACACATCTAGCTATACTGAAATATTGCATGAAAGAGAGTCGCACTAGAATCGTATGTTGTTGACATAATACACATGTATACATACATCTCTTTCTTTTTCTCTCTGCTCTGTCTTTAATGGTTAGTTAGGTGTGATGTTGTGTGTACAAGTGTCTCGAATTAAAATTTCTACTTTATATGAAGGGGGTGTCGCTATTGACAGCTTTGAGCAGACAAGCACCTGTCATACCCGACGACCCGTGCGTTTGTTGCTCTACCCTTTGAACGCCTTTGACTTGATACAAACGTCGTCCTCACACGCCATTGACAGCTGAAGCCACAGCTAATGACAACCTTACGTCACAAATACTCGGGCCTATTTTGCACTGCATCTGTGACCACTTTATGGGTCGATGGCGTCGTAGCCACGACAGTACACGAACACTTTAGTGGTTCTTGGCGTTCAAAGGGTTAATACCGAATGTGGCATTAATAAAGCTTGTACGAATCACTTATCGCCTAACTATAGTACGAAAGTAGATTTTGTATATTAAAATTACTTATAAGTTGCGAACTAATTCACGGCGGCTCGCCCCGCCACTCAATACATGTTGCGTGGTTTTCGGTAATGTATCTGAAATGACGTAGTGGGGCGTGACTTCGTGAAGACTGCGCCGAGCAAACATCGAGCGTCCAGTGGCGCCCTCATCACTATTATTGTGTTTTCTAATTAACTAAAGAATTTCCTTGCAATCAGACGATACGTTTTTGTAGCGCAAGTAAAAACACAATTTATGGGATACGTAACAAACTTTAATAACAATTACCCTTTGAGTAGTCAGCTTAACGGGAAAAGGTCGCCACTTTTTTCTGTTAAGTTGATAACTCGGAGCTGAATTGTTATTAAACTATGTGATATACCCTATAAGTTGTGTTTTCATTTGTAGTACAAAAACCTACCGACAATTTCAAGAAAATACTTTAGTTTATTAGAAAACACAATAATAGTAATGAGGGCGCCACTGTACATCCGGCGTACGCGTGGCGCAGTCTTAAACCACTATACTTATCTCTGTAAGGACCTGCGTTCACGCGTCAACTTATTAGTTTAATTATCTAGTGTTTAAAAAAAATCGGCGGCATTAAATAGTGTTAGGATCATTTAATTCCAATATCCTCTCAATCTAAAGATACTAGGTACTTAAATCAGGCATGTCATAAAAATATCAAATGCAATCCAGCTATTAACATATTTTTTTCTTTAATACTTACGCTGAATGAATGGATAAAAGTTGGATCATGTAGCCAATTATATTCCGAAACTTTTTAAACTTATAAATTGACGCGTGAATCCGAACAAGAAGTTACTATTTCGAGTTTCGTTTCCTGAACTGTGATAAGATTTCTACTGTTTATACAACTCACGCTTCTTATATTAATGGTGACAAAGCTGGAGATCTCTGGGTTAACCAAATATATAACTTAATGTGTGGGTAACAGGGGCTTTGCTAGGGATTTTCCTGTAAGTACCAGTATAGCTATGTTTGATAGTACTTTTTTTATACGTAGTCACTGATGACGCTCACTTACTTTATACTGTGTTATATTGAGTAATAAAATCTGAATCTGAATCATACGTATAGCCCGGCAAAAATGTCTTTAAATTAAAAAGTGGCAACACTGTAGTGTCATCCTTTTACAATGTTGCCACTTTTTTGCCAGACTATAGGTACATTTATTTTGATCTATAATTACTTTACCAGTTAAATCCTGATTGCACTGGGCCCGACTATATATAAATGTATGTACAGACATCATCGAAGTTATTTTTTACTACATACATTGGAATGAATGTCATGAGCCTGTAATTTCATTGCAATTAATTACCTGTTATTCGTTTTGGGCGAGGGTTTTTTAAGTTTTAAACTAAAAGGTCATTCACGTAGACAGTGGCGCCGCCACTACCTACCTCTTTACTGTCAAGCGCTATATTGTTACGCAATTTTAAATCCTACATAAACGCTAGTAGATCTATATTCCCACGCCATTACTTCATGAAAAAAAAGGTAAAAAGGTTCATCTTTGTTAAATTTAAGTAGATAATATAAATGCACCGTTACACCTAATTTAAGATAAGCTTTATATTCGAGTAAGTATGCAATTTTTGCCTAAACAAAGTTTTTTATAGAGATATGGTAAATTATTTTATACTGACTGTCTAACTGCCCATGTTTCGAGCAATAAATATAGTTATACTTAAATAATTGCGTGATTATTTCATTTTTTCAGCCTGTCCTGTAGACATTTCAAACTATAGATATTTCGCAGATATAATAAACAACCCCTTTCTTTCCATGGTAATGTTTTTAACCTTTTTGTTGGAAGAATGTAAACAACGCCTATGCCTTTAAAAAAATATTAGTTTCCGTTTTGGCCCGCTAGTGACGCCACGTTACTGCACTTCGCGGTATAGCTAAAGTCGCCGTCAATGGAACTTGTGAACGATGTAAACAAATTAGTACTGTTTGACACATAACCTCAAATATTCACCAAGCGTGTTTTTATTAAATACAACGTATAATGCATATTTATTTCATCTTAAACTTAATATGAAAATAATTATCTAGTGTATAATTCATTGCAAAGACCTCACTTGATCTTTAAAAGTACGTGATTATAGAGTAATCATAATCAAGGTGAATTGGTTCCTTTGGTTTTGTTTACATCTTTTGCAAGTTCTATTGACGGCGACTTTGTCATCGTTATAACTTTTCAATAAACTGTTTTAATTATTATACTCAATTAATCAAACAACTTTTTTTAAATTATTTCTACACTTTTTATCTACGCACATATCAATAGTGCTCTAAAATGCGTTCAAAAACCGTAGGAAGTTACCAGCATGATTACAACCAATTTTACTACGAGAACTTTCTTATCTGCGGTAGTATGATGTGTGTACATAATTAGGCCTTAAAACACTCGTGTGATCCTATTATGAAAAACTCACTAGCTCGACGCTAGTTTCATAAAACCACACTCTTATTTTAAGACCTCTGATGATCATGATGCATCAGTTGCATAACCTATTATTAAAGTCAATGACAGTTAAAAGGCTTGCGGAGTCAACCACGGATCAGTAAAATTAAATCCAACCTAGATCTAGGCACTACTGCAATAATGCAGTTCTGATGAAATTCTGCAATAAGTTCGTAGATGACTTAAGAAATAAAACATTATTTAAATTGACAGCCTTTATTGGAATACAAATAAGATAAAATAAACATAATTTATAATAATAAATGAACCATAAACAATTGGTTACAATAAATAAGCTTTGGTAAAGACTTCCGATCGAATTATTTTACAGAGCCCTATTCTCGGAAAAATAGAGATCAAGTCACATCCGAAATAAATGCGCATGCTATATGACATTTCCTTTTGCCAGGCTTCGATTCTCATAAGAACCATTCCTCTTTACTACATAGTATAAAACAAAGTCGCTTCCCGCTGTCTGTCTGTCCATATGTATGCTTACATCTTTAAAAGTACACTACGGATTTTGATGCGGATTTTTTAATAGATAGAGTGATTCAAAAGGAAGGTTTATATGTATAATAAATTCTGTTTTATGTACGGGTGTTACAGAAAACTCTCATAAACCGAAGCGAAGCGAAGGGTCACTAGTTCTGTATAATTCATCATAATGCGCGAAATAGACTTGCTATAAAAATTACAGAACTTGATCGCTGTCTTACTTTAACTTCAGGGTCGTTCTCAAAAAAGTGGCACCGATGAATTAATTTTACATTTTTCAGAAAGTTTCCGATTTTGCTGTTTTTTTTAATTAAGATCGGTAGAAATAAAATCGAGTAATCGATATCACGTGGAGGGAAGTGATTTATTAAATTTTTTTAGAAGATACAGGTATTTGAACTATGCGGTAAGCAGGTGAATGACTATTTGTAACCAGGTTATCGACAATAGGGGCAGGTTGGCGACAAATACGTACAAATAAAGTAAAACTGTTAGCAGGTTAACGACAATGGGTGCAGTTAAGTAAATTGTTAAATAAAAACGACATTAAATTGACAACAAGTGCTTAATTTGAATATGTTTAATTCGTTTGTTTCCTTATCTAAAAGATTTATATAAAATAACACACCTTATTTACCTTTCAACCGTAACGGCATCTCATATGTTGAAATCCGGTGAACCGTATAGGCTACAGGGTGTTACATACATATTTACCTACATACATACGCTCGGTATACAACCCCGCTTCGTGTAGTCGGGTATAAAATATTTATGCCACAAGCATTTTTGGTGTACAGTATAAGTTATTAAATAATTGACGTTCGCCTGCCGTAAACGTCGTTCACCTGTTTTTTTTAGACAGGTGAACGACATACAGGTCATGGACAAAATGACAGTTATATCATCAATACAAGTTAAGCACCTTGGTTAATGAACTGCATATTTATTGACATAAAAATAAACCATGTTTTACGTGCTATAAATTAATATCAATACAATAAGTCACACAATTATTAAAATATGGAAGACAGAATAGCGACTACGTACCCATTACAAACTCCCGCTCGCGTAAGTTTTTTGTTTATTATTTTTGAGAACTTCACACTGACGACGTGTTACTTCTAACAGCGGTAGCTGGGGACTGTAGGTCTCGAATTATGCGGGGTTAGGCAGGTTAGACGAGATAGTTTAACCACAGAGGTAGCGTTTATCTCATGACAGGTGAACGACAAAAACTGTCGTGGATAAGAATACATTTCAAATAATTCGAAATATGAGTATAGTATTCTTATTCGACACTACAGTTTTAAATCTTGAGTATATGTGTAAGTAAAAAATAGTATTCGCACTAAGTTACGTTTGTGATTTTTACGTTTTAATCAACTCGAAACATGAGTGCCTCGCGTTGGGACACTGCAGGTGAGCGACAAAACGTAGTTACAAATTGATTTTATGGTCATTAATATAATTGGAATTTATATCAAACCATTTGGCCTCTATTCAAAAAGTGTCTTTTAATATGAATTGATAACTAAATTATATGGATGACGCTTTATGAAAAAAAAGTTCTAAGAGACACCTATTGACAGGTGGCGGTGCCACTTTTTTGAGAACGACCCTTCAGTTCTAGAGTAAGAAGCACAATTTTGCTGTCTTCAACTTGTAAAGAGCTCGTAGATCACGGCTAAAAAACGGCCCCGGAATTGCATTTGCTTCATGGACTTGAACGGTTATTGCTTCGTCAGCAATCTCATTTCGTCCATAATTAATTCCCAATTCGTCCACTTCCTATATTGTCAACATTCCCATCTCGTCCATATTCCCATTTCGTTTACCTTCCCACTTCGTCCACATTTTATTTTTGTTTTTATTCTACTTCTGATTTAACTTTACGCGTGTTAGTTAAGCTAGGAATGTTAACGAAGTGGGATTGTAGACGAAGTGGGAATATGGATGAAATTGGAATGTGGACGAAGTGAACCCAAACGCGCAACAGCTAGTTTTTAATAATACTATCATATAAATTCATTGAAGAAGAAAAATATTAAATAATAGCTGTTGCGCTCCACGCAGAAAAATAAAACATAGCCTATGTCACTCAGGGTGAATGTAGCTGTCCAATGGTGAAAGATTTTTCGGCACAGTAGTTTTTGAGTTTATTCATTTCAAACATACACACACATAAAAATACAAATAATTCCTCTTTTTAATATTAGTTTAGAATAAGCGGGATACCCAAATTGGATACCGGTATTTTTGTATGGAATTAACACCGGTACCTATGTGTCCCTGGTACACTTGCCGAGTTATAACTGTGGAAGTTTATATGCCGTCTATTTACCTTGTATTTTTATGTGTATCTATTTACCTATAAGGTTTTAAATTGTTTATTAAGTGGCAAGAAGAAGATTGACGAAAGAGATATACAGATCGAAAGTGATTGGACGGGTTGGAAGGGGCCGCCCTAGGCGTACTTTTTCGAGTCAAATCGGAGAAATACTGGAAAAGGGCCGAATCTTAAGTACCCGAAACCGACGTGCGTGCATGACTCGATGTATGAATGTAGAAGAAGCGAAAGAAATTTGTCAAGATCGTAGCAAATGGAAAGAAGTGGTCTCTGCCTACCCCTCGGGGAAACAGGCGTGATTTAATGTATGTATGTATTAAGTGGCAATTATATCTCAATGATCATATCAGCGTCATCATCGGTGATCATCTTCAGAAGTCGGACGAGTTGAAGGAGACAGCCGAGGATGCCGTTGCGGCTGTGTCAGTGTCGTCATCTGAAATCCAACGGCATAGACTATAAAAGTGTACATTATCTTTAAAAACTATTTAAAAATTCTTCTGGATATCTTTGGAGGGGTTCTCTGTTGTATCGCCGAAAATTTTATTGCCGAATTTCACTTCCCAACCAAAGTTTTGGCGAATTTCATTTTGCCGAATCATCATATGGGAACTTGTTAAAATGATTCATTTCATTTCCCAACCTCTAGATTTCCAACTCAACGTTTGTTTTTTTTTTATATGGACATTTATTAAATGTCTTTTTTCATATAGCCTAATGGTTCACTTGGGATAATATACATTTCGCGGTGTATTGTGTATGTAGTATTATAAAAAAAGTCGGTGCTGGAGGGTCGCAGTTCTACCTAACACTCCTCCTCGCTACGCTCGTCGTCGTACCTAACTAAGAGTTTTTCGGCTTAGTGTAACATTTGCCATGTGAAAGATATTCCAAAAGTTTAAAGTCAATATGATATTCGTCTTCATAATAATTCGGTCAAATGAGAGGTTGGCATACAAAAATTTGCCAATAAGTAGTTGTCAAAGTAAACATTCGGTGAAATGTTGGTTGGCAAATGAAATTCAACCAAAAAAAATTCGGCGAAAAGGCAGAACACCCTTTGGAGGTCTACCCGGCTTCAAACTGATTATTTATTTATAAGAAAGTATTACGTAGGTAAGTGGGTACCTACAATATGTGTATGAATATGGATTATAATGCCGGTAAATTCGATGTGCCTCGAGTTAACAACTATTACGGGGACATAACTTAAAAAAGCGCCCGCCATTTATATTCTCAACAGTTTACCTGAGGACATCCAGCTCGAGCAAAATAAACGTATATTTGAGAGAAAACTAAAGAAATATCTATTAGATACACTGCCTTAGAATTATATAATTGGTACCCATTGTGTCGAACTACACATTGTATAATATTAAGATTATAGTACTTACTTTTATTTTAAAGTCTTCCCGCAGACAAACTGTACTAATACAGTTTTGCAGGGCTTTTGTATTATTTGTAATTTTTGTTGCTGGTTTAATAAATAAATAATAATAATAATAGTATAGTCGTGTAAATGCAGTTGAAATGCGCTCTTTGCGTAGTATGTGTGGTGTGACACTGATTGATAGAGTAAGGAATGAAAAAGTCTGAGAGAATTGTGGAATAAAAGAAGATGTATTGACTGAGATTGAAAAGGGCATGCTTCGATGGTTCGGTCATTTGGAAAGGATGGATGAAAGAGATATACAGATCGAAAGTGAGTGGACGGGTCGGAAGGGGCCGCCCTAGGCGTACTTTTTCGAGTCAAATCGGTGAAATACTGGTAAAGGGCCGAATCTTAAGTATCCGAAACCGACGTGCGTGCAAATTTGTCAAGATCGTAGCAAGTGGAAAGAAGTGGCCTCTGCCTACCCCTCTGGGAAACAGGCGTGATTTAATGTATGTATGTATGTAATAATAATAGTAATAGTCCACTTTGGAGTTCACTGGTCTGACCTGTGTGCGCGTGCGCGGGGTGCGGCGGGTGCGGGTAGGGCGCGCGGTCGCACTTGCACTTCCGCAGCTCCTCCAGCTTGCGCAGGTCCGAGGGCAGCAGCTGCTTCTCCGGCGACGCCGGCGGCGCCCCTGCTGACACAGCACATAGCCGTCATACTGTTATTTAAGACTGCACCGAGCAAACGTCGAGCGTCCAGTGGCGCCCTCATGACTATTATTGGGTTTTCTAATTAACTAAAGAGCTTCCTTGAAACCAAACAAAATGTGTTTGTAGCACAAGTATAAACACAATTTATGGGATACGTAACAAACTTTAATAACAATTACCCTTTGAGTAGTCAAGGTGGCCACTTTTTTTCGTTAAGTTAATAACTCGAAGGTGAATTGTTATTAAACTATGTAATATACCCTATAAGTTGTGTTTTCATTTGTAGTACAAACAAATTTCGTCCAATTTCAAGAACTAGTTTATTAGAAAACACAATAAAAGTAATGAGGGCGCCACTGTACATCCGGCGTACGCTCGACGTATTCTTAACGTCTAATCTATTCTAACTTTAATTAATAGCTTTCAGTCCTATTTTGTTATTATTATGTCGAGTTATTTATAGACACTCTCATGGACTTATTAGAGAAGTAAGTCCAGGAGGCCTAATATGGCTGCGTTTACCGCGTGACAAAGTGTTCACTTTCCACTTTTTTTTTTATGTCATAGAGAAGACACAACCGAGCACACAGGCCACCTGATGGTAAGTGGAAACTGTGACCCATAGACATTCGCATTCACAAGACTGCAATGCAATCCTAAGACTGCAAACGCGTTGCCAACCCTGAGGACTAAGATGGAATGCCTCTATGCTAATTGCTAGTCATTTCACCGGCTGTCTTATCCCCAAACCGGAACACAACAATGCGAACACTGCTGTTTGGCGGTAGGTTAATGGATAAGATGGTGGTAGCGATCCGGACGGACCCTGCACAAGGTCCTACCACCCGCAAAACCTGACCTTTTCAGTGTGGCATCCGTCACCTTTTAACACGTAAATAAGTACGAGAGTGACAGATGCGTTATCCACGTTTGACACGCGTTGTTGCAGCCGGTGAAATGACTAGCATAGAGGCATTCCATCTTAGTCCTCAGCTTAGTTTTTAGCTTTGAAGGATTCGAGATAGTTTAATCATAATTAATTGTTTTCATTTGTTTCGATATTTATTTCCGGGGTGTATCCATATTCGTATCTAAAGTCAAGTCCAGAATTAAGCAACTACCTAACTTGACAGCCGAAAATGTTGCCAGACATAGGGAAAAAATAAATAGTGGTAGGTATATGTCGACACAAATATGTCGATATAACCTTATGCCTTCTATAAATCTGATTCTATTTATGAAGTAATAGTCGTCGAAACTTTCACACCCATACATTATTTCCAAATAGGGACGAACTACAGCAATTTTTATGATATACTATGATCGGAAGGATGTACGGTTTAAAGCGGATATCACCATTTTTTATTCTATAACCTTTAAATTATCGTACTTTATCTTTACTTTTGAGGATATTTCAACCATAAACTATTATTAAATTAAAATTATTGTCTCTTCTTAGACCAGTAACATCAGTTTATGGTATATTTTTGATAAAAAAAGAAAGAAAACGGATTTGGTATACTTTCTTCGGCGTATATTTACTGTTTATTTTGTAAAAAAACGCATTATTTATGGAGCGCGTGAAAATTTTCTTAAATAATATATATATTGTTAGTTGCATCAGCAGCGTCCCCTACTTACACACCTCCGGCCAGCTCAGACTACGTCACCGAGCCTATTTAAGGCGTCGCCCAGTGTGCCCGGACGCCCATTCCCATTCTCGGCGTCGCGCACCCTATTCGATCCCTCTCGTTCGCTATTTCTATTTTTATAAGATCTTTATTAAATTTAGTCATTTTGTATTCTTTATTTTTATTTTTATTTAAATTGTAAAATCAGAAGTGGGATAGTGCCCTCGTATTCCCACATATTTTTATTTTTTTGTTGTTGTTTTTATTGTTCAATTAAATTAAAATGCCCAACAGTCATAGAAAACAACGTAAACGCGATCGTACGCCACCGCCGCCCGACCTAACTCAACTCAGTGTTACGTTAGACGCAATACTTAATAGGGTCACGGCTTTGGAGCGATCAGTTTCAGAACCACGATCAAACGTGGAAAACCAGCCGTGCTCTACCATCACCGGCACTAACAGCCCGTCCATGCCCGAGCCTCAAGGAGCGGCGATGCGTGTGGCCAGCCCTCTCGGCATCTCTACGTCCGTGCCGACGCCGCCGGCGCTCTCGCTGTCGCCTTCGCCTTCAACGTCGGCTGCAGGGGACGTTACGGAGCGTCTCATCGATGCGCTAAGGAGCATAAACCCGGTGAGATCGAATCATTATTACGTTTCTGACTTTGACCCTAATGTTCATGACGTCAATGCATGGTGTGAAGAAGTTGACCGTGCTAAATTACAAAATAGATGGGACGACAAAGAATGTCTAGCCCGTATTGGTTTGTGTTTAAGGGGTGAATCTCGCTCTTGGTTACGTGATTGGACTGAGACGGATCGTACTTGGACTACATTTAAATTAGAGCTTAAGTCACTCTGTCCACGACGTGTCGATATCGCTAATATCTTGTTTGACGTCATGTGCACAGAGTCTGATAAATTTTCCACATATGCGGAATACGCGCGCAAATCCTTGTTGCGATTGCGTATCATTAAAGGATTAAATAGTGACCTATTGTGTGCTATAATTGTACGTGGTATTAAGGACCCTCAGATTCGCGCTGCGGCTATGAATTCAAAATTAACACCCGAAAGCATAGTGGAATTTTTATCAAATTATGTTATGCCGAATAAATCCTGTGCAAATTTGAGCAAAACCAGTATTGATTATTCAAACCAACATGCTAACTCAAACGATAATGGCAGTATTAAAAAACGTAGCGCTACCGTCTTTGATAACAAAAATGTGAAGTGTTTTACGTGCGGCGCTTTCGGTCATATCAGTAGAAGCAACGCGTGTCCTAAACGTTCAAAAGCCAATAGTTCGAATTCTAAAGTCGCAAGCGATAGTCAGAGTCGTAATGCAAATTCTAATTTAACCAACATAAAGCACCCTATTAAGTGCAACTTTTGTAAAAAAAGCGGACATACGGAGGATAAGTGTTTTGCTAAAGAGCGATCGGAATCACGCAATAAAACTCACGTAAATTTTTGTCGCGAGATAAAGGGTGACACAGCTAGCCGTGACGTGACACCCGCAGTGCTGTGTGGTGTGCCTACGGACGTCTTAATTGACAGTGGCTCATCTGTATCCCTCATATCTAAAGATCTTCTCAAACATTTTTCTTGCCGTCTGAACCCTAATGCTCAAATGTTGCGCGGTATTGGTGGTCATGAAATAAGATCAGATAGTTACACCACTTTGCCTATCGAGTTCGATAATTTGGCTTTGGAAGTAGACTTTCATATAGTACCCGGTGGTTGTTTGAGTACGCCTGTGATAATAGGTACCGATGTTTTAAATCGCAATGGTATCGCATATATCCGTACCGGTGATTCCCAAAGCATTATCTGCCACGACTATGCGTGTGTAAACAATATTGGGGTATCGGGTTCACTGTCTAGTTACGATGAAATTAATACACCTTTGCAAGGTGATGATAAACAACGACTGAATAAAGTATTAAAAAAATATTCAAAACATTTTCTTAGCGGTACTGCCGCAAGTACCGTAAGTACTGGTGAAATGAAAATTCGGTTAACAACCGAGAATCCTGTTAGTTATCGCCCTTACAAGTTGTCTTACGACGAAAAGTTGTGTGTGCGCGCTATAGTTAACGATCTTAAGGAGAAAGGCATAATACGCAATTCGGAATCTTCTTATGCAAGCCCAATTCTTCTAGTGAAGAAAAAGGACGGCTCCAATAGAATGGTCATTGATTACCGCGGTTTAAACAGTATTACAGTAAAAGAACGGTATCCGTTGCCGCTCATAGAGGACCACATAGATAGGTTAGGCAACTGTAAATACTTTACAGCATTAGATATGTTAACCGGTTTTCATCAAATAAAAATGTGTCATGACTCTATTGAAAAGACTGCTTTCGTGACACCAGAGGGTCACTTTGAATATCTCAAAATGCCCTTTGGACTAGCGAATGCACCTATAGTGTATCAACGTATAATTTCAGAAACTCTTAAACCTTTTATCGAATCAGGAAAAGTGCTTGTTTATATAGATGACGTTTTGTTATTAAGCGATACAATCGAAGAGGGACTAACTTTGCTCGATTCGGTATTAAAAACATTATCACAATCCGGATTTTCAATAAATCTGCGGAAATGTTTTTTTCTGACAAGAGAGGTAGAGTACCTAGGAAGAATAATTAGCAATGGTCAGGTTAGACCGAGCGCTCGTAAAATAGAAGCTTTAACTAAGTCACTGATCCCAAAAACAGTCAAACAAGTGCGTCAATTACTAGGCCTTGCCGGATATTTTAGACGATATATTCCGCAATATGCCACCTTAACAGCCCCTATTGCGATATTAACTCGTAAAGACGTTAACTTTGTTTGGGGTATAGAGCAGGAAAAAGCAAGACAGGACATAATATCACATTTGACTAGTGAACCCGTCCTGGCTATATTTGATCACGAATTAGAAACCGAAGTCCATTCCGATGCTAGTTCACGAGGGTACGGCGCAGTCCTTATACAAAAACATCGCGACGGACGTAAACATGCGGTTGCCTACTTCAGCAAAGTAACTGCTGGTGCTGAACCCAGGTACCACTCATATGAGTTGGAAACTCTCGCGGTCGTCAAAGCCTTGCAGCATTTTCGGCATTATTTAATTGGCAAAAGTTTTAAAATCGTGACGGACTGTAATGCTTTAAAAATGACTCAAAATAAAAAGGATCTCCTTCCTAGAGTGGCGCGCTGGTGGATGTACCTCCAGGATTTCGATTTTACGCTTGAATATCGTAAGGGTGTACTGCTACCCCATGCTGACTATCTTAGTCGTAATCCCGTTAATATGTGTACCGTGTCTAAACCTCAAAATTGGGCTAAGGTCGCGCAATCAGCGGACGAAGAGACTTTAGACTTAATAGATAAGCTACAAAACGGACAATTGGAAACCTCTAGATATGTGAAACGGAATGATCTATTGTATTATAAGTACGATCCGGTCGGTGAGCAAACGCGATACTTATGCTATGTACCTAAAGCCTACCGCCTTAGCATATTGCGAGCATTTCATGACGAACATGAACATATAGGTGTTGAAAAGACGTGTGATTTGATACTCAAACACTTTTGGTTCCCGGGTATACGTAAATTTGTCAAAAAATACATTTCTCATTGCGTTGTCTGCATAACGCATAAAAAGATACCTCGTGCTCCTTTGCAGCCTATCGTTTCATGGCAAAAACCCTCTTCTCCATTTGATACTATTCATGCCGATGTGCTTGGCCCTTTACCCGAATCGCACGGTTATAAGTACGTGCTTCTCATAATTGACGCATTCACAAAGTATTGCCTACTCTACCCACTTTATAAACAAGAAAGTGCCGAGTTAAAACGCGTGTTTACTAACGCTATCTCTCTCTTTGGTTCTCCCCGTTTGTTAGTATGCGACAGAGGTCGGATGTTTGTAAGCACCGAATTCACGAGTTGGGTCGCCGGGTTGGGTATCAACTTGCATTTAATTACCCCAGAAATGCATCAGTCGAATGGTCAAGTCGAGCGATACTGTCGTACCGTTCTTAACATGATACGCGTAGAGACGAATTACAAGAGTGAATCTTGGTCAGATGTACTCTGGAAGTTACAGTTAGTACTAAATATAACAAAGCAAAAAACAACTCAATGTTCAGCACTCAATCTTCTTATTGGTACAGAGTCTACCACCCCAGTTATACAATCCCTTGTTAAAGACATAACTATACAGGGTGATAATCCTAATCGCCAAGCGTGGCGCGAGTTACAAAGGCAGCGTTCTAAAACGCTCCTAGTAAAAAATCAGTCTACTCAAGATGCGCGTGTAAATAAAAATCGTTCAGCACCGAAGACATTTGCAGTGGATGACTTGGCTTATGTAATAAAAAGGTCACAATCAATGGGCAAGCTAGACAGCGGCATGCGAGGACCCTATCGTATCATTAAAGTACTGCCAAATGGTCGTTATGAACTCCAGTTGGTAGCGGGCTCTTATGGCAAAACTACTCAGGCTGCCGCTGAGTATATAGTTCCATGGCGTGGTGAATGGACACCCGAGTGTTGTGCCGCATTCTTCGAATGTAAGTTATAAGTGCATAAAAAAAAAATGAATTCATTTCTTTCAGAGGTGCATTTTGCCTCTTTGTTGACACCTAACATCATTCTTAGAGTTACCTTTGTAGTTATGCTAACCAGGCTTAGAATTGTTATGAGTTTTAAAATTTATGGGATAATAACACACTCATGGCACTTATTACCGCTATTTGGTAAATGTCGAGTGTAGGCACTTGGGCAGTCAACGCGGCCAACTGTGAAATATGAACAGTTAACTAAACAAATAACCCTTCTATGAACCTATTGAATTGAGCTATTCATTTGTTTCGTTAAGTATCGTTTAGTTCACACAAGGTTAACGTTTCCAAGAACTTTGTTTAATCTTTGTGTACAAGTGGCTTTTGAAGTATGGAATGAAATACCGTCAGTACTTATATAAATCTTGAGGGAATAATTACAACTGAGATAACGAGTTCTTACTGTATCTGTGCGTTAGCCTGCGCCTTTAGTTTTGTTCCTACCCATTGGTAACAGTCGTGACCCAGAAAGTACCCGTGTGACTTAGTATGGCATTCGGGGCGTGACTGGCAAAGTACTGTGTAAAGCCTGGCTTTCAGTTTTGTTCCTACCTATGGGTATCAGTCGTGACCCAGAAAGTACCCATGTGACTTAGTATGGCATATGGGGCGTGACTGGCAAAGTACTGTGTAAAGCCTGAGGATAAACTGTGGCACGTATACCATGTAAGCCCGAATGCGGAGGCATAGGGTTTTGGTTGGTGTTATGGGAAGTGAGCTTAATGAGATTTTCAGTTTTTGTGGCGTATGGTTACGTTTAGTGAGTGAGAGGTCGTTGTCAGGTTGTATTATTATCTTATCTTAACAACATTAACAATTCTAGTCTGATTAGCATTTGATCGAGCCAATAATTCAATAAAATAAAAAAAAAATAGTCTCCTGCTGTCATATCTGATATTCAGATGTTTATTCTTGGTTTCTGATGCGTAGGTTACGATGACGAGGAGAATGAAGTAGACCCACAGCCGAGCACCTCGTCGGCAACACCCAGAAATGACCTGGAGGCAGCTCCCGCTGAAGAAGCTTCAGTGGCTGCAGAAGCCTGCGAGGACGCTGGCTCGTCAGGAGAGGCCGTGTTAGTTGCATCAGCAGCGTCCCCTACTTACACACCTCCGGCCAGCTCAGACTACGTCACCGAGCCTATTTAAGGCGTCGCCCAGTGTGCCCGGACGCCCATTCCCATTCTCGGCGTCGCGCACCCTATTCGATCCCTCTCGTTCGCTATTTCTATTTTTATAAGATCTTTATTAAATTTAGTCATTTTGTATTCTTTATTTTTATTTTTATTTAAATTGTAAAAATATATATATACACAGTAAAATCGAGACCGCAATCATTTTCACTGATATAACAAAACTTCAAGTATACTTAATTACTATTTAATATTCCGCCATTTCCCGTTGAAGCAAATCTAGTCGTAGGGTCATCTCAATGAAAAATCAAAACACTTCAACAGGTATTCAATTAATTATATAGATTTGTAACTTGACGTTTACATGTAGCGACTTTCTTGCTTGTCCAGCTAAAGGTGAACTTGTGGAGGTTTAAGATAGTAATAAGGGTTCACATGTGAACTTTAGTCTGAATAAACACGCCCTTGTGCTCTTTTAAACAGCCGTTATTCAGCCCTTATAACTCTGTGACCCTTAATACAGCCATTATTCAGCCACTATAAAGCAATTAAACAGCCATGTGAACTTTAGGCTGAATAATTTGTGCCCAATTAAGATGAATAACGGCTGAAAAAGCGCTTTTTCAGCTCTTATTCAGCTAAGTTATTCAGCTTTAAGCGTAGACAATTATAATAAACAGCTCTTATTACGGCTTTTTGTGTTACTTGGGTATTTACGATACTTACTCCTCAAATTATGAATAAAATACAAAAATAATGCTGTTATTAGTACAACAGGCCATAATCATTGTGATCCTTTTAGGTGGCTTCTGTCGGGCTAGTACCTACGGTACATTTCATGTACCATACATATAGCATTCATCCCTTTCTTTCTGGCAAATATGAAAGTGCGATAGAGACAAACGGTATATATCGTCGATGATAATTCCAAATCCGTTGTGTTCGATACAAATGTACAATGAACTGTCAAGTTAGTTCACCTAATTCTGGACTCGGCTTTACATATGAATAGCTCACCCTTTCCGAGCTCTGGTTATGAACTCTGAAAGCAATATCGACATTAGTAGGGTAGTCAGTCAGTCGATCGGTCGCTCGATCGCTCGGCCAGTCGGTTGGTTTCCCAATCGATCAATCCCTCGCTCTTCGCTCGGTGGGTAGGTCAGTCTCCGTCAGCCGCTGCAGCCTTTTTAACATTTCACCGACCTGTCTCTATGCGCACGCGGCTGCGCGGCAGAGCCTGCCCCTTCTCGTCCTCCAGGTCGCACAGGCACTCCTGGGGCGGGACGAACGAGGGTTCGTAGCTGGCGAGCTTCATCTCCCTCTCGCGCTTCTCACTCGGCAGCTCCGCGGGACCTGGCAGCAACGAGCCAATCATACTTAATCTGTGGCCGATTTGACAGCTGTCAACTCGGTACCAAATTTTTTTGTGTTTAAGGTTGTATTAGCTGTCAAATCAAGCCTCTTAGGGAGTGACTATAATATTATACTTAGTTTAACTTTTTGTGGTACCCTATAATGTGCCTACTTTGCTCCTCGATGGTAATATTGAGGTACCTAATCTGTATTGTAAATCCTTATATTGCTGTGAAAGAATCACTTCGTAGCTGGATGTATCGCTTATTTTTAGCAATTTTGTCATCGACCTGGACTTATAGTAAGTCCTAACAAACGAAATAAGTAGTCACTATACAGGGTTATTGGTAAGTCGACCTATTCCCGTTAGGAGGCGATAGGGGTGACCATTTGCGATAATTTTGATCTCCATATGCATTATGCAAAAGTGAACCATTTTTGAGTTATCGCGTTTTTTAGTTTTTTTTTAAATTAATCAGAAATTCAACTTGAAAAATTTATTACAAAAAAAGTATCAAATTAAATCTATTTTTTATTTCTGATTTACAAAATCAATTAAACACTGGTTATTTCTCAATATTAAAACAGTAATTATCGGTCCAAATTTAAAAAAGCGAGACGGAAAACGAAAATTTTTCAATATTTTTTTGCGATCGCTTTCCACTAAAATGCCTTACAAACAAAAAAAACGTTATAAAACTTGGCTTGCAGAATATTTTAAAAACTTAACTGTTTTCTTAGCTCTCCAAAAATGCATAACAACTAGGAACTTATTTATAAAAAAAACTGAAAAAAATCATCACAAAGGAAGCGGGCGGAAATTCATATTCGAACTAAACTAAAGAAGTTCTGACTCAGAAATGCAACTTCAAAAATTAAAATAAAAAAAATACCAAATTTAAGTCAACTTTTGTTATTTGCTTTTGTACAAGATGAAATTGTTGATCTTATGCAATATTAAAAAAAATATTATCTGTACACGTTTGAGAATACGAGGCCGAAAACTAAAAAAATCATGTTTTTTTCTCAAACTCCAACATAAATTACACGAAAACAGAAAAATTTACCAATACATTTGGCGTGCAGATAAGACATAAAAAATTAACGTTTTTCCAGCTTTCCAACGAGCTATTAAAACTAATATGATTTTTGTTAAAGATTGCTTGAAAAAATTGATCACAAAGAAAGTAACAAGGAAGTCACGTCCGAACATAACTTAAAATTAACTAACTACATACATACATACATAAACTCACGCCTTCATTCCCAAAGTGGGGTAGGCAGAGCTAAAGAATTACCAACAACTAACTAAATCTACTCGTATCAAAAGTAACTGTTATACTCGTAAACACAAATAACAACAATAATTTCTGTAAAAAGTAACAAATTTAAAACTAATAAAATAAACAATTAAAATTTAAATAATCAGGATTTTTATAATTCATTTTCAAAATGGCTACCTCCATTTCTTACGCAGATACGCATCCTTTTTCGTAACTGTGACTTATGTAGTTTTAGTTAATTTTAAGTTATGTTCGGACGTGACTTCCGTGTTACTTTCTTTGTGATAAATTTTTTCAAGCAATCTTTAACAAAATTCATATTAGTTTTAATACCTCGTTAGAAAGCTGGAAAAACGTCAATTTTTTATGTGTTATCTGCACGCCAAATGTATTGGTAAATTTTTCTGTTTTCGTGTAATTTATGTTGGAGTTTGAGAAAAAAACATGTATTTTTTAGTTTTCGGCCTCGTATTCTCAAACGTGTACAGATAATATTTTTTTTAATATTGCATAAGAACAACAATTTCATCTTGTACAAAAGCAAATAAAAAAAGTTGACTTAAATTTGGTATTTTTTTTTATTTTAATTTTTGAAGTTGCATTTCTGAGTCAGAACTTCTTTAGTTTAGTTCGAATATGAATTTCCGCCCGCTTCCTTTGTGATGATTTTTTTCAGTTTTTTTTATAAATAAGTTCCTAGTTGTTATGCATTTTTGGAGAGCTAAGAAAACAGTTAAGTTTTTAAAATATTCTGCAAGCCAAGTTTTATAACGTTTTTTTTGTTTGTAAGGCATTTTAGTGGAAAGCGATCGCAAAAAAATATTGAAAAATTTTCGTTTTCCGTCTCGCTTTTTTAAATTTGGACCGATAATTACTGTTTTAATATTGAGAAATAACCAGTGTTTAATTGATTTTGTAAATCAGAAATAAAAAATAGATTTAATTTGATACTTTTTTTGTAATAAATTTTTCAAGTTCAATTTCTGACTCATTTAAAAAAAAACTAAAAAACGCGATAACTCAAAAATGGTTCACTTTTGCATAATGCATATGGGGATCAAAATTATCGCAAATGGTCACCCCTATCGCCTCCTAACGGGAATAGGTCGACTTACCAATAACCCTGTAGAGTACCTACAGTTACCCATGGAGGAGCAAAGTAGGATCTTTTTACTGTACTGATTATTGTTAACTAGCGACCCGCCCTCGCTTCGCTTCGGTTTATGTGAGTTTTCGGTAACACCCGTACATAAAACAAAGTTTATTATACATGAAAACCTTCCTCTTGAATCACTCTATCTATTAAAAAAAACCGCATCAAAATCCGTTGCGTAGTTTTAAAGATCTAAGCATAGGTACATAGGGACAGACAGCGGGAAGCGACTTTGTTTTATAAATGTAGTGATAGTGATAATGAGATGTACTTTGTATTATTTAGGTCTAACTAAACATACTTAGGCAAATCAATAGGTATCTACTAAGGTGTTTTGTTATATTTTTATTTTTCGGCGTTGGAACCAGTAATGAACAAAAACCAATAAATCCAGAATATAAGGGTTATTCATTTATTTTCAGACAGTTAATTTATAATCTTATGATCTTAGAATGAAGGAATTAAATTGTTCATTATTGGTGCCTTCAGCTAAAAGAGTCCAACATTGGTGCCGTCACCGTATTAACTTTTTCGCCGTGGTCCTAGTTGCCACAGACGTCGTAAACTTTAGAACTTGCTCATGCAACATGCCACGTTACCGCTAGATGGCTCTGTTATCAAAAAACGTCGTCATCACAGGGTGACCATGACAAAAAGTTAATAAAATAATACCGCATGAAAAAAATAAAAGAAAACACTCACAGGGCTTCTCCCTCGGGGGCCTCTCGGTCCTTTCCAGCGCGTCGGGCCTCTCGTACATCATGAAGTGCTTGTAGTCCGGCCGGGCGACCTCCTCCTCGGGTTCAACCCCGGTGACGCGGTCAAACACTGGCAGAGAAAATAAAAGAAAAAAAAAAACTAAACCCGTTGCAAGTTAAAAAAAGTGACTAACCCCAGGTACATCGCTAGCTGTCTATACTCACGCTTGTTGGTCCACTCGCGCGCATCGAGAGCCGCCTCGATGATCTCGCGCAGACGTCGCGTGTACTCCGCTTGGATGTAGCATGCGTCGCTGCGCGCTTGCTTTCCTTTGGCCACCGCTGGGGAAGCGAAGACAGGTTATAATTAGCTATACTCTATTCGTTTAGCTACTTAACTGAATGGAAACAAAAAACAGGTGACATATTGGTCAGGTAATAGAAGCAGAACACTGATACGTCAAAGCTCGACCAAACAGTTTTGATTGGCTGTTTAACAGAGCCACGTGGTTTGGTTTGTTTACAAGTACCTAAACCGATGGACTATAGTGCAGTCACAGTATAGGTAATACTTTGTACAGAAGGATCATTCTCGAACAAAACCTGTATTTAGGTATGAAAATAATGATTCCTAATCATGCCTTCTCTATCTGACGTATAACACGTGCTCTTTCGTGCACGGTGGGGATGTCACTGTGTCATTCGCGTCAATAACCAAGCAGAGAAGCAAAGAGAACTTTCACAGCTGCACGCTATCTAGTCAAGAGCTGGTAAAAAAAATGAGGGAAAGAGTAAAATAATAAATTGCGTTGCAATGACGACGACGCGAAACTCCACTTAACCTCCTAAGGCCCACCATACAACGAAATTTGTCAGTGGAATATGAATATATTGTGAGTGAAATAAAGTAAATTTTCTAATTTGATCATCTACATGCATAAAAATTTATGTTAGTCTGTAGGTATGTCCTTTATAGAGTCGTAAACTATGCATTTGATCATGTCATGTGATGATCTTCAGCAAAGTGTGCATGAGTCTAAGAAGGTTTCTGAGTTGGTACGATTTAGCAACGCGCTTAGGGTACAGCTCTTTATTCCAATTGCCGTATTATGTACTATTTTTAGAACAAGGAGCCTCAGGAGGCTAAACTGCGGAGTGAACTCCCCGGTGCAGTTTGTCCATAATCCCCTACTTTGAAAATCAACGTACGAAGTCACGTTGGCTTCATCCCTTTTTCTCGATTCAGTCTCGAATAACGAGTGACAGGGGCAAACGTAACATTGAAGTTCGATTTTCAAAGGACGGCCTCTGGAATACAGTGATGAACTGATGAGTTATCCTAAATTATTATTTATTCGCGTACTTAACAGTAACATTGGGTAATCTGAGTACAGTAGAACACAATTAAAATGGCGTGTCGTGAATATTCGTTCGCGCAGACACGAACAACGATTCCGATGATTTCCGAAAGCTCGATTAAAACCCACGATCAGACTTGTACGTAATATTTATAAGGTGCAAAGTAAATTTCATCTATTTTTTCCATCTTACTCACGTACTTTTGACGGCTGACTGAATGACACTCAAGCGCGCGTCAACATGGCGTCACTAATAACCAATAATAGCGCAGAATACAACCGCGCAACGCGTGGACCACGCTGATTGGTTCCCGCGCTTCGAGAAATCTTCTTCTGCGCAGGTACATCGGTAAGCCATATCAGTTGTGTTTTACTGTATGCGGTGGGTATATTACGAACCGTCGTCGACGATAGCATTGACCAGGCAGCGGAACTCGTGGTACGCCGGGAATTTCTCTCCTTCAACTTTCTCCACAGGGCGTTCCTTGCCTGTAAAACATACTCTCTTAGTCCTCGTATATATTTGATTAGGGGCTATATACTCTGCCGTATTTATTTTTAATCCTAATGTGTTACAAAGGGTCATAATTATCGCAAGCCATCACGTCTTTTTCGTCATCGTCTTTCGTCTTCAAAAGGAAAAAATATTGAACCCTTATAGGATCACTTTTTTGTCCGGATCTCTATCTGTCTAGACCCTTTATCTCGGGAATGCGTGAAGGAAGCTGTGATAAAATCATACTTCTAAGTTAACTTGAAAAAAAGATACGGCGGATAAATAAAGATACTTAATATAAGATACTCTCAAGGGAAACAAAATTAATAGGGTATTTTCTGTTGACCTAGAACGTAGGTACGGTCACGAGCGTTAATATGGGACCCATTACAAGAAAATTATGCTTGAAGTTGTCAATGTCATTAGAGATGTCAAGTCATTTGTAACTGTTAAGAAACTCAACCTTATTGATGTAGAATGTCAGATTGACTTTGGACCTAAGGTGGGTACCAAATTAAATCTCGTGACTGTACGTCAAGTGTCAAGTGATACAGGGCTGTCACCTCGCGTGTACGTCCAGCGCGGGTCGAGGCGGTGGCGCGTCTCCGTGGGCTGCATCTCGACCTTGCACACGGTGCACTGGCACAGCTCGTTGAGAGGGCGCCCGCAGCGCACACACTCCTCTGCAACAGGGAACTTACTATAAAAGACCAGAACTGACTGAAACAGAACCTTGCTTATACTCTACCATAAAGCACTCGTTATACGAGAACAGTGCACTCACTATGTAAGAGCAGTGCACTCACTATACGAGAACAGTGCACACACTATGTAAGAACAGTGCACTCACTATACAATACCAGAATGGAAAATGCATTTACCGTAAGTACGAGGTATCAAACTTCCAGCCACCGAGAGTTATAGCGTTCTCTATTCATTTTTCTGACTGAAATTTGTACCAACCCGGCCGGAGTAACCCTGGTACCAGGGTAGCATACTCGTAACACGTACTGAATTTAATCTCAGCATCGTCCAGGATCCCGAATATGGTCTTCCGCGCAGTCTCCGTGCGCGCCTGCTGCAGTGACGAGATGCGCATGCGGGACGCGCACTTGTGTGCCTCCGGCAGAAGGAACTGCTGCACCAGCTCAGCCACTAACTCGTTCTTCTCTGCTGTTGACCTGGTATCGAGAAACATCTTTGTTAATGCTTTTAATGGCAAATATAATTTTAATAAGATGTTATGTGACGGTAATACGGAGATGATTGTAAAAACTAATTATTTTCCTGTTAAGTACTCCAATCATGAACAATGCCAATAAAAGTGATTAATTACATATAACGCTAATGCCGTACAATTAGATACGATTATAGTAATTCGTCCCCGCGTCTATCAGAATGAAATCTTCTAAGAGTGCCTTTTTGTCGGTTAAAATTGTTATTGTTCATCACTGGAGCATCATACTGACTACTGACACCAGATTTTGTCGCCCTAAACGCATATAAAGTAGATAGGTCTTGATCGAGAATGAGGAAGCGACGGAACAAATTTTACACACAACCCTCTTTATACTCGAACCACATGGCAAATTGGCATGTCTTCCCAGCTCGCGATTACAACAGATCGTCATTGATCTTTTCATTCTGCCATACCGTGTCTTATGAGTGGGCCATGATACTCAGCATGGTAGAGTCAGTGCCACCAGTCCGACTCTCTGCAGGCAGGGCGGCAACATGACATCACATGAGATGACCTCGTTGGCGTGCAGGCCTCGGTCCGGCTGAACAACCTCCAACCGCCAACGACTGCAGGCAAGGCGGCAGGGTAGTGACTCACATGGTTTCGTCAGCGCGCTGGTCTTGGTCCAGCTGCACCGCGTCCTGGTCAGCCTCCAACGAATCTCTGCAGGCAGGGCGGTTACTCACAAGGCCTCATCGGCGTGGAGGTATCGGTCCAGGTACATGGCGGAAGCCTGCTTATGGCACGCAACGTCTAGTTCGATTCCTTGCAGGCAGGGCGGCAGGGTAGTGACTCACATGGCCTCGGTCCAGGTACACGGCGGCAGCCTGCTCATGTCACGCCAAGTCTAGTTCGACTCCCTGCAGGCAGGGCGGCAGCTTAGTGACTCACATGGTCTCATCGGCGTGTAGAGCTCGGTCCAGGTACACGACGACCGCCTGTTCTTTGCTCGCCACGTCTAGTTCGACTTCCTGCAGGCAGGGCGAAAGGGCGACTCACATGGCCTCGTCGGGAAGCAGATCTCGCTCCAGATGCTGGGCGGCGGCCTGCGCGTGCCGCACCGCGTCCTTCTCGGCCGCCAGTTCGACTCCCTGCGTGATCACGTCGTGCAGGTACGCGTCGACGGTGGCTTGCGTCATACCCAGCACCTGGGATCACATCGTTATTTCAAACCCCACTACAATTACTTGTATTTTGTAGACAAGCTGCGCGCGTATACCATTGACGACAGCAATATAGACAACCCGAGCAAATCACATACAACCTCAGCCGACCAAAGCTTCTGTCATTGCGTGCCTACCTTATTAAGGCGGTTTGTCATGAGAAATTAATACCGGTGATAGGTTATATTTTTATCTTTTCGTGTATTGTGCCCCTTGCCGCTCGAATACTACAATTGAGATCACAGATGTTTATGAATCCTTAATAAAATAAGATGTCGTCCCGTACCCTTACCATGAGTTACAATTACCGTACGTGCTAGCGAGTCGAATGCTCTGTACCTCACACTCTATATGAATACTGCGAGAGACAGAGCATTCGACTCGCTAGCTAGTACGGTAATTGTAACATTTGTAACTCATGGTAAGAGTACCGCACCTGTCGGAACATCTCGTCGTGCTCGCGCCGGCGCTGCTCCTCCTTCTGCCGGCGGCCCGCCTCCTCCGCCTCGCGCATCACCTTCTCGCGCACTGTAACAACATTTAGCACTCACTGTCATGTCATCAGAATATCATGGTGCACCCTGCCGCTCAGGTTCACTTTGTCCATATTGCCATCTCGTCGACATTCCCATCTCGTCCACATTCCCATTTCGTTCACATTCCCATTTCGTTCACATTCCCATCTCGTTCACATTCCCATCTCGTTAACATTCACTTCTCGTCTATATTACCAACTCGTCCACATTGCCATTTTGTTCACATCACGAACAACCGAGTGATCGATTTGATATCGAGCAGCCTTACAGTCCTAAGTTAGGTTACAGACGAGTTAGGAATGTAGCCGAGATGGGAATGTGGACGAGATAGAAAGTGGACAATTTGGGATTGGTATGAGGACGACTTGGGAATGTGGACTAATTGGGAATGAGGATGAGTTCGTAATGAGGACGAGTTGGGAATATGGACGAGATAAAAAGTGGACAATTTGGGATTGGTATGTAGACTTGTTGGGAATGTGGTTAACGTAAGAATGTGGATGAAATGGGAATGTAGGGAATGCGGGCGAGTTGCGAATGAGGACGAGTTAGTATTATGGTCGAGATAGGAAGTGGACAATGGTATGGTGGCATTGGTATGTGGACGAGTTAGGAATGTAGTCGAAATGGGAATATGGACAAAGTGAACCTGAGCTTGATATATAGGTACTTATTGCAAAACATGGAGTGTAGTTAGAGAACAACGCTAAATAATACACTTACGCGCGATAAGTATGAAAGCATGCTGTCTCCTCTCCTCCTTCAGCCGTCTCAACTCTTTCTCGAGGAAGTCCAGCGCGGCCGCCACCGCGCCGCCGCAGAGCTCGTCGACCAACGCGGTTATAGCGTCCTCCTGGATACACAAATCACACGAATAAAAGTAACATCTTGGACCAATATAATGATCCTATCCAGATGTACAAATAAATGCATTCCGTTATTGCTAGAGAATCAGAAATTGGGGGTGGGGCCTGGGGTGGGCAGGGTACCATACCAATCTGGCCACCCCCTACGGTGGATGGAACGACCTAGCTCCCTTATCAGAGAGTAGTACCTAATAATAAGTACCTAATCACGGGCGCGCCCCTCGCATGCCTTACTACTCCCGTGCGTGATCTTTAGTCATGGTGCCACGTACTTTCTGTGCGCGATGCGCACCTGCCAGCGTATTGTCTTAACGCATTCGCAATCACGACCGTTTTCATTTTGAAAATCGAAGGCTTTTCTGCTTACAAAATGAAAACAATTGTTTCGCTTTGAAGCCAATTGAGATGGCGAGTGCGTTAGGCAATAGCTACGCAGGTCTTCCTGCACTCTGTGCGTGATCTCCAGCTCCTCGGGTGAGCTCTGCAGCTCTCGTGCGATCCTAGTACATCTACGACCGTACTTTTCGGTGTGTATACAGGTACATGTCATGGTACCACCTACTTTCTGGGCGCTATGCGCACCTAGGGGCCTAATATGGCTGCGTTTGTCGCGTGACATAATCTGTATAAAACATCTGTCACTTTTTGACAAGTATGTAAGTACGAGAGTGACGGATGCTTTATCCACATTTCGTCACACGATAAATGCAACCATACTAAGCCCACTGGCGCTCCTGCAGCCTGTGCGTGATTTTCAGCTCCTCGGGTGAGCTCTTTAGCTCTCATGCGATCCTAGTACATCTACGATCCCACTCTTCAGTGTATTATACATATCATGATACCACGTACCTTCTGGTCAGCGTCGGTCCTCACGACATGGTAGTCGCGCGCGCGCGCCTCCTCGCGCGCGATTCGCACCTGGTCCTCCTTCTGCAGCCCGTGCGTGGTCTTCAGCTCCTCAGTGAGCTCTGCAGCTCTGGTGCGGCCCTCGTACATCTACAAACACCGCGATTTAATTGTTAATAATATGAGTATTGAGGAGTTGTGTTATGCTTGGTTTACATGATCTCAATCTACACTAATAGTAACTATAAAGAGGAAAGATTTGTATTTTTGTACGTTTGTGCCGAGTAAATTTAAAAACTACTAGACCGATTTGAAAAATTCTTCCACCATTAGAATACTACATTATTCCTGAGTAACAAAGGTTATGTTACACCAGCGATCCGCCCTCGCTTCGCTTCGGTTTAGATTTTTCATACAAAAGGATTTTCCCGCTAATTCCCGTTCCCGTGGGAATTTCGGGAATTCCTTTCTTAGTGCACCTCTACGGTACCTAAGCTACGTCCCTTCCAAATTTCAAGTGCCTACGTTTAGCCGTTTAGGCTGTGCGTTGATATGTCAGTCAGTCAGTCAGTTTCTCCTTTTATATACGAGTATTTAGATAGCATAGGTCACCGTATTTTTACGTTTTATTTTTCTACAGTGACTGAGTCGCGGGCCACAGCTAGGTACTTGGTAATAAGAAGGATATTCAATTTTAACAGTATTTCTACCAGACAGTCCTGCATAACCATAGCTCCTAAAAATATCTACCAGGCTATCACAGACCTATTTGCACCATGGACGTCGTCGTCGAAAACCATATATAGGTACTAGGCAACCATAACTCACCAGCGTCTGCACCGCGCGGCCGCGTATGATCCGCTGCAGCGTCAGCGCGGCCTGGTGGCAGACCTCGTCGTCATCCTGGACCATGTCCACCTCGGGCGTCCTCGGGCGAGCAGTAGTCATCACGTGCCGCGGCTTCAGCACGTGGAGCGGGCCGGCGGTCAGCTTGGCCGCACCGAGCCGGGCCACTGTAATCATCATGAACCAGGTGAAATATTTCAACTGCTCGAAATGGCTTCCTCTAATCACCACCGCTCCCTTGTCATACCAGTATATTCCAGCAACCTTGACCAGGTCATCTGACGAGTAGAGTCATCCAGGAACCAAGGGTATTGACAAAGGCTAGTGGGATTATTTGGCCCTTGCACGTATTGGGTGAGTAATGATCTGCAGTAGTGAGGAAGTCGGTCACATTCATAAGAATACACACTTTTTTTTTGCAAATATGGGTTTGCGTTTGACCCCAGTCTCACCTGATGTTAAGTGACGACGAGGTCGAAGGTGGTACACGCTTACCTTGCCTTGAAAACACCAAGGTTATATGATTCCTGGAATACAGTCGCAGGGAGAGCTTTCCACTTCTTGGTAGGTCGAATAAGAAACGACGCAGCAAACCACTGCGTGCGAACCATTGGGTATTCTACCACATGTAGATGAAAGCCCTCCGGGCGGTTAGAACACCGATGTGAGAAAGTGGAGGGTGGGATGAGGTCAATTATAGTTCCTGGGCACACTCTCTCACGCCTTCCACAATTAGTCTAAGATGTTTACCAGTGTGTTACAGGTTGCAAGCCCATCACCTAACAGTACTACAAGCCTCTATTCCCATTTTCGCCTCTTACAAGGAAGGAAGGGATGACATGGAGTGGCACTATTCTAACCCGGCAACCACACGGGACATGTATATATGTATTCTACTAACGACGCATTTACCATGCAAACGTACGCTACAGCTAGCAGCAGCCCCCCCCCACCGTCTGTCTCCTTGCGCGACGGTCGCCCGTGAACTGGTCGGTCTAAAGCTAAGTTCACTCACTCTTAAGGTCGTTATGCAGCGATGCCAGGAAAGCCTCGCTCCACTTGGTCTCGCGCTCGCAGAGTTGCATGGGGTCTGGCCGCAGGTGGTGGCCGGAGCAGGTCTTGCCCAGATTCTGCCCGCACCCGTCCAGCCAGGCCGGAGGCTCGGCGATCTTCTCGTGATCTTCCAGCTCTGAAATGGTGTGGACCTTAAAATACTAGGCTTTTTGTAAGTGCCGGTGAGGTCGAAGGCATAAGGCATTTTTCCAGCGTGAATTAAAGGTATCTTTGCAAGTCAGGCAAAAAGTATACCTATCTCCGCGTACCTCCTCCGCGCCTGGTACACGAAATCTAAGTCAAACCAAAGTAAGCAGACAGATTTCCCTCATCGTCAATGCAAGATATTCTTAACTAAATTTCCAAGTGGCTCCTGCTCGCCTAGTAACCATGTCGACTAAAGCCGCTAATTTAAGGCTTACTTTATTTAACTTGTAAATATTCCTCAAGACCAAGACAACATAAACTGACGACGCAGCAAGCCTAGTTGGTATAGTGACCCTGTCTACGAAGCTAGCGGTCCCAAGTTTGATTCCCGGTAAGGGCAATTTTTTTTGTGATAATCGCGAGTATTTGTTTCTCAGGCCCGTATTAATTAACTCATCTTGGCTGAGATGCGCGTCACAAGATACGTCAAAGTAAACGTCAAACCATAGAACATTGTAATTTTTGACACATCTCGAGACGAGCATTAGAGTTGAGATTAGTTTATTAATACGGGCCTCAGTCTTGGATTCCTATGTATTTATTTCTCTATATACTCGTATCTAGCACAAGCCTAGAGCTTGGTTGGTTTGTTTACCCAACAGCGCCGGGTCGTAGTATATCTCCGCGTGCCTCGTGCGCGCCTGGTACCCGTGGCGCGCCAGCGGCGCGTGCATCTCCGACGTGGGCTCGGTGGCGGCCTTCGTGACGGACCCGCCGCCGCGCGCCGCGCGCATGCGGTCCACCTGCCCTAGGCTGCCGCCGCCAGAGTGCTTGGCGTTCAGCTTGCGGAGCTCTGCCAGGGTTAAAAAACAAAGGTTAATTAAGTGTTGTAGATCGAAATATGTTTAGGTTATGTTTGTTTTGCAGAAGGCCCGTAGGGCCATAGCACCCAGAAATAGGAGTTCTGCGACAGCGAGCCGTCGTGAAATTAATTTTTAATTGAGAAAACATGCAAGTGGAGGGAACCCAAAATGCAAGAAATATGATTAGTCAAAGATAAAAGATGTTAATTTAGTAAGGAGGCCAGACGGGCACTTTTACACGTCAAAAATCTACCAGCGCTTCGCAAGAGACCACTGCTGAGAAGAAACGCCGCAAGAAACTCGACAGTTAGTCGATAAAACAATGGATCTAACATACGATAAGAAATAAATGTATTCACGCGTAGTTGAGCAGGAAAATGTGTCAAAACTCTGAATTTTCTCCAGAACTAATTAGTAGTAATAGAAAAATAATTATAAAAAATTATACTTACTTAATTATGATGGTGTAAGACAACTACATAAAAAGTTTAGATACATTCTCCTACAGAAACCGTGTCCCCTAGACAATATAAAATGTTTACATATTTCTTATGACTAAGTTATTATTAAGTTATTTGGGTGTTTAGTTTAGGCCAAGCACTTTTATCTGATAGATACTCCTCGACCCTATAGTCGTAACCCGTAAGTCAGTTAGGGTAACCCATCTGTGTTCTCACCCCTATCCCTGGTCCTCCGGATGTGCTGGATCTTCTGGTCCATCTGCTGCTTCTTCATCGCCCACAGCGCCGCCAGCTTGCGCGTGGTGTGGTTGGTGTGCTTGGCGCGCTGCTTGTGCTGCATGTTGTGCAGCAGCTCGAGCCTGATGTCCTGGAGCTCGTCGATCTCCTGCCGGGAGGCTAAATCAGCGTGGTGCATGGAGGAGCTTCGAAAGACCAGGGAATAAACAACGGATACTGCGGATTTTCTGCCAAAAATTACATTTTTGGGACAAGGTTTTTGTTGCCGATTGTACTTTTTTTGCACAGTGGTCATTTACTCGTCAAGACAATTCTAACAAGCCCTAACACGATGGCTTTATCATGTGTAATTTAGGAGTTCCTACGGCCACCCTGTCTCCATCATCAGACCAGCTCGATAGTTCTATATTATTGTATCGTCATCAGAACCAAAGGCGTATGCCAATTTTCAGCTTCATTCATCTTTAACTTGCAAGATCTGACCCTTACATACATAGCAAGTTAAATAAAAGCTTTTTCACCTCAGCAGCTCAAACAAGCAGGTTTTGCTGCTTAAAAACAGTGAGCAAAATTCAATTTTGCTGCGAGCGAGAGGCAAAGTAGCTTTTTAATTATTTTTTTTAAATGCCGTGAGCAGTGCTGGGGCTACTCACAACATTCGAAAAAATTGAACTTCACTTTGTTCTGTCACTTTCACTTCGATAGGAAAAAAGCGAGAGATAGAAACAACTTGATTCGAAGTTCGATTTTCAAATTCCACACATAGTAGGCCCAAAAAGAAACGCACGTTCGGATGCACACATAACCGTAAAATTGCAAATAAAACTATCTGTTAAACTTTGAAATGTGTTTATTATTTATAACTATTTTATACAGTAGGTACAATCATTTTTTTTATTTAATGTTTTGAAGACAAAATTAATGAAAAATAAGAAGTTATGTATCTACATAATTTTGTTATCGTTTTAACAATCTTTAATTTCGTGACATAAACCGCGGGGGCAGTTTCAGAACGCATTTCAAAAATAGCGGGATTATTGTACTTAAAAAAAAAAAGTAATGTAATGTAAATGACGATGTAATTTTTGTTAATTTGTCCGCCATAGCCAATAGCCATAGACAAGGCCTAGTTAGGTTTTTTTTAAAGCCACAGACTACATAAAGCTGTATAAAGTTGTGTTTGCACTACGGCATTATCAAGTTGAGTGACAGGTTTTATCTGTTTCATGTTTATTTTTTCCACTTTTTATTTTATTAGTATTTTGCAAAAATGTTTGTGATTGATGCATATGCGATCGTGTCGTTATTTAGTCGTGTATTCACCAAATGGTCACAACGGAAGACCTGCGTTGGCCCTACCAGCTTCACGCTGTGTTGTTCTCGCTGCTGAGGTGAAAAGTTGTATGTCTCACACGAGACCAAAGTTTTTTACGTCTCGTATCTTTGAATCCCTCGCTACGCTCAGGATTCTAACCTAGAATCACTCGCTACGCTCGTGATTCAATAATAGAATCCTTCGCTTACTCGGGATTCAAAATCATCACTCGCAGCAAAAACCAACTTTGCTCTCTTGTTGAACAAATAACTATTAAAAGAGGGTGAAAAATAGGTCCTTTTCTTCACCAAGAGTGAGACAATATTTACCGCCTCCCTGAAGATCCAGTCTTTTGTCTCCACGTCCGAGATGATGGCGTCCCGCTTCTTCATCCAACGAGGGAACTGGCCCTTCTCCGCCAGCTCGGACCACTGGCGCGCGTGACGCAACCTGAAACAGAAGACTACTTGTGAGACGATGGTAATGACGTTACGTCAACTCTAGCTAATTTGGGGTGTGTAAGACGATGGTGATGACGTTGCGTCAACTCTAGCTAAACTGGATTTTGCAAGACGATGGTGATGACATTGTGTTAACTCTAGCTAATCTGGGTGTGTAAGACGATGGTGATGACACTGATGACACTGATGGCGTTACGTCAACTGGAGCTAATTTGGGGTGTGTAAAAAGATTTATTTATTTATTTATTTATTTATTAAGGAAAGCAAACAGCAATAAGTGGGTACATATACATTATCTCTTATGAATATCGACGAATAACATCCACTTACTCCCTCAACAGCTTTCACTGAGATATACGAGTATTAACATTTTGTTTGGTGATGACGTTGCGTCAACTCTAGCTAAACCGGATTTTGTAAGACGATGATGATGACATTGATGACATTGTGTTTACTGTAGCTAATCTGGGTGTGTAAGACGATGGTCATGACACTCATGACACTAATGACGTTACGTCAACTCGAGCTAATCTGGGATGTGTAAGATGACGGTGACGACGTGATGAGTGATGACCTGATGACTCACTTGTTGATGATCTCCGTGGTGTGGAAGTCCGCGGGCAGGTCGCCGTTCCGGAACGGTTTCCCGGGCCCTGCGAACAACAAATCAGCCTGAGCAGGTTCCCAAGTCCCCAAAGTGTGCACCGCCGCGACCTTTCATCTTTCAAAGGAGAAAAGTTTATTTGTACAGTTAGTACAGTCACCACCCGCGAATGTTACGCCACTTGCCACTCTTCTTAATTTAGCCGTGTACTACACTCGGGTAATATGTCAAGTCGGCTGTCAACCCAAAATGCATTACACGGTTAAATTAAGAAGAGTGGCAAGTGGCGTAACATAAAATGTAGCTCCTGGCGATAAGGTTGCCATATTCAAAAATCGCATATGGTCTGGCAATTTTTAGCTTCATAATCATCCAGCACTGCTCTTCACCTGCTTTTGGTGAGTCTAAAGCCTTTAGTGGAGTAACCTTGGCAGTGGAAGTTTTAGAGAGGAGGACCAGAAAAGCACGCCCGCCTCTAAAACCGTAACATAGTTCAACAGGAGACCTTATTTAAGACTGGTTTACATTTACATATTATATACTTTTGTAGAGGTCTCTCTCCAGGTGTTATGCCTGGGGACCGAAGTCCATTGGGATGAAGTTGGAAGTGCTACATGTAGCAACTGACTGAAGAAATTTCGCTTGCGCGATGTAGACCACTTTAGTTCCGCTGTCTAACGCTGTGGCGCTGTTGGCGCTGGCGAGTTGGTGGTACATGTTTTGCCGTTAGATGTCGCTATGTCGCCACACTTTCATTCATTCCCAGGTAGACAGAGCTACAGAATTACTAAAAAGTCAACATTTTTTTTATTCATTCTGTAACCACATTACAAGCCTTCATTCCCTATTGTCGCCTCTTACGACTTCCACGGGAAGACATGGAGTGGCACTATTCTAAGCCGGCAGACTGGTTTGAAGGTATAGATGATTTAGCGAGAGTGTGGAATTGCGTATGTAGTGGTATCGTGTGTGTATAGGCAAGAGAAAGAGAGAGAGTAATAATGAAGTATTTCGCTCTCTCTTGATCTTATCTATAAATACACAATACCACCACATATGCAATTCCACGCTCTCGCTAATTCATCTATATAATGTTGGCTCGATGGATACGCTTCATTACGTTCTAGAGCTGCCTCGGAACCCTAGTGTTTCAGGGTAGGAAGCCGAGCCTACTCACCCCACTCCAGCTTGTCCAGGTACATCACCTCGGGCGTGGTCTCGCAACGTATGGAGGGGAGTGCGTCCGGCTGCCACGGTACTGTCTGAGCTGAGGACTCCCTGAGGAAGACATTGATTTGTAACTGTGTTTTGTTTTGAACCAGTTTCAAGGTAGCGGTTAGTATCGTTTATCCCTTAACCGGTTGATGAAAGCACAGATCAAAGAATACAAGTACAGATACCCACTATCATAGAGCAAAAGCGTGCCGTCCTAATGTAGGTAATTCTGTAGGCAATTTTAGTCCCGTAGTTACACCAGTAGATGTTTAATAGTTTTAGTAACATATTGAGATATCACCAGATGGCATTGGCTTCAAGAAAATTGATGACTTTAAAAAATAATATGTAATCGGCTTATTGCTATAAACCTACGTATCACATTGTGGTAGCGTTTTATTAATTCAGAGGAACATATGCCCTGATTAATAATTGATTCCATGGCGCCATCTAGTGACAGTACCCAATAAGACGTAGCAAGCTTGAATTGTATGAAATTAATGGAGTAAATATAAAATGTCATACACAATCACAAAAACAAAAGTTGTCTCTCCTGTGGTCAATAGTTAAGGGCTTGTGTGCGTATAAGTTATGTTTTTATTTGATAGGACTAAAGTAGACGTGACGCCGTTTATGCGGATGTGGGTTCAACCAGAAAATTAGGCCTTAAACACGTTAATTTCGGGTATGTCCACAGGAAAGACGGGAACCTAAATCTGTGTATGACCCGTTATCTTTTCGCTCTTGGACTTAGGGTCATAATGGTCACGGTTTGTGAGATATGATTTGTTAAATGTTTTTTCTCAAATTTTAATTAAATTAAGATACGTTGAATTTATTACGGTGTAAAAATCATTCGATCTTCACGATTACTGATTCAAATGTTTCGGTCGATACCTGTGACGCCATCTATGTGTTTATTAAAGTAATAATTATACGTTGTTCGAGTTGGGAGGCCATGATGAAAGGGACTGAACCACCTCGGTGCGCCTTGGTGAGGGTGTTTGTGGTGGCACGCACATGCAAGCAGAGAGATGTAAATTTGTTTAAAGATGCATTACTGTTTATGCTGTGGCGAAGCAGGCTTTGTACTAAACCGCCTCCGCCACGCCTTTTCCAATGTGTCTTGTCGACTTAGGTACATATAAGAATATAGGGTACTAACCTATTATTTTATCGAAAAACCTTTCAAAGTACGTATCATTACACAGAGTTTTCATTTCATTCCTCGTATGAGTAATGAATGTTTAAAATATCCAACATGGTTTTAGCAAAAAAATGTGTTTGATGAAATCAATAACGATGGAATGATAGAATCATTAAGAGATCGATATAATTATTGGTTACCATACATACATACATTAAATCACGCCAGTTTCCCAGAGGGGTAGGCAGAGACCACTTCTTTCCACTTGCTACGATCTTGACAAATTTCTTTCGCTTCTTCCACATTCATACTTCGAGTCATGCACGCACGTCGGTTTCGGGTACTTAAGATTCGGCCCTTTTCCAGTATTTCACCGATTTGACTAGAAAAACTACGCCTAGGGCGGCCCCTTCCGACCCGTCCACTCACTTTCGATCTGTATATCTCTTTCGTCAATCTTCTTTCATCCATCCTTTCCAAATGACCGAACCATCGAAGCATGCCCTTTTCAATCTTAGTCAATACATCTTCTTTTATTCCACATTTCTCTCTGACTTTTGGTTACCATGAATCCAAGTATTACCACATCCTGTGCACCGCGTTACTTGCTACTGACTCTGTAAAACTGCAGCTTAAGAGGATCTTCTAAAGCTTAATAGGGTTTCAGGAGTGCCTACCGGTATACGCTCTGGGTGCCGCGGTTGAACGGCCTGCCCGGCTCCTGTGGCGTCGGCGGCGGTGGCTGGAAGTCCGGAGCCAGCTTGGGCACATCTAGGACCTCCCTCGGCCTGCAAAAAGATCAGTGGTACAGTCTATACGGCGGTACTGTCATCGTCATTATCATCATCATCATCGTCATTGTCATCGTCACCGTCATCGTCATCATCACCATCGCTGTCACAATAACACCAAGCGGATGTAAGCCTGCATGAATCTCACACGGGTGCACAAATGTGTATAATTATTAAGCTGTATTACTTATGCATGACCAAATAAGTTATACAACAAGTATGTCCACGAAATAAGTTTTACAACAAGTATGTCCACCAAATAAGTTATACAACAAGTATGTCCACCAAATAAGTTTTACAACGATAAAAGAGGTCCCGCAGTGCGAGGCTCCGTCGAGTTTGCTCAGACAGACATTAAATGGAAAAAGCAATGTGATAATTTTGCGAGTCAGTAGACCACCCGCCAGCGGACCGCCAGCTGTAGGAGCGGTCCAGATGTTTAGGCAGCCGGCAGTTCAGGGAGTACACTGAGACAGACCGAGCGACGACGGTTGGTAGTGGTCACCTGGTGATGACCTTTTACTGGTCCCGGCGCTCCAGCTGTAGGAGCGGTTCAGGTGTTCAGGCAGCCGGCAGTTCGGGGAGTACACTGAGACTAACTATGGCTGGTGGCGATCACCTGGTGATGAACTTTTACTGGTCCCGGCGCTCCAGCTGTAGGGGCGGTTCAGGTGTTCAGGCAGCCGGCAGTTCGGGGCGTACACGGAGACAGATTGACTAACTATGGCTGATGGTAATCACCTGGTGATGAACTTGTACTGGTCCCGGCCCGCCGTCTGCGGCGTGGGGATCATGCGTGACTCCTGCTGCCGCAGCATGTACGCCGCGTACGAGCGGTCCAGGTGTTGAGGCAGACGGCAGTTCGGGGAGTATACTGGAGGCAGAACAAGTTATCGGAACTTTTATAGAAGCTTCTATATAACTTGCGTCGTTCGTTTGTAGAAGAAGAAATACATTTATTCACAAACCGTAAGACACACAAATATACAAATGAATAGAGAAACCAGTGAAGGTAACAGGGATAGCACACGATGTGTGTCCTCGCGGCAGTGAGTAATACTCTATTCCAGATGTTGCTCCGTTTACATCAGAAGGAAGTCTCCGCTGTACGGAACAGGGTTATGTTTCCAAATGACGGGCGTTTTTCCGGTCCTTGCTAATTAGACAGCGATTAGCAGAGCTCCGAATAGGTAGTGCCTATTTACCTAAACTTCTCGGGATGACGTAACTAAGAGTGGTTACAACCAGCAAAAATAATCATTTATTTTTATTGAATGCGTGATTTCCCGGGATTTACTGTATTACTCTAAAGGCTTAATACAATTAACTTTACTTATAAATCTTGCTATATTGCATATTATTTATTTATTTATCTTGAAATAACAATCAGTCGTAAAAAATGTGTGTTTTGTAATATGTGTAATGTTTTGTTTTGTTTTGTGTAATGTTTTGTTTTGTTTTGTGTAATGTTTTGTTGTGTAATGTTGAGTTATTTTTTAATTATTTTATGACAAAATGGTGTTCGACTTAACAGGGCCGGTATATACGGTTGTAAAAAGGCCCTTTAAAAAAAAAAATTAAAAAAAAAAAGTGTTTTATTGAATACTTACATTCTATACGATATTATTAAATCCGCTCACTCCCAAAATACTACAATTTCAAAATACCAGACTACTCTCTTTACCAGATTCCCAAATCACCAGCTTCGAAATATTAGGTAAGCATAATCAACGATACCGAAATTTAAATATATTTTTTTGAGATTCAAGTATATTGAGAATCTGGTATTTCGGGAATGAGCGCTTAAATCAACTAAGAAAAGATCAAATTTCAGGCTCCCTTTGATTCCATTTGATATGCATTATATTTTTTAATGACTAATTGCTATTTCAAGATAAATAAATAAATAATATGCAATATGGCAAGATTTATAAGTAAAGTTAAATGTTAAGCCTTTAGAGTAATAAATACAGTCAATCCCGGAAAATCCCGCATTCAGTAATAAGATATTTTTTTTGCTGGTTGTAACCACTCGTAGTTACGTCCTCCCGCGAAGTATAGGTAAATAGGCACTACCTATTCCGAGCTCTGGCGATTAGGCAGAGATCCAATATGCACTGTGACGTCATTTAACAGGTCCGCAATATAAAATCAATGTTAAATTCTGCTTTGTTAGAAAGAGATAGGAAAAACTCTTTGTTGGCTTATATCTTCATTATTTTTATAGCCATTCAAAAAATGATTTTTCTCAACTGTTGTTACATGACTCAGTTTTTATTGAGCCTGTGAAAAAAGGAATTTCAGCTTTACGTTGTATGTAGTACTCACCAACTTTCATCGGCGGGAACTGCCTTAGGTTCGAGAACATGGTCTTGAATACAGGCTGCAGGTTCTGCGGAATAAACGTTTCTAAGAGAGGAAAAAGATCACAACGAATCTAGTGATTATCAGAGGGAAGGGTAACTTACGACTTGCGCGGAGTCCATTGCGGCTTTGAAGGCGGTCCGGGCATAGTCCCTCGCGCCCGACACGATGTAGGTCGAGTCTGAGGCAATGGATAATTAGTAGAGATGGGCCGACTACGGATTTTGGCGACTAGGCAGTCGGCCGACCAATCGGTTATTGAATTGCCGATTAAGACTGCGCCGAGCAAACGCCGAGCGTCCAGTGGCGCCCTCATTACTATTATTGTGTTTTCTAATTAACTAAAGAAATTCCATGGAATCAGACTAAACGTTTTTGTAGTGCAAGTGAAAACACAATTTATGGGATACGTAACAAACTTTAATAACAATTACCCTTTGAGTAGTCAGCTTAACGTGAAAAGGTGGCCACTTTTTTCCGTTAAGTTGGTAACTCGAAGGTGAATTGTTATTAAACTATATGATATACCCTATAAGTTGTGTTTTCATTTGTAGTACAAAAACATTTCGTCCAATTTCAAGAAAATACTTTAGTTTATTAGAAAACACAATAAAAGTAATGAGGGCGCCACTGTACATCCGGCGTACGCTCGGCGCAGGCTAGGGTCTCCCCATTTTGTACGTGGGGTGATTTTACTGGACATTGCGGATTATTCTTAGAATAACAGTGGACTTAATGGATTTACAACTAGATAGAACAGCTAGGTACCTACCGTAAAGGTAATCATGGCAGCGCATGCTGTCGACCCCGACGCGTCGCGGCATCACTTCCGTTTCGCTCATGCTGAATTGTTTCACGATATCCCTATCTAAATTGTTTCACGGCATAACAAATTCACGAGATGTTGATAAGGTATCTGTCTAATTGATTATTGAGTAAACATTGTTGCTAGGCAACGGCTATTTAGCATTTCAACAAAGAGTTACAGGCACGAGATTTCATTTGATAGACTATCACTCATTGAATACAAAACGGACACATTCCAAAATAATTTGCTCTTCCATTAAAAATGATATTCCAACAGCTTCTAATTTTAAAATGCAACACTGACTCATTTTGGATTGTGCCCGTTTTGTATTCAATGATCGCTATGAGCACTTAGAACATTCAGTTTTGTTCATCGCTCTTGATAAGATCGTATGAGAGTGAGTGAAAGATAAATACAAACCCGAAGCATCTTCTAATGCCGGCGCCACACGCTTGGTGTTTGGCGCAAACCCTGCAAGATGCAACTATATCTTAGAGTGAGCACGATGTATTTCCATCTCATTCCAATGTATAGCTGCGTCCTGCAGAGTTTGCGGCGTGCATAAGAGCTATCGCACTGTACCCACCTTAGGTCCAAAGTCAATCTGACATTCTACAACAATAAAGTTGAGTTTCCTAAAAGTTACGACTTGACATCTCTAATGACATTGACGACTTCAAGCCTATTTTCTTGAAATGGGTCCCAAATTAACGCTCGTGACCGTACCTATGATGTATTATATTTATATAAACTAGTTGTTACTTACGACTCAGTCTGCTTAGAGGTTGTGTATTGGTCCCTCGAGTACCTACTGTTTGATTGATTGATTTTTTTATTGATAAATATAAATTTTCACGTCATTTTACAGTACATAAGTAGTTATTAGAAATTTATACATTTGTTATTCATTATTTATAACTAACATTACAGTAGCTTTTAACTAACAATTGGTTTACCAAGTATTGACAATCATTGAGACACATATTGTAGCTCGATAACAGATGTTAATCTTTATAGTAAGTGACAAAGTCATACACTACCAGTAGGTATTAAAAATATGCATATTTTGTTCTTATACATTCTAAACGTCCGACTTCCCATCATAGTTAAGCCTAGAGTAGCGAGACATATTTGTAAAAAAATCCTCAACCGAATAACACGCCATGTCAATCAGCAGGTGTTTTAGTTGCTTGCGAAAAACACTATCACTGGCGACACCCCTAATAGCACTAGGAAGGATGTTGTATAATTTTGGACCTATCACTCTTAGACACTTTTTAGATTTGGCTAACCTAACCTACCTACGTATAGATTGAGGCGCCGCCTTGTGTTGAAGTTAAAGTGGTCCGCATTTGTGGGCATTTTACTTAGGTTAGTTCGAACGTACTTACAGATACAAAACGATAACCTGTCAACAACTAAGTCGGGACCTTTTTATTCCGTCACTATATAAACAAATCAATTTACCATTATAACTCCATATTCGCGTACTTTTGAGGGTTGAGCATGGTCATTTTTTTTATGGCATAGAGAAGACAAACGAACACACAGGCCACCTGATGGTAAGTGGAAACTGTGACCCATAGACATTCGCATTCACAAGACTGCAATGCAATCCTAAGACTGCAAATGCGTTGCCAACCCTGAGGACTAAGATGGAAAGCCTCTATGCTAGTCAGTTCACCGGCTGTCTTATCCCCAAACCGGAACACAACAATGCGAACACTGGTGCTGGGCGGTAGGTTAATGGTTATGGTTCTTCATGTTTATTTTGAGGTAGTAATCTCGGTTTCATCTTGTATTTTTTGATGAAAAGCACTTTCGTGAAAATACCATGACACTGACTGTCATATCGTCGCCGTAGAGCGAAAATTCACCAAGTCTCACTTTTGTCATTTTGAGTTATGAAGGTTTTAATAAAATAAAGTTTGAAAAAAATATTACTCGATTATTGTAAGGGATAAAAGTGGTTTTGTAGTCTTATCTAGTGGACATTTTATTGTTTCTTTAGGCTACACCTGGTAAAAGTCATTAACTCTAATAATTTTATAGATAATTGCAAAAAACATTTTTGCCCCTCAAGTCTTATGCCCAAATTGTGACTTAGTGATTTTTAGACCGGATTTAGTGACTTTTTTCCCAATTTTTACTTGTTTTGAAATAAACTAAGTTAATTTAGTTAAATTTTAACTCTAATAATAAAGTTCGTTATATTTATCTAGTAGAACCTAACTTGATTGTTTTTTGTTAGGGTTTATTGTTAGGTTTTCAGATAAAACACCATAATGAGAATAATAGTTTAATAAAATAAGTAAAATCATAAGTGTCTGCAAACTTTATATTATAACACAATTAAAGTAACATTTTACTCTTCACCTTCCTCTGTAATGTCCGGTTGACATAGCCTGTCAACTGCTTCCGTGCTGGTACGCAAAGACCTGTACCACGAATGCAGCTCTTGTGGTACTATGCCTTTGTTGCATAGACCAATGAGGTCTTTCTTTTTTGCCTCCGAAATGGGTAAAGGAGTCGCGTAAGCGTGTGGGATGTGATAAGCTTTTAGCTGTGTTATCCATTCTTATTTGGTATCATTGTTATCACAAGCTGGGTCTTGCATCTTGCGTCTATTTGTGCGGCGAAGCGACTTTGGTGCTGCATTAGTTAAATCATAATTCTGGGTCAATAGAAAAGTTACATACATACCGTCACGCCTTCATCCCAGAGTGGGGTAGGCAGAGCTACAGAATTACCAACAACTTTAACAGCCAGTTGTTAATTCTGTAACCACATTTTGCACAAACAGGCTAAGATGAATATCATGTGTATATTAGTGACAGGTTGCAAGCCCATCGCCTAAAAATACTACAAGCCTTTAATCCCTTAGTCGTCTCTTACGACTTCCACAGGAAGGTATGGAGTGGTACTATTCTATTCTGCCGGCAACCACACGGCTAATAGAAAAGTTCTAATGTATAAACAAAACCAAACGAACTAATCTGTACTAATTTAATTTAATTTGTTTACATCTTTCTATTGACTCCGAACTCTCAGTAGGATTATAAGTACAGTCACCAGCAATAATATATTATTCAACATTGGGCGAAAAATATCTGACACACTCTTATACCTGTAGTAACAAAGACGTGTCAGATGTTTTTGCGGCCAATGTTGAATAATATAATTATTGCTGGTGACTGTACTAGTTGACTTAACTATAGACCAAAATCCCGGCCCGGTTAGATGCTATGTATTTCGAAATAAAATCTGTGCCATGCATGCGATATAAGTTATATTTTATAGAAATAAATTCATAAACCGGTATTAGTAATCAGCAAACACAAAACACACCATACAATTAAATTAAAAAGCTTGTTAGGTATAATGATATCACACTTTATATAACCATGTAACTAAATTCGGTTAAAAAGCATGCCTTTGAATTTGACTCCAGAATAATCTGGCCAAATTAACTTGATAATAATCAATGCGCTTATTCAAAATTCACTGCGTGACGAAACACGCTCCTTACACACTTGCTGGTTTATCCTCTTGACGTCAATCTCGCAAACGAGTCGTTTTAACGGAATTTTCATTGTTGTACATTGTGGAAACTCTATGCTTTCCGAAGCCGCCATTGTTAATAAACTTACGAGTACTTAAAGTTATGTTATATACAATTAAATAGTTGAATAGGTATCGTGGTCCTTTTTTACATCAAGCTTGAATGAAACGAGCGCGTGTGGTGTGAATGAAAAAGAAATGGTTTAATAAATGAAAACGTAGGTATTCAAATCTCACTCATAATTGTTATTCTCTCAAACACGCGGTCGGACGAACGGACGAGTGAATATGGCAGCGGCGAGTTTAAGTAGTCCCGTCAGAGCGAACAAAACACATTTTAGCACGTGCATTCTCAATTAGGCAGCCTTATACGTTCGATCTTGTCGACAGAAGCCATGCTACTGAGAGAATCACACCCCGGGTAACGAACCTCAGGACTCCTTATTCCGACCATTGGTTATAAGATTTATAAAAAAAACAGAAATTTGCTAAACAGGCAAGAGAATTCAAACAAAACAAGCATTAGGCATCACACTGCAAGTAATGAAAAACATTTAGTTACATTGCGGTCAATCTTGTTCTTCTTGGCTTACCAATTACACGTACATCTCAATAGGAACCTATAAAACAGTATACCTAGTACGTTATTTAAAATGTTTGTTTTTTTCCACCAAAACGATGATGTAATAATGTAGTTATTACACTGTGCCCGAGACGTACCCGAAGGATTTTAACCATCGATTCTAGACCCTATTTGGAGTATATAATGTGGTATAACATGTAGTATAATAACGCACAATTTCCGAGATTTTTATTCTGTAAAAACAATTCCATAGTTTATTTAATTTGAACTCTATCGCCTTAACATAAAGCATTATTTACCAAGAGAGATTCATGTTGTAAATAGCAATATCATCAATGTACAACATAAATAAATTTAATCATTAAGGGCCTGTTTCACAATCGACAAGTAAATTTATCTGTCACATAAAGTTGTCTCTCTCCTTGTCTATTTTCAAGTGTACGACAAAGAAAGGGCTAAACTTATCCGTCAAATATCCTTTACTTGTCGATTGAAAAACAGGCGGTAAATGTTATACCACATTATATACTCCAAATAGGGTCTAGAATCGAAGGTTATAATCCTTCGGGTACGTCCCGGGCACGGTGTATAATCATTATTACTTAATTGAGAAACTTTAATAACAAAAATACTTACCTCATTGCCGCACTCACGAAAAAATTAACTAACTTACGGGCGAAATTCACCTATATTACATCGACGCACGTTGAAGTCGTACAAATATTCATCAAATGTAATTAATTAATGATCTAAACAAGCATTGGTACCCTGTTTAATAGGAAAAAATTAACTCAAACAGTTTAATAAATTTTCGTTTACAATAAACTGTCCACATTGTCTATGTGTGACGATTGAGAAATCATTAAATAGACTTAGTTAGTTTTCGCTTTCATATTTTCTGACAAAACTATTACTCAGAAATTAGCTAAGTAATTTTAGTGACTTTTTGAATAAAGTAGTTCTTGATCGTGACTTCGGAATATTTAGAGAAAAAGTTACCAAGACGATTTAGGTGCATTCATTGTACGGTTTCATGTAGACCATAAATAATCAAACGAATTAGGTAATTCTTCCCTTACGTAGTGAGAGACGAAGTATAATTTAATGACTTCTGTTACTTTTTAAAATCGAAACTATAATAGCTATGTCCATAATAATAAGACTGAAATTTGCACAAAAAAAAATCGATTTCGATGACATTCATAACTAAATTTCGGGCATTTTTCGACTTGGTGAATTTTCGCTCTACGGCGACGATATGCATATTTTTTTCGAAAATTAAATACATGTGGTGTGGTCTAGTTTGTAGGTACCTTTAGACATGCCTCGATACTATGTTAAATTTGGGAGTCGAGTGTATTGTTATTTATACTGTTCATTGCGGCGTGAACGTGCACATTTGAAATAAGGTAGCTTGTAAGTCAGCAGTGTAATGCACATTTTAAATTATAATCTAGGAAATTTCAAGTTACATACAAGTCGAAATTGTACTCTAAATACGTTATTTTATTGGAAATAATTATCTTTCTGGGAACAGTCCCACCGTAGCAACGTCGTATTTCTATTTTTGTGTAAATTCTCAAATGTATACAATGCAACATTTTATCATAATGGGGGAAATTTTAATCATTTTAAAACACGACACGACACGATTTAACGAAATAAAAGTCAATAGTGGAGTCAGAAAAATATAATACTTAATTTTACTAAAAACTTTCTTCTCACTCACGTAATACAAACCAGAACTACCATTCTTACAAACAAACACTTAAAAGTATAATTTTGAACTTTATAAAACATCGATGTAACATTTACTGAGAACACAGATAAACAAATGTCTTCTAATGGCTAAAGAGCTTAAACGCCACATAGGTTTTTTTTTTGAGAACACCTTTAAAATAGAACCTGCTGTCAATTGTTTTAGACGTGTGTCATAACCAGAGATCGGAACATGGGCGTCATTACTCTCAATAATATGGACATGACTTTAAAGATTTTATTTAACCAATTTAATTACATTAATGGATTACTTACCCTAAAAATGATGTTGATTTGCAAAGGCAGTACTAAATAAGTAATAGAAATACTTGTTACTGTGTAGATTTATTCAAGCAAATAAACAGTATTAAAAAAAAAAAACCTGGTTACTTTTTAAGGGTTTAAATTAAACTTATGAGGTGAAAAGCTCCTTTCACAATCCACGGATGTTAATGAAGCAAACTCTCTTCGTCTTTGCATTAGTTTATATCGTAGCTCAATACAAATCTTCACCCTCTTTGGAGATGAATTTCGGGAAAAAAAGTATCCCTATGTCCTTTCCCAGGATTCAAACTATATTTGCACCAAATTTCACCTAAATCGGTTCAGCAGTTTAAGCGTGAAGAGGTAACAGACAGACAGACACACTTTCGCATTTATAATATTAGTATGGACTTACTGTCATGCAAAGGATCTTAGAATAAGGTTCAGGTAAGAAATCAATTAATGTATTTTAATTCTGTAGCTCTGCCTACCCCACTCTGGGATGAAGGCCTGATGGTATGTATGTGTATTTGTTTAATTAAAATCTTTGGAATCATGTCTACATTATTGCGAGTAATGTCGCCCATTGGTCCGATCTCTGGTCACAACTGAAAGTCAGGCCACTGACGTCACGACGGCTATAATAGCGACCTTGTTTCTTATCAATAAGGTGTAATTTGCATAGCACAACAAACATGTTTGGCGTGTGATACACAAAAATTGAGCTTTTGCTTTCTGAATCTCGTATCTGATCGAATAGTTAGATAGGACAGTAGTGTTTATTCTTTAGGGAGCATGACTGCTTTTCCTATCTATTCGATCAGATACGAGGCTGTGAAAGTAAAGGGACGATATTGTATTCGACGTTCAAAATTTCAACGTTCTTATAAAAAATATGCTCCTTTTAAAACATACACTTATTGGTTCATATTTTAGTTTAGAATTTATTTAACAATTCCCGCTTACCTATTAAAAATAGCTTTAAAAGACTTCGTGATTTTAATAATATCACTGCATTATATTGCCTTAGCGAACAAACCGGTGTCCCTGTGGAATCTCTAATCGTCATCTGTCCTAATACATAGTTTGTCCTAATTTTCGCTTATCCTAATTTTAAAACTTTTCATTTTTGGATAAAAGTCGTCTCTCAAGTCTCAGCTAAAACCTAGTTTAGGACAAATGTTAATTAGGACAAACGCTGTATTAGGACAGATGACGATTAGGTCTGTGTTATTAGGGATTCCAAGGGACACCCGAACAAACGACCTAGCGGTCCTACTTTACACCTAGCGAGTTAACGTGTCTACTATATACAATCGAGAAAACCTGTACCCTTCTAGTGGCAGTGTATTGTTTATATCTTATTTGTTATTTTTATAGACACAATCAAATACAAGTAAATTGCTATAATTTGTTGACAATATTATATATTTTACTAGCTGTCCGCGCCCGTAAGTGTATTTTTTTTATACACACCTAATGAAAAATAGTTCATGTCCTATTATCAGACCTACTGAATATACACACAAAACATAAGAATCGGTCAAGCCCTTTCAAAGGAGTTTTGTTACAAACACTGAGACACGAGCATTTTATATTTTAGATTAGGTAACACAATCTTTTCTAGTATTGCCAGATATATAAAGAGTTTATTAGTGATAAAGAAATCGACCTTTATGCTGTCAAATTTGAGTTAAACTACCTATTGCCATGGACAATTTTTATTTATTTATGGAATTCATAAATAGTGCAGATGTCAGATGATTTCGTTATTTGGTAGGTCATTCATTACAAGGTTTGAATAGATAGTTTAACGAAAATAGAATAACATTGACAATACGATAACATGTTAAAAGCAATATGGTTTTACACAGTATAATAGAGCCTTAGGTCACAATGAAACAAAGATACACACCCGAGAATCATTAATCACATTTTGGGTAGTCGGACAATAAAAAAAAACTAAAATTAACTAAGAAGTTGCAGTTTGAAGTACTAGGCGAGCATAGGCTAGGCGGCGGCCAGCATGGCGTCGAGCTCGTGGAGCGCCTCGGTGACGACCTTGATTTCTTTGTAACAGTCACAAAAAACCTTAAGACACAAACACCCAAGAAACAGTCCTTTTAGGGTAGAAAAAAAAATGTTGTCTATAAAGTCGGTTTACGGACGATAATTTTACATGATAACGTCATAATAAAACACACAAGTCGAACGCTTAGGCCGATCTTGGCTCTCTATCGCTAGTTCCGCGCTCTTGCTTGCACGCTCGGCTCAGGCAGAACGTGACAACGAGGTGGAACGTGACACTTTTTGTGCGTGCAACCGGTGTTGATAAGATGTTATGATCAAAAAAAACTAAAATTCACTATGAAGTTACAGTTTGAAGTACTAGGCGAGCATAGCCTAGGCGGCGGCCAGCATGGCGTCGAGCTCGTGGAGCGCCTCGGTGGCGACTATGATTTCTTTATGACCTACATCTCTTGTCTACTCGGTAAAACCATTATTGCTTTTGACAATAACGAATCTGAGGCAATATGGTTTAACTGAGTAGGTCACAAAGAAACATAACACTGCTTTTCGGGTAGTCGAACAATAAAAAAAAACTAAAATTCCCAATGTAGTTGCAGTTTCAAGTACTAGGGAGCATGGGCTAGGCGGCGGCCAGCATGGCGTCGAGCTCGTGGAGCGCCTCGGTGGCGACTTAGATTTCTTTGTGACCTACATCTCTTGACAATAACGAGTCTAAGGCAATATGATTTTACTGAGTTAGAGCCTTAGGTCACAAAGAAACATAACACTGCTTTTTGAGTGGTTGAACAATAAAAAAAAACTATAATTCCCAATGTAGTTGCAGTTCGAAGTACTAGGAGAGCATGGGCTAGGCGGCGGCCAGCATGGCGTCGAGCTCGTGGAGCGCCTCGGTGGCGACTTTGATTTCTTTGTGACCTACATCTCTTGACAATAACGAGTCTAAGGCAATATGATTTTACTGAGTTAGAGCCTTAGGTCACAAAGAAACATAACACTGCTTTTTGAGTGGTTGAACAATAAAAAAAAAACTAAAATTCCCAATGTAGTTGCAGTTTGAAGTACTAGGCGAGCATAGGCTAGGCGGCGGCCAGCATGGCGTCGAGCTCGTGGAGCGCCTCGGTGGCGACTTTGATTTCTTTGTGACCTACATCTCTTGACAATAACGAGTCTAAGGCAATATGGTTATACTGAGTTAGAGCCTTAGGTCACAAAGAAACATAACACTCCTTTTTAGGTAGCCGAACAAAAAAAAAACTAAAATTCCCAATGTAGTTGCAGTTTGAAGTACTAGGAGAGCATAGGCTATGCGGCGGCCAGCATGGCGTCGAGCTCGTGGAGCGCCTCGGTGGCGACCTTGATCTGGTCGCTCTGGACGCGGCCGCTGCTCTGCAGAGCAGTGACGCTCTGGCGGAGCGCCGACAGCCGCGCGGTCACGCGGTGCTTCTCTTCTGTGAGGAGTTTCTGGGCTTTGTCACCTAGAATTGGATATTAAAAAGTGGTGGTGAAAAAAATGATTACATATCTTCGTAGTCGACTGTACAGTCACCCAATAAAAAAAATTAGCATACTTAGAACCCTGTCATTGGGACTGCCATTGTTATTTTCATACTTGTCATTTGATGTTCAGTTTGAAGTGTGTTTGTATTTAAGACTGCGCCGAGCGTACGCCGGATGTACAGTGGCGCCCTCATTACTATTATTGTGTTTTCTAATAAAGTAAAGTATTTTCTTGAAATTGGTCGGTAGGTTTTTGTACTATAAATGAAAACACAACTTATAGGGTATATCACATAGTTTAATAACAATTCACCTTCGAGTTATCAACTTAACGGAAAAAAGTGGCCACCTATTCCCGTTAAGCTGACTACTCAAAGGGTAATTGTTACTAAAGTTTGTTACGTATCCCATAAATTGTGTTTTTACTTGCGCTACAAAAACGTATCGTCTGATTGCAAGGAAATTCTTTAGTTAATTAGAAAACACAATAATAGTGATGAGGGCGCCACTGGACGCTCGACGTTTGCTCGGTGCTTTTTTGTTGGGTACATGCATGATATGAAAGAAAGAAAACTTTTATTGACGAAACGTTTCGCCTAGTTGGTAGCTAACGGTCCATATTACTGTTTTGTAGTACCAAGAGTCACTGAGTAAAAAAAAAAGACAGACGGACAAACGGACAGTCACACAGATGGACCTGATGAAACTATGAAGGTTCCTTGTTGACTACTCAACTCTAACAAATCACCATATTATTTTTATAAAGAGATTACAACAGTCCATATCTATATAGGTTCAATATGTATAGCCAATGAAAATGCGACTCTAACTCACCGAGCCAGGGCAGGTAGTCGCCGGCGCGCTCGGCGCGGATGTCCAGCGTGAACCAGTCGTCCATGTCCTCGGAGTCCGACGACGGCATCACCTGGGGAAAGAGATATAAAATAAGCTACAGCTTTACATACATACATACATACATAAACTCACGCCTTTATTCCCAGAGTGGGGTAGGCAGAGCTACAGAATTACCAACAACCCTAAAAACTTGTTAATAATTCTGTAACCACATTTTGCACACTTAGGCTAAGATGTTTACCAGTGTATTAGTGACAGGTTGCAAGCCCATCGCCTAACAGTACTATACGCCTTTATTCCCTTAGCCGTCTCTTACGACATCCACGGGAAGATATGGAGTGGCACTATTCTAACCCGGCAACCACACGGGTTACAGCTTTAACTATAGTTAATTCATAACATAACATTACACGTATAGTTGAATTAGCGAGAGCGTGGAATTGCATTTGTAGTGGTTGTACGGTTCGCATGAAAAGTAGAATAACATAAGTATTTCTCTTAATTTAATGAAATTACATACTCTCTCTTATCATATTTATCTCCTTGACAAGTAAAACAATGCTCAGTCTTTTTTTGCTTTCATTCGTTATTATTTAATTCTTCATCTGAGCTGTCACAAATATTGATAATAATATTATGATCTGTAATTCGATCCATTTCCCCTTCTAGACATCTATATTTATTTTCTTCACTTTCGACATGGTGACAAATATTTTCCCAGTCCTCAGCAGTAATAGTATTAATTCATTCAGTTGCTAAATTCAATACAATAAAAACAGCCTAATAAATAATATTTAAAATTTCATACTGACATTATTTTTAAATTTTCTTCTTATATATAATTATTTTATTACAAACCTATTTTTACGTTGATAGTACGGGAAAAGGGAAATTTCATATATATAATGCATATAAACACACAATACCACTACATAATGAAATTCCACGCTCTCGATAATTCATCTACACTCAGGAGCAAAAGTATCGGGTCAGAGTGCGTTTTTCATACAAACGAGGCTATTTTGAACCCTTGGTTCCTAGCCAGGGGTTATTTTGAGTGAGGTTTAAAGGTGGGTACTCCGAGGTTCAATAGAGGAGGTCAAAAGTTCTTAAGACACCTAACTGATCGCACAATCAGTTGACACCAAAGCGAGAGAGTTTGGGTTCGCATTTGGATTTCCTTACATTTTATTATCATTTTAGATGTTTTTCTGAACATGCACAATTCCGGTGTTAACCGCAAATTCAATCAGTTGGGTGTCCTAGGCACTCTGGAAGTCCTGTATCGATGCTCGGGGCATCCATCATCAGATTTCACTACAAGCATCCCCTAGCGAGGAACCAAGGCTTCGAAATAGCCTCGTTTGTATGAAAAATGCACTCTGGCCGAAACTTTTGCCTAAGTGTATACACGAAACGTGTACGGTGTGACAGTCCTATGACATAATTTCAATGAAAGCTTCATTGGTAACGGATCTGCAAGTAACACAAAAAATTAAGCAAAATAAAAGGTACGACACAAGTGAAGTATCAAACAATGGCTGCCCACGACACCCGGCCCTAGTTTACAATGTCTGTATGATTGGACTCACATCGTAGAGGCTGTCGTCGTCGAGGCTCTCCTCGTCGCTGGGCGCGTCCTCGTCCATGCGCTCGGGCCGCCGCAGCGGCTGCGCGCGCGCCGAGCCGAGCGAGGAGTCCGTGCCGATGTCCTGCCGAGCGATCATTCAAAAGTTAGGCCATCATTAATGTGTTTTATCACTGTATTCCAGAGGCCGTCCTTTGAAAATCGAACTTCAATGTTACGTTTGCCATCCCTGTCACACGTCATTCGAGACTGAAGCGAGAAAAAGGGATGAAGCCAACATGACTTCGAACGTTGATTTTCAAAGTAGGGCAAACTGCACCGGGGGGAGTTCACTCGGCAGTTTAGCCTCCTGAGGCTCCTTGTACTAAAAATAGTACATAATACGGCCATTGGAATAAAGGTCTAGTGCAAAGAAAGTAGAATTTATTTTGTTTTTATGAATAACTAGCTGCGCCCTGCGCGCGTTGCTACGTCGTACCAACTCAGAAACCTTCGTAGACTCATGCACAACACTTCGCTGAATATCATTACATGATCAAATGCATAGTTTACAATTCTATAAAGCAGATACAGACAAACATTCATTTTTATATATACAGTGTGTTAACAGCAACCTGGCTTTTTTTAGAGTAGGTTAAAATAACGTAAATCTGTAACGTAACTATGAAATTAATTTAATTAATAAACAAATTTTCAGGCTTGGATAATTTTCTAACAAAATTTTAAACAGTCGACCGATACTTTGATTATTATGATCTGCCCCCGTACCACGACATGCCTCGTACCAAGCAACAGCGATACTGATAACGATGAACGCGCAGCACATGCACTACATTAAAAATGGACAGTCTCTAAAAAAGTTTATTGTGAAGTTATTTTAATAATTTTTAAATTGATAATACTTGCAAACAATTGCTAAAGCAGCATATTATCGGCAGTTTTAATAAATGCCCGCATGCCGGTAACACACTGTATAGATAAAATCATCATCATCTGTGATCAGTATTCAAAATTAAAGTACAATTAGTCGGTATTTAGGGGTTTGACAACTTTTTGAATAAATTTTCACGATTATGCAATTCTCCAACGCCGCAACAGGCAGAAGTACCTAGGGTAGGGAGCACTAGGACCGAATAAATAATATGATCTTAGCTGAGATGTTTGTCTAGAGACACGTCAGAAATGACAGTATACTATGATCCGACTTTTTTTTACCTTAGCGTGTCTGGGGACCAGCTTTCACCCAAGATTAGTTTATTCATAGAGCCTATTAACTACCAGGCCAGCATGAGTTGGTAGCAGTTAACTCACATCGTCCAGGTCAAAGTCGTCCTCCTCCAAAAACTCCTCCTCGTTGATAATCTCCTCGTGCTCTTTTGGTTTGTCTTGGGTTTTGAGCAGCGACTTGTTTTTGTTGCCGTACTGCTTGGGTGTGGTTGATTTGGGTTTAGGTTTCTCTGCGAGGGAAAAGAAATACAAATAGAAACTATTACAAGAATACTTAATTGGCTAAGTAAAGTTTTTGGAAGATATGTATATTATATTTTTTTTCGATAGTCGTCATCCTAATGATCAAGAAACTGCGACTCTTTTATTTTTATTTCCTCTAATATTTTAGAAATATTTTTTTTACTTATGAAGTTGACATTTGTACACTTTAATGACTGACTAGCTTGTTGCTTTCGTACTTAATGAAAAAGAAAAAAAAACGCTTCTACATCTGTCATTGTCAAATCAAATCAAAGTAAACAAACGATTCAATTCAACGGCTCTTTTCTGTTTGCTTGAGTTTCATGTGACCAGTGGTTTTAGAAATATTTTTAACGATCACAGAACGAACTCCGGACTTTCATTTTGCCGCTTTGTAGAGCAACCTTTGCACGATATTTGGTCTACAATTTATTTTCGACCCCTTTGGCACTTCTTCTTGGACACCGATTTTGTTCCTTTCACGACGACTCTTGCTCTGCTTTTTGATAGCCAAGAGAGCCCCTTTGAATTGTACAATCCACGCAATGAATTCGGCAAACCCACACGGACTTTGGAAATGGAGTATTACAAAGATTTACTTGAATTTACTTATTTGAATTGAACCGTTTGTTTACTTTGATTTGACTTGACGTTGACAGATATAGAAGTGACAGTTTTTTTTTTCTATTTCATTAAGTACGAAGGCAACAAGCTTGTCGGTCATTGAAGTTTACAAATGTCAACTTCATAACTAAAAAAAATATTTCTAAAATATCAGAGGAAATAAAAATAAAAGAGCAGCACTTTCTTGATCCTTAGGATGACGACTATCGAAAAAAAATATAATCTACAACTCTTCCAAAAACTTTACTTAGCCAATTATCAATGCTTTGCCCGTATATATATTTTTACTCCTAATCAATTCTTATCGTTTATTTTAATAATAGTGACAGTAATTCTGAAATACACAATAAGGTTGAAAAATCCTTTTAAAATAAAGAATAACCAGAATTATGGTGCAATTTTGTTTCATTTGAATACTTTCAATAAAAAAATATTTTTCAAACAAAACTTGGAGCGATCACTAATATATAAGAAAGGCATCGATAGTTGCGCTTATCGATATAGGCAATCCCTAGCTGTCATTTCATTTTGCCCCGTATATTCCTAAATCCAATCATAATACGGTATTTGACAAAAGTCAAATCAGCTTCTTTTTATGAAACATCAAAAACGCTTTGTTACTATGGAATTTATAGGATTACTATCTGAGCATTTCTAAAAAAGTTTGTACATTTCATTTACGACTCCGATTTGCGAAAAAAATTGCAGGTAGGTAGGGTAAATGATACTGAGCCTAAATAACATAGTCTCCCAAAATGTCCCAATTAATTTGTATGGAAACTTCCTTTTTTGTTACCATGAACGGAAGAATTTTGGTAACAAAAAAGGAAGTTTCCATACAAATTAATTGGGACATTTTGGGAGACTATGTTATTTAGGCTCAGTATCATTTACCCTACCTACCTGCAATTTTTTTCGCAAATCGGAGTCGTAAATGAAATGTACAAACTTTTTTAGAAATGCTCATCTTGTGACGTCACAATCAAACAGCCTCCTTATTGTTGGATTTTATGAAATTAAAAATCTTAAAATAGCAAACATAAATAAAAGATTGATGTATTCCTAGTATTTTTATCATGTTTATCTGTTGTTAATGAAAAACCAATTTAATTTCACTCTGGTCAAATACCCTATTAAAGGGACCGACTGCAAAAATCAGCTTGGTAGTGCGAGCGTCAAGTTCTTAAGACTACACCGAGCGTACGCCGGATGTATAGTGGCGCCCTCACTACTTGTATTGTGTTTTCTAATAAAATAAAGTATTTTCTTGAAATTAGACGGTAGGTTTTTGTACTACAAATGAAAACACAACTTATAGGGTATATCACATAGTTTAATAACAATTCACCTTCGAATTATCAACTTAACGGAAAAAAGTGGCCACCTTTTCCCGTTAAGCTGACTACTCAAAGGGTAATTGTTATTAAAGTTTATTAAGTATTCCAAAAATTGTGTTTATACTTGCACTACAAAAAGCTATCGTCTGATTTCAAGGAAATTCTTTAGTTAATTAGAAAACACAATAATAGTTGTGAGGGCGCCACTGGACGCTCGACGTTTTAACTTACCTGTCTTAATATTAGTTGAGGGCCGCGGCTTCGGCCGGCCGGCTCCAGGCCTCCCCTTGGGGCCAAACATTCTCTTCACTGTGTTTGCGTCGTCTTCGGACTGGAAATAAAATCATCTTATAGTATAAAGACGGTAATGAATCATTTGTTCAGATTATTGTGCCTTTTACTCTTCAAAGAAGCTGCATAATCATTAAAAGAAAAAGGTTTAAATTATCCCTCGCTCACCAAACATCCATCGATATTAATCCATACTAATATTACAAATGCGAAAGTGTGTCTGTCTGTCTGTTACCTCTTCACGCTTAAACCGTTGAACCGATTTAGGTGAAATTTGGTGCAAAGATAGTTTGAATCCTGGGACAGGACATAGGATAGTTTTTTCCGTTTTTGTATGTAGCTACGATATTAAACGAGTTCCACGCAGACGGAGTCGAGTTTTCTTCTTTTAACACTAAATAATTTAATGTTCGTTTTACATACAAATTATCGCATATTTTATCTGTGCTGTAGTTTAAATGAAAAATTCTTACAAGCTACCGTTTAAAAGTATACTTAAAAATATAACATGCTGTGTCACGTCGTTATCTTAAATCCATTTCAACTAATATACTGGAATATAGGAAAATATCTACGCAGGTCCATGCTTTTAGTGATATTAGCTGAAGATTTCACTTGCCACCTGTAATTGTAACGCGATCCGCTCACGCTTCAGGTACTCCCACTTTCACGTTAAACGTATCTTAAATGTCAAACTAAAATATTCTAACGTGTTTAAAAACATACATGTATTTGTCACATGTTATTTAGTAATAAAATAAAATGTTACAAATAATTATCAGCTAAAAATATTAAGTCGTAAAAGCATAACCGAGGGAAAAGCTACGAATTCGTGCGAAACAAGTTAGTGTTATTTTCTAAGAAGCTAGGGAACTTGGCCGTACTTTTGCCGGCCTTGCAGCTCGGCGGATGAGACACGGCCGTGTCCACTTCCGTGCGGTCATCGGCCGCAAACTGTTTTGTTAAATTTGTGTCAAACTTAGCTAAGAAATAAAACCGTCCACTAGATTTGCCTGCGACTTCGTCCGCGTAGAATTCGTTTATCTTTCACTTCTCATGCTCTTAAACTGTTACTTTAGTCCCTGCACATCGGGACTAAAGCTCCTTACAATGGGCGGCTGACGGATGCAAATTACGTCAAAATAATGTCGAACGTTATACGTAATATGGATATGACTACAATTGATACAAAAAAAGAGAACTTAGTTGCAAAAAAAGTTATAGAATTGTAGTGTTAAGTAAATGGTATTTTTTTCTATATTAGGTATTTTCAAGCCATTCCTTTTACAGTTCACTATCCACTTATATAGGGAAAATGACCTCTAAATCTACAGACGTACGTAAAGGGAGCGTTTTCGTAAAGTGATACTTACTTCACCATTATTATATTATATTTGGAACTATTATTATTTACCTATACTACTAAGGCGACTAAGGGAATAAAGACTTGTAGTACTGTTAGGCGATGGACTTGCAACCTGTCACTAACACACTAGTAAACATCTTAGCCTAATTGTGCAACATGTGGTTACAGAATTTATCAACATTTTTTTAGAGTTGTTGGTAATTCTGTAGCTCTGCTTACCCCACTCTGGGAACGGAGTCGTATATTATGTAACATACATAATATTATTATTATTTAAAATGTAAAATGTAATAATAGTCTTATCCATTTTATGCTTTCGTCGCCATATTGCATCTGTCAGCCGCCCTTTAAATTAGAGATTAAAGTATTTTTTTTAATTTACTTTGGAAACCCCTAAACAACCAATCAGTCAGTTTACAAAAAAAAAACCGCGGATTTTTTTAAGAAACTTTGTTAGAATTAGACCCCGTTATCAATTGCTGTTTGGGGAAAACGGAGCAATAGGGTAGTCTGGGGACTAAATGGAACGGTGTTCAATAACAAGATGTAAATTAAATTGTAATAATAAATTACTTACAAGTCAACTGTCAATTGATTAATTTATCAATGATTAAACCCCGTTATCTAACGCTCAGTTTGGGGGCAAGTGATGGGGCAGTTTCGATAATCTGAATCGATAAAAAATGAGGTTGATTTACTCACACAACAACAAAAAGATCTGATTCGTAGGTACTTAACGCAGCTCTGCTATAGTGTTTTTTTTTATATTATTTTGAAATTAAAGATTATTATTATTATTTATTATTGTATGTTTCATAATAAATTAACAATATAAAAAAACCGTTGAACACCAATACACTACGTTGTAGTGTTAATGAACACCGTTCCATGTAGTCCCCAGACTACCCTATTGTTACGATTGCCCCCAAACTGAGCAATTGATAACGGGGTCTAGTTAGAATCAACATTGTAATTTTGTATAGAACGTTATTTTTTTCCTCATATTCAAAGTGGAAAGTAGAGTGTTTAACGCGAGACACTCAAACTATAGCCACCCGCGCTCCGCTTGGGTGGCTAAACATCCCGTGTCATCATGGTATAATGTCATATGTCGTGTCATAAAAGTACCTTTTGTTTTCCAGGGGATAAATTTTCATTAAAATCGCGATTTAGACGTAAAGGTTTAGCAAACAGACAAACAAACACTACCCCATTAGTAATATTAAGTAGGACCTCATTTTGGCAAAGTGATTCATCAGCGCTTAGGTTCACTTTGTCCACATTCCCAACTCGTCCACATACCAATCCCAAATGGTCCACTTCCTATCTCGTCCATATTCTCAACTCGCCCACATTCCCAACTCGTCTTCATTGCTAACTCGTCTGCAACTTAACTTAGGACTGTAGGGCTATTCGATATCATTTCGATCACTCGGTTGTTCACTAGTGGTTGGGAAATCGAACGAAATGGGAATGTGGACGCGATTAAAATATGGACGTGATGGGAATGAGGACGAGATGGTAATATGGCCGAGATGCGAATGTGGACGAGATGGGAATGTGGACAAAGTGAAACAGTTCTGCGACATTTTGTACATTCAGTTTTTTTTTTTTTGAAATTAGGTAGGACGATAAGCGAATCGAGCAAACGTACAAAGCAAACAGAGCAAGTAAGGACTGAGCTTGAGAGAAAAGTCTATATTAATAAAAATTAATGTTGATCTATTTGTTTGTCCCGTATTCGGTACGGGATAGACGCGGACGAAGTCGCGCGGGCCGGCTAGCTTGGCATACAATTCTAAATTCAAGTATACGCGCAGTAGCTCCACCTAATGGAAAAAAAGGTTCAAAATCGAGCAAAATTAATACATATGATGCGGACTAATGAGTTTAACTCAACAAAATTTTACTAGCTGATTTTAACCTTTAACTTTTTCATACGTAAATACTTATGCATGGTCAAAATTATAATGCTCCATCCTTATTTATTTCAACGCCAATGACAGTTGACGCAGCTTAAGAGAACGCCGACCTTGGAGTAGCGCCTCATTACTACTATTGTGTTTTCTAATAAACTAAAGTATTGTATTATCGAAGGACTTTTGACTCATATCGATATATAAATCGTGTATTCATTTGTACCCTTTTGACTCATAAGGACCACTTCCCAAAACGTCCACTTCCCAAAAGGACAATTCCCAAGACGTCCACGTCCGTTTTTTAATTCACTAAATTACAACAACATGTATACGGGAATTATTGAAAAGACACGATATTTACAATGCCATGGATAGTGGAAGTGGACTTTTTGGGAAGTGGGAGTTTTGGGAAGTGGATTTTTTGGGAAATGGACATTTTGGGAAGTGGCCGTTTTGGGAAATGGACATTTTGGGAAGTGGCCATTTTGGGAAATGGACATTTTGGGAAGTGGCCATTTTGGAAAATGGACATTTTGGGAAGTGGCCATTTTGGGAAATGGACATTTTGGGAAGTGGACGTTTTGGGAAGTGGTCCTTATCAGTCAAAAGGGTACAAATGAATACACAATTTATAGGATATATTTGACAAACCTTAATAACAATTGAACTACGAGTGAATAACTTTTTGGAAAAGTTGACTACACAAAGGTTAAAGGTTATTAAGCGTTGTCATAATTATGCTATACATTGTATATCTATATGTACAACAAAAAGCCATCCTTCGATTTCAGGACAATACTTTCGTCGATAACCCACTGGGCCCACTCGGTAGGCACTATGCCGAGGCAAGGCACGACGCTTTTTTCAGTTTGGCCCTTTATCATATAAATATACTCGTAAAAGTGGTTTGCACTTTGTTTTGTTATTATTATAGGCACTAAATGAATGATTTTCTTTCTTGTTTTCTTTCTTTAGTTGCATGCATTGACCAGAATTGATTCATGAATAACGCGAGCTGTAATGATTTGATAAGAACTTGCTTAATTGTTAATAATACCGCACTGATTTTCAAGTCAGTAGTACGGCACAACAATAGTTTTCTTTAATGTAATGAATACATTTTTTATAAAGTGATAGGTACCTACAGTATTATGTGATCACACAGTAACAAAACATTTCTAAACCGTGCATTTTTTTAACCACGTAAAATGCAGGGACAAAACGGGTTTTTACGTGGTAACATTGTCTCAAAGAATCAATATTCTTTGCATAACAATACACTAGCGCCGTCATCGCGGCTGTGTCTACAGTGCTGTAAGATTTCCATGTTGTATAATTATTTATCAACAAATCCCCGCTTCATAGTGATGAGGGCGCCACTGGGTTTGTTACATAATTTTCACCAAATCATTATTTCCCTAAGCGATATTTCTTTTCGCATTTTTTCCCATTCTTAATTTGACCCAATGTTATTTTTTCCTGATCGCTTTTATTCTCGTTCGTCTTTTTACCCAGTCGAATTTGTTCCCGTTCGATTTTATCCCAGTCGCACTTATTCCCAAAATTAATTACATCGTAATGTAGGTAGGTTTAGGTTATGTTAGTTTTGCAGCAGGCCCGGAGGGCCAAATAACCCAGAAATAGGAGCTCCGCCATAGCGGAGCTCCGTCGACTGTGTCAAATTAGATTTTTGGAATTAGAAAAAATCGACAGTAAAAATATGGTACCAGGAAAAGAAGCGACTGGATGAAAATCGCAAGGGGAGAAACACGACTGTGAAAATATGGTGCCAGGGAAAAAGGCTTCTGGTAATTACCGCGTTCGGGAAAAAACACGAAAGGAAAATTAGCTTCAAAGAAAAAATGCGTTTGGGAAAGTCATCTAACAAATCCGCCACTGAACGCTCGGCGTAGTCTTAAACCATAACTTTTCAAAAACATTAGCTGAAGCCATGTGCTCACTAGCGAGCTGTAACTATAGCAGTAGCAGTTCCAGTAACGTGTTCTAGAACAGGCTCGCGATCCGCGCTCACATCACTATGTTACAGTAGAACACAATTTATATGGCGTGTCGTGAATCTACGTTCGCGCAGACACGAACAACGATTGCGATGATTTCCGAAAGCACGATTAAAACCCACGATCAGACTTGTACGTAACAGTTATAAGGTGCAAATTAAATTGCATCTATTTTTTACATTTCACTCCCGCACGTTTGACGGCTGACTGAATGACACGCGGGCGCGCGTCAACATGGCGTCACTAATAACCAATAATAGCGCAGAATCAAGCGTGGATCATGCTGATTGGTTCTCGCAAAATTCGTCACCTGCGCAGGTACATCGGTAAGCCATATCGATTGTGTTTTACTGTACATGCAGCGTTACATTTACAGCTCGCTAGTGACCCGGCTTAAAGCGACCCAAGTTATATTTGCTCACTCTTACTATCCTTACCATATCGCTGTCTTTGTCGCTCAGGTCCTCGGGTTCGGCTTTGACCGGCTGTTTCCGTATGACGGCGTTCTTGGCTACCTTCAGTCTCGTCACTTTCGCGCCCTGGAGAGGCAATCATTTCAGGATTAAAAAAAACAATAGGGACAAAGTACATTGTTTTAGTTTCAAGCTCAAGGCTTGTACTATAGGTACTAGGCACCCATAAACATATGTATGTAGAGAAATGGTAACCTATAATTTTATTAAACGCTATAATTATTAATTCCCTTCGGCCGCGTATGTAACCGAAGTTTTGTAACCAGTTACCTAAGAAGAAAAAATGATCGTCATAGGACTGGTAATACTGGTATCCAAGTAATAGGATTTTTACCTTTACGTAGGTTAGGTTAGACTTGTGCTTCTAAAAAAAATTACTTAAGACTGCGCCGAGCTAACGCCAAGCGTCCAGTGGCGCCCTCATTACTATTATTGTATTTTCTAATTAACTAAATACTTTCCTTGCAATCAGACGATGCGTTTTTGTAGCGCAAGTAAAAACACAATTTACGGGATACGTAACAAGCTTTAATAACAATTACCGTTTGAATAGTCAGGTTAACGGGAAAAGGTGGCCACTTTTTTCCGTTAAGTTGATAACTCGAAGGTGAATTGTTATTAAACTATGTGATATACCATATAAGTTGTGTTTTCATTTGTAGTACAAAAACAACTGTCCAATTTCAAGAAAGTACTTTAGTTTATTAGAAAACACAGTAATAGTAATGAGGGCGCCACTGTACATCCGGCGTACGCTCGGCGCAGTCTTAACCTTTTCAACGCTATATCTAAACAAAAGTCGTCACTCGCACGGCAATGACAGGTAAACACCAGAACTATTGTCAACCTTACCTCATAGACACTTGGGTCCTTTTTACGCTGTCAACCATCACGGATATATCCGTCGTTGGCGTTGAACCAGTGGTGCGGGTATATCCGTCTATGGCGTGGAAAAGGTTGACCTAAAGGGCGCCACTGTACATCCGGCGTACGCTCGGCGCCGTCTTAACCTTTTCAACGCTATATCTAAACAAAAGTCGTCACTCACACGCCAATGACTGCTAAACACCAGAACTATTGTCAACCTTACCTCATAGACACTCGGGTCCTTTTTACGCTGTCAACCATCACGGATATATCCGTCGTTGGCGTTGAACCAGTAGCGCGGGTATATCCGTCTATGGCGTGGAAAAGGTTGACCTAAAGCAGGTACCAAGCAGATGTTTGCATTGTTGTGTTCCGTTGAAGCGGGTAAGATAATGAAATGACTAGCATAGAGGCATTCCATCTTAGTCCCTCAGGGTTGGCAACGCATATGTGGTCTTAGGATTGCAGTCTTAAGATCGTAGTGTTGAGACTGCAAATGTGTATGGTCCCAAAACCCACTTACCATCAGGTGGGCTGTGTGCTCGTACGCCTCCAAGCCGCAAAAAAAAAGTTCAAATGAAGCTCTAGGCTTGTACAGTCACAAGATTTAATTTCGTACCCACCTTAGGTCCAAAGTCAATCTGACATTCTACAACAATAACGTTGAGTTTCCTAAAAGTTACAAATGACTTGACATCTCTAGTGACATTGGCGACTTCAAGCATATTTTTCATGAAATGGGTCCCAAATTAACGCTCGTGACCGTCCATACAAGACTGAAAGACGCGGCGGGGGCCTCGTTTTTGTTATTATACCCATGTAGTTATAGTGATTATTTATTGACATTGTATAGCTAAATAATGTGACCGTACTATACGTACAGTCGAGTTCATAAATATATGTGTGCAGTTGTACACTTTTGTACCTTGTCATTGTAATCACTGTGACAATTAAACGTGACATTAAATAGACAAGGTACGAAAGTGTATACATATTGGTAATGATACACACTCCGTAACTTCGGTAAGACAAGGACACTATTGCACGTCTACATTGTGCCGTTGTTCTGCCGAACTTGCGATACGTATGTAGAGAAATATATAGAAAACATACAAAAACCAGAAATAAATACTCGCGCTCATCAGAGTATGCTAACATCGGGGCAAGAATGCTAGAGTGATTTAGCAAAATATTTCGATGTCACTGTCAAGGACAAGATGTTATTCAGCATTAATAAATATACATTTTCCATCTCCTTTATTTTAAAATAAAATCGAACGCATTTTTTTTCATCACACTTGCTCGTAAATAGTGTTCTAACATGCTAGAAAAATCGACCGTAAATCCAAAATAATACCCGCGGGCCTTTTTTTATCATTACGCCCTATCGTGCGTAATAGCTTTTTTTTAAATATTATACGTGGACTCAAACTATCACAATACGTCAGGACCCCCAATCCTTGTGCCATTCGATATGAAGTTTCACTCGAGATGAATAAAATTTCCTAAAAATCTCGCATATAAACTATTGATCTCGACTGTCACTAGAATCGAACTCCGAACACTTTTGACATTATCTGTGGTAAGCCACAGACAATGATGTAGTCTGCCGCTAATAAGTTAAAAATATTATCTTTTGTCTGATTTTATTTCATTTCCTCGCAATTGTGATGAAAAACATTGTATGTTACACGGGTGGTAAAGGAAATACATAATTCGTAATTCTTTATTTACCAACCTTAATACACAATGTACTATTAATTAATAGTAAACATTCTTTATTTTTCAATATTCGTCGGTAGTAAAATTATATATAGGAATCAAACTGGTCGAATATGACAATACAAAGTCATAGCTTCTGACCGTCTTTATTTTAAAGGCGTATGTGTTGTTATAAACGAACACCATCAATGACCCTTTCGATCTGTATCGTAAAACTTAACTTCATTTGTAATATTCGGCCAGATTCTTAACAAAGGAAGAAAAGAGACCCTGCATATTGCATCCAATAAGCAGTATCCCAAATTCAATAACCAAAGCAGTTTTAATTATATTCTGTTAGTACAGTAAAACACAACTGATTTGGCTTACCGATGTACCTGCGCAGATTACATGTTTTCGAAGCGCGGGAACCAATCAGCGTAATGCGCGGTTGTATTCTGCGCTATTATTGGTTATTAGTGACGCCATGTTGATGCGCCCGCGTGTCATTCAGTCAGTTGTCAAACGTGCGAGTAAGATGGAAAAAATAGATGCAATTTAATTTGCACCTTATAACTATTATGCACAAGTCTGATCGTGGATTTTAATCGTGCTTTCAGAAATCTTCGGAATCGTTGTTCGTGTCTGCGCGAACGAAGATTCACGACACGCCATATCAATTGAGTTCTACTGTACCTTCCTATGAAAATATTCGATCAGATAACATGTCGAGAAAGTAAATATCATAAATAATAAATAAATATCAGGGGACACTGTCACACCAATTGCCTTAGTCCTAGGCTTGTACTATGGGTACTAGACATCGATATAAATACTTACATAGAGAAATATACACTTAAATACATTAGAAAAACATCCGTGACTCAGGAACAAATATTCGCGCTCATCACACAAATGTCTGCCCTTACCGGGTGAACCCAGGACCGCTAGCTTCGTAGGCAGGGACACTGCCAACTAGGCAAGCGTATCGTCAAAAAAAAAAAGTAAAAGCAGGATTTGCCCCCGTGTATCCGAGCCCTGCTGGTACGCACCTCGAACACGTATTCATCGTCGCTGGAGGGCTCGGCGCGGCGGAGCGCATGCTTGTCCCGCATCGAGCTCAGCACCTTCTTCTTGCTGTCATCCCCACCCAGCATACGCTGTGACACACCATACATCTTTTAGTATAAAACAAGGTCGCTCCCGCTGTCTATATGGTTTAAGGTGGAAACCCATTACACCATATCATGCCATGACCGTGCTATGAACGTATTATTCCTTAGTATTAAAATGTTAGTCGGTGACAGAACGGTCTAGTGGGCATAGTCTCATACTTTTCAATACAAAGAATATTTTTTTGTCTGACACGTTCATAGCACGGTCATACATAGCATGATATGTAGTAATGGGTTTCCACCTTTAATCCATTAAATGCTACGAATTTTAATGCAGTTATCAGCAATGGATAGAGTGATTCAAGAGGAAGGTTTATATGTATCATATTATCTTATTTTACAGATGGATGCTTTCGGATACACTTAGACTCTTTAGGATCTTTTGTGCAATTACCCTCTTACACACTCATCTTTTCAAATATGCATGTTTTTCCTTCACCGTAAGAGCATCGGGTACATGGTGACGGTGGATCTTACGATCACATGTCGAGCCCCTAAGCCACGTTGTATGCAATTTTAACTGTTTACATACATACATACATTAAATCAGTAGGCAGAGACCATCTTTCCATTTGCTACGATCTTGACAAATATCTTTCGCTTCTTCCACATTCATACATCGAGTCATGCACGCACGTCGGTTTCGGGTACTTAAGATTCGGCCCTTTTCCAGTATTTCTCCGATTTGGCTCGAAAAAGTACGCATAGGGCGGCCCCTTCCGACCCGTCCAGTCCACTCACTTTCGATCTGTATATTGTTTTGACTGATTAAACGATTCATAAACTAAACACCTAAGGGCCTCCAAAGACGGAACGCTTGAAGCAGTCAGGACCGACAGAACCGTTGTTTCTATTGGACCATCTGCAGTTTTAATGCTCTAGGTTCGTATTGAAAGTGCAGATTCTCCAATAGCGACCATGGGGCTGTCAGTCCCTACTGCTTCAAGCAGTCTGTCTATGAAGGCCCTAAGTTGTTTTATTAATGTGTGTTGTTGTTTTGTTAATGTGATGTTTATCTTTATCTTTATTTTTGTTTTCTGCCTTTAAAGGTATCCTTAGTCTTTTTTGAAGTAATGTCACATTTTCAAGTAGGTAATTAACTATATTGCTCGGTTAGTATATGTAATTTTTAACTGTGGTAACTTTACTGGTTGATGTATAATCTAAGATTTTTATTGTATTAGCCATATTGTACCGTTTGTACCCTAATAAACATTAAAACATTAAATAACCATCTAAACCAATTATATTTTATTTCATATCACTTTTGTTAATGTAAATTGGAAAAAAAATACGTATAAATTGGCGAGATTATAAACGCTAGTACAGGTATCATGCATGTATTTTACCAATTTATAAACTATTATTGGAGAAAACATTAAGTTTTGGCAATTTTTCTGTACAAGCCTAAGTTTGTTATTGCATAAACCAATTTATGTGGAGACATGTGGATAATGACAGTGTCTATGAACCTTTCATTATTTTATCTGTAGTTTACCCGGCAAACCGGCAATTGAATGTACTCACCAGTAAATCGTCAGTGTTATGCCCGTCGTCCTCACTCTGCTTGTCCGAATGTTCTATGTCACTCTCCTTTTCTAGCTTCAGTAATTCATCAAACGCATCCTTGGTGCCTTTCTCGGCCCTCTCAAAATTGTTTAGCGTGTCTTCTATATTCTGCTCCATGTTGGACTCGGGATCCGCCTTGGCTGCTAGCATATCTGACTCTTGAATGTCAACTGTACCGTTCACTGTAGTGTTGTTGTGCTCCTCCGATGTCTCCAATACCTGATATGAAGAATGTACAGTCAGCATCCAAAGTAGCTAAGCAGCACATGCTCAAAATGATCTAAACATGACATATAAATATATATATATTATATGGCTTTTGTATATTTGTAATTTTTGTTGCTGGTTTAATAAATAAATAATAATAATAATAATAATAATAATATTCTCTTGGCAATACAGTCGAGTGATTTTGTCCTCTCGGTTGCAGGACTACCTACTTCTGCTGCTGACTGTATATAGTTGTAGCTACGATGACGTGTGTTAGGAAGTAAACCAATTTGTAACAAATCGGAGATTTTCAAACAACTTTAAAAAAAGCAGAAGGTTCTCAATGCGATGATTATGTTCCAGCTTTCGTGGTATAATATGTTAACCAACCACTCATAATTGAGTTTGTTCTGGAGATATATAATATATTTTTAGAAGTTAGTAAACTGTTTAAACATCCCTTTGGAACTGGTACAAACAGGCATGATTTTAGCACAATTAGGCTTAGGTTATACGGCGATACTAACATTTCCTCCAAGGTAGTCGTCATCTGTTAGCACTCCCTCACTCAGCCACTCCTCCTGACCCTCCTCCTGACCTTCCTCCTGACTGTCCTCCTGACCTTCCTCCTGGCCTTCCATTGCCGACTCTACCAATAGCGACCCCACCTGCAATCGTGCAAAACATTTACAAATATTGCTTTATAACTTGCATTTACATAATGTGTAAATGATAAGGGCCGGATTTGGAAGGGCCACAAGAGAGGGACCCTACATAAATTGTTGGTAACATATACTTGAAAAATAATTAGGCGCCTCCATTCCTTTGTTGCTCCAGGGCCTCCACCCCTGTAATAACAAATGTTTAATCCAAATTTAGGATGGATGACAACCTACGGATTTTCCTGTCCTGCAATTTATCGTCAAGCCAATTGAATGATCGTATGTCGCGGCAGAACACCACGCAGCCCGTAAACCGACGAACTGACATGCATTTACGTGTTCGTGAACCAGGACAAGACAGTAATTAGGCTGAATCGTGAGGTAAAAACATTGACGCGATTTCATTTGTTTAACTACAATTGCACCAGGATCTATTTGCTCAAATACACTGGCTAGAAATGTCCAGCTTAACAATATATCTTACACAAGTCAACTTTAACATTACACCTGAAGATTGCATTTCTCAATTACAAACCAACTACAAAAAGGAGGAGCTTCTCAATTCGTCATGTTTGCATTTTCCGTAAAGTTATAACATTCTACGTACCGCGGGATACAGACTCTCATTTTATTGTTATGAGCTAAGTTAATCAAATGATATTAAAAGTTTTAATAATCCCTTTCATGTTATTATAACCGCAGCAAACTGTCCGGAAATAAGGCATCAATGGGCTATTTCTAAAAGTACTTACTTCCATTTTTAAAGAATTTGTCTGTAGCTCTTCAGCATCTGACATCATCATCCCGGGCTATAGGTTCCTAAATAGTAAATTTTTTTTTCACGATGGCAATCGGGCTTTATTTAATAGAAAGAAATGCAAATTTCGCCCAAAAACGAAATCAATAACAAACATAACCTCAAATTGTACTGACACTTGTTTTTTTTTTTATTCAGGTTCACTGGCCCCGGATTCTTAATAATAGCAGTGTGGGGTTCCACAAGTTTCATTCGGGGTCCATAGTTTTAATTATGATAATAAAATAAATTCACCAGAAATTTATGTTATTAAATCCTTTGAACAATTAGAAACTATAATGTATTTCATATCGCAGAAAACTCGAAATGTCGATTGAAGTTCGCCCAAAAAAATTGAGCTTTTTTGTTCCCTTTCTCCCACCCTTTGTATGAGAGTGAGGCCATTAAGACGACACATAAGACTTCCAAATATTTCACGCTCAATAATGAGTAATGACTCAAAAGGCCTTTTACGGGGAGTAGGGGATCGAACTCGTGGCCGCCAGGTTCATAGGCTGGGTCAATAACAATGGCTGTTAGTGTATATCTGTGTCTTCCTGTGACATAGTAGCTTCTAAACGGATAAACCTATTTGGTCGCGGGTATTTTTTTAATCGGGATGGTCCTTACCTTAGCTTCAAGTGACTTTATTACAATTTGAATATACATACAATTTAAAAATATTATGAAACTAAATAAACAAATATATCGTCCGAGTACACACTCTGTGGAGTAAGGAAGGGCAGCTCCATCAAAACCAAACAGTTTTGCTACTGGTTTCCATTTATGGCGGGTGCCTCGAATGCACATGCTGGTCGCTCTAATAATTGATGTTATTACACGAGCTCTCAGCGAGCCCAAAACGCAAGACAAGGATCTGTCCCAGCGGGATGCAAGTGCTTCTCCGAGGTGTTTAATAAAAGTAGCCAAAGACTCCATCCACGGAGGTGACGAGGGGTGTTAAAGTGGCATTAGGCAGCTCACAGGCATCGGCGTATTTGTTTTGCTTTTCTGACTCGGCAGTTTTCAGGACAGAAACAACAGGGCGTGAGATGTAAGAAGGAGCGTCGGTGTCGACGACACGGATGTCAATCGCACCTTCAGAACAATAGTGACCTAATTGAGTAATTTTAAATTTCGATTTGGGTCTCTATGGTAAAAAAATTATGACTTGAAATTTGAAAGCTGACATTTTGACTTAGGTCACTGTTGTTCTGAAGGTGCGAATAACGCCTCTGTGCAACCCACACGCCACGGCATGCTAAATCTCCTCGTAGGCCAGTGTCACCTTCAGTGATAATTGGTTCTTTGACCACATTGCCCCACGCTTGTTGGTATAATTCACAAAAGAGATCCCTTATTTAATTGTGTCTTGTAATTAGACCGCCAGTTTTACAGCAGAGTGCATGATCTATACTAAAATAATTATTGCCGCATCCATCACATGATTTCGGCATTGAGATTGGTGTTCGATGGTACTGTATAGAAAGGGCATCTCGGAAAGCAGCGACTCCACCAATGCTTAAAAAACGGTGACGGTACGGAATCGCAGCGACGCGTCGTATTAGCACCGTTTTTGACGCACGCTCCCCACACCGGTGCTTAACGTTGCGAATATCACGGCACGTCAAAATTGACGCCATGTTATTACTATGACACGTTCTTTTGTTTACGCACCGTCTGTGAATTTTGAGCACCGGTGTGGGGAGCGTGCGTCAAAAACGATGCTAATACGACGCGTCACTGCGATTCCGTACCGTCACCGTTTTTTAAGCATTGGTGTGGTCGCTGCTTTCATATGGGGAAAGGTCAACATGATCTTTACTTGTAGGTATAACAGATAACCAGTTCGAGGATTTTGTTTTCATCTTGGTCACAATTGATCTTTCAATGGCTCTTTTTTTGATAGGTGGGAGATTGGTTAGAATAGAATCTAAAAGATTATCATCATGAGTTTCTTTCAGTTTGTGGCATTCTTTACTTGCATCCTTGAGGTGATGTTTTGAAAGTTACATATGCTTCATTTCAATTAACTAGGATGAAAGAACTGTGCAGCCTTTTTAGGGTTCCGTAGTCAAACTAGGAACCCTTATAGTTTCGCCATGTCCGTCCGTCCGTCCGTCCGTCCGTCCGTCCGTCCGTCCGTCCGTCCGTCCGTCCGTCCGTCCCCAGTCTAGCTCAGAGACTCATAATACTAGAAAGCTGTAATTTGGCATGAATGTACATATTAGTCACGCCAACAAAGTGGTAAAATAAAATTTTTAAAAATATTTTTTTTTAATGCACCTCCCCTACACGTAACGTGGGGATGTCTTTTTTTTTTCTTGCCTACCCCATAGTGTGGGGTGTCGTTGGATAGGTCTTTCAAAAATATTGTGGGTTTATGGAAACAATTTTTCGATTAAGGGATCCGTTTATGAAATATTAAGCTTTAAAGCGCTATTTTTGTTAGAGTCAAGTGTCCCCCCCCCCCCCTACAGCCAAAACTACAAGTACTAAAAATCTGAAAAAAATCTTCAACGAAAGCGCATATAACGAATTTTAAAGGAAAACTATCACGGCTAGGTAGACATGATTAGTTCCTGAGATACAGGCGATTAACGGGTTTATACCTACTAAAAATCATCTAAGACAGCGCCAAATAACTTTAAATAGAAAATTGTTTCATACATGTTGATTTTTGAGATAGTTTTTTGTGTTTGTCGTTACGGCTTCGGAACCCTACACTGAGCATGGTCCGACATGCTGTTGCCCGGTTTTTTTGACATATCATAGTATAAATTTGAAGTAGTGGCACCATTTAATAAATACCTTAGCTAGGTTCAATAAAATTCTGCTGAGTCGTATACAATATATTGTCCTCTTACTTTCTCAATCTCGTATCTGATCGAATAGTAAGATAGGAAAATCCTATTCGTTTCCTAACTATTCGATCAGATACGACGTTGAGAAAGTAAAGAGACGATATCACCTAAGAAAGAAAGGGTTATTATTACATAGGCGGTTTTAACATATATAATAGTTATTAAATAACAAAACAGTTTCTTTTAAACTCTGTTTTATTCATGCCTCTTTTAATACAATATACGCAACGGCCATAATCTAAAATCCTTAGAAGTAATACTTATCTATACTTTATACATAAACAAATATTTTAAAACTAAAAGGCAAACGCACGAATCCGCACTAATTTGAACTTTGTTACCACAGAGTTGAAAATAGTTATTCTATTTCGACTTATTACCTTCTAGATTTCAAACATAGCATACGAGCGTTCCTAACGTGGCGAGGACAACCGTCCCTTTCTAAATAGTCTAGTTTAATAAGGATGGAAGCTTTTAGCCACGCGAGAAACTCTATACCTGACCTGTTTTTTTTAACTATAAAGTACTACGCCATACAAATTCTATGCAAGAAACAAAAGAGCACCACATAGTAATTTCGATGGACAGTACTTTATGATTTAAAAAAAACAGTATAGACATTATGCCAACTTTAGTCGGGAAATCTTACCAGCCAGTGTGTCAGAAAATTACAAAGTCTATTTGAATTAAAACTTTTTTACGCAAACAACTTTTTCCCTAAAATATCTAACGGCCAGTAACAATGTTATTTTGCATGAATAACTAAAAAAGGTTGGGACTTGACAAAAGCACGTGGAACTAACCCCATGGTCTTTTGTCAGAAAATACTCTTTAAGCGAAAAATGTCTTCGCATTTGATATTCATGGACTTATTTCTCTTATATATCCACGAGAGTGTCTATAAATAACTATCAACATTATCAAAATACACGTTAACAGAAAAAAAACTAAAGTTGACTAAAAGTTGTAAAAAAGAGAGGGCGAACGATCACACGCTACTAACGTTTCTCTGTTCTATCGCTCAAAACGTATAGTGATAAGCGCATTACGAATTTACGATCACGTTTTCAACTGTCATCCCATACATTTTGATTCATAGAAATGTGAAACAATAGAGTTTGCATCTTAGCTAGGGGTTTACTCTATGTTATATTAATGTGATTTTACATAACGTCGACAAAGCACCTTAGCGAAACAGTCAATAAAGTTTCGGAACTTACGCAGTATTGTAGCATCACTGACGAAAGCTGGTAACATTTCCCGACTTCACCCACTGACGCTCTTAGAACATTAAAATTAAACCGTCTAGCATTACTTTAAGAACACGAAACGTATTTTATTAGCTACACCTATTATTAACGTTATCGCTACAAGGGGCCAGTCACATCACACATTGGTCAATCATTCTTGCGTACAGCGAAAAGGTATCTGTAGGTATAAGTTAAAAACTTAAGTACACCTCTTCTTACATATAGTTGTAACTTGTTTACACATCTGTATAGAACGTTCTATATTTGAAATTTAACGTAATTCCATATTTGTTTTCTAAAGAACTATATGCAAGAGAGGATTTACTTTTTTTTTTTACTTTAAACTACATCCAATGTTGGGGGCCATGACTTTTTAAGACTGTACCGAGCATACGCCGGATGTACAGTGGCGCCTTCGTTATTATTAGTGTTTTCTAATAAAGTAAAGTATTGTCTTCAAATCCAAGAGTGGTTTAAACTCTTCGATGCCAAGAAAATACTTTAGTTAATTAGAACACAGAATAATAATAAAAAGGTCGCTACTGAACGGTCGGCGTTGGCACGCTGCAGTCTTAATGTCTAGGTCCATGTACATCAATGGCATTTCACATGGAGACACGTTATGTTCGAATTTCAAACTCATTCGAAATCCGCCACAGAGCACTGATAGTTCCTGTGTTGCCGCACTTCTATAGTCGATTCCATTATGCTTCTCTTAGTTGGTAAACACTTTTATAACCTCAAAATACAGGTTCCTAATAAATAAAGCAATTAAATGTTGAATCATGGTTTTTTTTTTAAATAAAAAGCTGTTATTTCAATGTGGAAGTACTTTGAATTTATAAAAGTGTTTACTATGTAAGACAAGTAAGATGGAATGTACGGACTTTTACATCCGTAAAGACAAAGAAGGCGACCCACAGGAATTTGTGGCCGTCTAAATCAAAAGGGCCCTTATGGCGGCTGGCGGTAACGCTGTTCTAATTCTGGTAGCTATACAAATAGTAATAAGGTACAGTAGAACACAATTGATATGGCGTGTCGTGAATCTTCGTTCGCGCAGACACGAGAGTTTCTGATGATTTCCGAAAGCACGATTAAACCCCACGATCAGACTTGTACGTAATAGTTATAAGGTGCAAATTAAATTGCATATTTTTTTTCAATCTCACTCACGCACGTTTGACATCTGACCGAATGACACGCGGGCGCGCGTCAACATGGCGTCACTAATAACCAATAAGAGCACAGAATACAACCACGCAACGCGTGGATCACGCTGATTGGTTCCCGCGCGAAAAATCTTCTTCTGCGCAGGTACATCGGTAAGCCATATCAGTTGTGTTTTACTGTAACCGCCTGCCACGGGGGGACCATTTCATTTGGACGCCCGCATAAGATTTCACACGCTGCTGTTAGAGACAAGTGGGTTAGTATTTGCGATGGGCTCTGGAGCCGCTACTGCCAGCCTATTTGCCCGTACAGTCAACGAAATGTACTCGTATACCAACCAAAATCTAATTGCAATGAGTTGACTAGTTCCCTTGTTTAAGTCATGAGATCTTATTGCGAAGTTCTACGATGGTAGTACCTTTTCGCGGCTTTAATTACTGCGAAATGGTAGTAAAATGTACATTCACTTCTGCATTTGACTGTAGGAATGCATTTTATTGACTGTATATGCATAATTCCAAGCTACACAACTGAATAATTCTTAGTTTCCCTAATATTTAGTCTTGTTTTGTTTGTTTATTAAAAAAGCGATCTATCTAATATTAAACGTATTAATTCACTATTAACATTTTAGTTTGTTATCCATATAAAAACATCAAACATAACTTTTTAAACAAAATGTCAAGTACAAAAGTAGTCAGTAAAACGCCAATGACAGTTGAGAAACCACGTCTACATTTGTGTTGACATCTCTGTCTTTAACATAAAGAAAGAAAGAGACTTCAATACGAATATTCGTCAAATTTTGCAGCGCGGGTAGTGATGTGCCGTGGGAATATTCCCGGGAATGGGAATTTTCCTATGGGGAATATTCCCGGGAATATTCCTTTATTCCCAGGAATATTCCCAAAACAGGGGAATATTGCAATACAGATTAGGCAATTTTTTTTTTTATTAAACTTAGTTTATAATGAAGTACTCAGCAGAATTAAATTACTTTTGCTAAGAACCTCGTGTTATAGGTACCTACTAGATACGCGTTATTCATGTTTTGTATCATAACATTTAAGCTTTTGTTTGCATCACAAAATCGTTTCTCTTTTGGCGATGGGTACCGTTTCTGAGTATTATGTTTCTGTCCCTTTCTTTCAATGGCTGTCTCCCTTCCTCTAAAAAGATAAAATTTGTTGCACTTTTTCAGTATTCTAACGTATCTGGTGCTATCAACACGTGCGTTAGATGTGCTTGAGTCATGAGACCGAAAAGTAAAGTGTTTGAACATTTCACTACTCATACAGTTAACAATAAAGTCACGTTTTGTTGCAAATACTGCAATACTGTGTATTTATTTAAAAATGCTACAAAATTCGCCTATTATTTAGGCAAATGTTCCAAAACACCATGTGCCGTTCAGTGTTTTTTTAAAGACCGAGAAAAAAAAAATCCAACAGTGCCTTAAGTGAAATATCGCATGGTGGTAATAAAAACTGCACAACTACAAAAACCAAAGTACTTACATGATTAACTGTGATTTTTAATGAAACTGTGATGATTTGTATAGTTATTGCTAATAATAAAAAAAAAAAGTTTTATTCAACTTTCCTAGCAATTATAGGAATATTCCTGGGAACATTGGGAATATACCCCGGGAATATTGGGAATGTTCCCGGGAACATTGGGAATTTACTTTCGCAAGTGAATTACACTGTTTAATGTCTCGGTAAATAGTTCAATGAATAACGTTTTGATATAATCCTCAATCACACAATATGGGAACCTATACACTTTCAAAATTCCCCAATGTTCCCTTTGTGTGGGAATATTCCTGGGAATATTCCCGGGATTTTTCCCACCTAGGGAATATTCCCGGGAACGGCACATCACTAAGCGCGGGCTACGAATGCGGTGTGAACGTTGACGGTTCAATCAGCCGGAGGCATTAAAAAGGTTATGAATTGCTATGCTTAACTGTCCCAGATACTAAAGAGGTTCGATTAGCTTCTTATGCCCGAAGGGCAAACGTACCAGAATCGAAGCTCCGCATTGCGGAGAGCATTCAATTGTTGTAAGACTTGTAACTGTTTCAAGTGTCAGCTGAACATCTGTCAGTTATAAATATATATAACGGTCATACTAATTCTAGCGCAATAACTTATTACCTACTATATTTAAAATTACATTCTCGTTCTTAAAATAAGTGGACAATCGACGTTATTATAGTAATATTTATTATTAACTGCTATTACTAGGACAAGTTTGTGCGCGGCCGTCCCGCGGGAAGACTGGGGGGTGGGGGAGGCATATAAGACCCTTTTAATTGCGGCCGTGTGGTTGCCGGCAGAATAGAATAGTACCACTCCATACCTTCCTGTGGAAGTCGTAAGAGACGACTAAGGGATTAAAGGCTTGTAGTATTTTTAGGCGATGGGCTTGCAACCTGTCACTAATATACACATGATATACATCTTAGCCTGTTTGTGCAAAATGTGGTTACAGAATTAACAACTGGCTGTTAAAGTTGTTGGTAATTCTGTAGCTCTGCCTACCCCACTCGGGGATGAAGGCGTGACGGTATGTATGTATGTATGTAATTGCGTTCAGTAAAATTATTTTGTCAAAAGCAATAAGGTATTTTTTATATATAAAGCGAGGTTTATAGGTACTAGCTATAAACATTGCAGATGTTGACTGATGTCCTCCATAAAGTTAGAAAAAGACAGTAAAATTGTCCGTGTTGCTCTAGAACTAAAGTTAAAGTAAGAAGGCAATTAACTTCTGAATTTTAATACATCTCTCTGTAGTCGGCTGTACAATGATTTTTTAATAAGTCAATATTTTTTTATAACGCTACTATTTTTAAAATATCACCTTTTCTTTTTTTAGCGCTGCTTCTATTGTTAATCTGCGTATATTTTGTTTTTTGTGTTTTGTACAAAGTGTTTACATAGGTACATATATGTACAAATTCTAGCAACTAGTTTTTTTTTTTATTTATATAATTTAGCCCTGGGGTGACTTGAATTGATTATCTACCTAAAAATAGAGACTGGACCATACAACATATTGTTAAGAATGGATTTGATTGTCAGAGGGACAGCTATTTGAGAGAGAATTGAAAATTTATATTACTTAGAGAAGAAAATTATGCATATTGAAATAATACACAAAATCAACTTTATAGACGTTTGTGTTTGTGATGTAGAAGGTAAACAAGCACACATACTACAATCTAAAGACTGCAAATGCGTTGCCAACTCTGAGGACTACGGACTACTTTTATACGGTGCTTATAAAATCTAAAAATTTGTGCTGTGGATTGATGGTGTACAAAAAAAGTTTTAACAAAAAATAAACATTGGATAAGAGCAGTATGGATAGACTTTAGCATTGAATGTAAAAGAGACAGCATGCTGCGACCGCTAATTTCCAATGTATTAATCATTAAAACTTTTGAAATAAGAACTCGGCAAGCAGACTTGAAACGTTTACTGAATAAAATATTAATTTACAATTTGTCTTTTTCCAACTACTCTATAGCGAAAGAGATGAATGCGGCAGCAAGCTATCTCGAGTCACATGTATTCAAGTACTTCCATAAATTAAGCACATTTTAGATTTCCTTTGGACTTAAGAAAAAAATTACATAGTTTATTGTATCCTACCTACTTGCCTATTTTTTTTAATTTGGGAACCAACTCAATGTGCTTAACTTTTGGAAATGCCATGTAAAAACAATTCACACTGCCATCCAAAACTAAAAGGTGGTATAAGCATACGGACCTTTTGCCATTACACTGCTTTTTAATTTTGGACAACAGTATTTAATTCATATTAAATAAATTGTTGGCTACTTTTAAATTCATTCGACAAATTATCCATAACCTAGTTGAAACAATGAAAACTGTAAAAATATTTCTGCATAAAAAATCCTTTCCAATAACAATAACTTATCTTAGTTTCCTTTCATGAAATGTAATTCATTAACCTGTTACAGCGTCACGAATAAAAATAAAAGTATAGGCATTTCACATAAGGCTTTTTGAATGTTCTCTTAGGGCCATATCACACTTGCGATTTGCGGGCGATTTAAAAGCGAGGCGAGCGCGTAGCGAATTCAGCGCGTCTAGAGCTGGGTTTTTTTTTTGTCGCGAATTCGCTGCGCGCTTGCAAAACGCAAGTGTAACGTTAAAGATAAGTTTACGCACAACATCTGGGCCTCTATATTAGGTGATAAAAACCATACCGCCACACAAATACAAGTCAAAGACGATATGTGTTTTACCGCGTAGAATAGAGTACAGTCAACCAATTTGATTTCTAGGCCACTTTGGACCATGTTAAAGTGACGTTGTCAACCAAAACGTAGGAGACTTCCTATGATTTGGTTAACAACGTCACGTTGACAAAGTCCATACATACCTTCATACCTTCCGTGGTTTCACCTGATGGTTCCAACGGAAGACCAGCGCTGACTTTAATGCCAGCATTACGCTGAGTTGGGACCATTTCGTGGCTACTTTCTTCTTGTATTTGTTAATCTGTTCTTTGTTATGCATGTCACGAATAAATGATTTTCTTTCTTTCTTTCTTTCATAGTGGCCTAGGAATCAAATTAGTTGACTGTACCTGTAATAACTTTACTTTGACCTATTTCCGTATTCTTCTTGCTGTTATTTACTTGGCAGCAATGGCCGCGGAATAAAAAACAATACGATACCATGTTAAAGGCGATATCGTTTTACCCAGCAGGATCGAAGCTGTCACATTTCACATACAGAATAATATGGTAGCAACACGTATGTAACATTTTTGAACACGTTTTACTAAATCTAACGATGTAGTGTTCAAAAGATGCAAGGACAATAATTGACAAAAAATAGTAACAGTAACATTTGTGATGTGATGGTCATAAATTACACGCTTTAGCTGTACAGTCACGAGATTTAATTTGGTACCCACCTTAGGTCCAATGTCAATCTGACACTCTACAACAATAAGGTCGAGTCTCCTAAAAGTTCAAGCATATTATTCTTGAAATAGGTCCCAAATTAACGCGTGACCGTACATTCATTTGACGGCCAATTGTAATCAATCCATTGGAAGAACGCCAAAATTTTAGCAGACACAACTTCAGTCCAATGGCTTTAGTTTCTTGCAACAAATGGATGCAAGTCCGTCCATTCACGGGCCGCTTGGCGTGATGCCACGCGCCACGGCACAAGGTTCTTGCACACACACTCGACGCGTAGGAAAAATAACATTAACATAAAAATAAGCTTAAAATGGCGTGACGATAGTGGACGGAGAAATCCTTAGGCTGCCATTGGATCAAAATTGGCGGCGAAAGGTTCGGCATTCACAATAATATGGATATGACGCCGCGCCAAATGGAGCTATGGACTGACTATGAATGTCCAGCTTTACGCACACGTATATAGTATCTAGCTTCACATATATGTAAAATATTCAGTTAAAATGAATGTGATGACAGGTTCCCTGTTCTTCATGAACTTGGATATAACTTTATATAGAGAAGTAATCTTTTGCATGTGTACAGGGAACCTATTGTAGGAAAAAAAAACATTTTCTATTAATATGCGAAATACAAACGATACAGTATTTAATAGAATATTCTATAACACTATGAGTAAACGACGAGTTAAAAAAACAATTTTAACAACACATTTCTTGACCCATTATATTATTAACATTAAAAATAACCTAGCTATCAAAAGTAGATTCCAACAAGTCCAAACTCGACGGGTATACCGTTGAGCCGTTGAGGAGTTCCTATGGCCACCTTCCGTCTCCATCATCACACCAGCTCGATGGTACCATAATATTGTGTTTTAACTTCCTTATAATCATAGGATTGGCTTGGAATTTGGGATGCATATGCGATTACGATGACAATACAATAAATATGTTTTATAAATATCTATTATTTTATATATGTATGTATATTATGTTAACTATTTTGTAAATATGTTATTTATTTGCTTTGTGTTTTGTCTTTATTTTTATATGCACCACTTTCGCTTAGTATCTGTATGATTGGTTGGTTATAAATAAATAAAATACAATAATATAGTACTGTCAAGGTGGTGAGATGATAGGAAGGAACTCCTAATCTCATAGTAGACCAGTCGAGTTTGCACTAATTGGTTTTCAAGGTAAGTTTTTTTCAACAGTATCAGGAGTACAATCAGCCACGTGTTATTAAAAATGTGTATTTTTACTTTCGATTATTGACGCAAGAAAGATAAAATTAACTAGAGGCGCGTGTCATAAATTATTGATCTTATCTTGACTAAGCTGCCTTTCTGACGGAACAGAATTGTCAGTTTTTGACTTGACATATCCTGGGACGAGCATCTCAGTTAAGACGAGTTTATTACAGTTACGCTTTTTTATGGCATAGAGAAGACAAACGAGCACACAGGCCACCTGATGGTAATTGGAAACTGTGACCCATAGACATTCGCAATCACAAGACTGCAATGCAATCCTAAGACTGCAAATGCGTTGCCAACCCTGAGGACTAAGACGGAATGCCTCTATGCTAGTCATTTCACCGGCTGTCTTATCCCCAAACCGGAACACAACAATGCGAACACTGCTGTTTGGCGGTAGGATGGACTTGCACTCGCAACTGACAGTATAATTTGTCACTCGAGTGGAATCGACTGTAGTCGTTTTATCTCACAAAAGCGACACGTATAGACACGCACACTACGGCGACAGCAACGCACACAAATATAACCTATCCACTTTGTTTTTATCTACACAATAGCAAGTGGAAAGAAGTGGTCTCTGCCTACCCCTCTGGGAAACAGGCGTGATTTTAATGTATGTATGTATCTACACATATATTGTAAGTCCTCTATTACGCGTTCAAAACCCGTAGGCAATGACCAGCATTACCTGCTGTTAATTTTGGAAGATGTTCTAAATTTGGATCTCATTACCATACAATATTCGATAACGTAATGAAATTACGTTATAGCTGTCATCGCTGTCACCTACTACCACAGGTGATGCCTTGTAATTATGTACTTATAATATGTGCGTAGATAAAGTATTGTACGCGACTCCCTTTGCGTAATGTGTCAGGTAATATACTATTATTTTACAGAACATGGAATACTTGATACTAAATACAGTACGTGTGTTTTCATTTCAAGTCTACTTTTGGGGCAGTAGTGTCACTCTTTGATGTGCATACGACGGGCACGCTACGCACTATAAGTAGTTGCCCTTATCAGCGTTTACAGAAAGCAAAACTCGATCTGGCTGTTAGTAGCAACGGCGATATAAATTCGATAAAATAAAATTCTGTCATGTATTAAGGACCATAGATTCTGAGTGGAAAATGAACGCCGAATGAAGTGTAAATAACTTTTTTTTTTTTAAATTCGTCTTTTTCTAATGAATTGAAGCGGTAAAATGTGACAAAAAAAAACATGCCCAAATAATAGTTCGTTTGCACTGTTTTTTTTTTTAGATATAAATGACCTGTATTAATAACTGTTTCAATCTGTCATTTTTAAATTTTCATAATTCCATAAATACAGTATTTATGGATTTCAAAACTAAAAGCTGGCCTCCTTTGTATACAATAGCCTTATGTCCAATATTTAAGGTTTTTCCATACCACTTAGATAGATCGAACGTGTCCACTCTTTGCATTCCTTTCTAGAAGTGAGAAGAACCTAACTATTTGCGTACAAAGTCGCGGGCGGTCTAGTGTTCTATATCTATGACGACTACCTACAAACACCCCCCCGGGAGGGCCCCCTCTTCTAAATTCCTATTTAGCATCTGTCAAAACAAAAGCTAATTTCAGATGCACTAGGAGAACATAAACTAGGATAAAATGCGTTTTAGGTCTGGGTTAGCCGCGGCTCGAACTACTTCAAGTTCTGCATACCTAGTATTTTCCCAGTAAAAATATAATTGTTTCTTATTTATAAAATGACTTAAAAGTGATGCGAGGTTCTATAAAACAATGAAGTACAAAAAAAACACATGCGTATTTCATCCTGGAGTACCAGGACCGCATAGCCAACCATGTTACTAACAGCTCAGATCGAGGCATATATAAAATTCACTTACGATTTACCTCTCTATATTCTATACAAGCTTAAACAAAATTTACATTTTGAGAAATTTACAAAAAAATGTCACCATCTTAAAAAAAAATGCTCAACAGCACACATACATATCTACCATCTCTTCCCTTCTTAGTTAGTTGGAAAAAGATAGCATGCGTTACTGTTAACATTGGAACCTAAAAACAAATTTTCTCATTGAATAAGGACCTTACTAAATTGAGTAGATAGAACCTACGCATTTTAGGAAAACCATATTCCATTAGAAACTAAGGCCAAAACGATATCTAAATTTACTTTTTTAACCACTTAATGATTATGAATAAAACGATCACAAGTTTTTTCATACATTATTCGTATGACGTCACTTGATGATGACATTTATAAATCTATACACACGTCACGACAGCACTTATTAACTTGACAGTAAAGCCGAGTTTTAAATAATACGATAACAATGTAAAATAGAATAAGGCCCCTGATGACACAAAAATAGCGCTTGCAATCTGGCTCTAAACAACATTCACTTACATTTTTAAATGGCAAAACGGCCAGCATTCGGGTCAAAAAAAACATGTCAACGTCAAACTGACACATCAAGTGACGTCACCAATAAGGCAATGCTAACCTCTTGCATACATTTGCACGAATCAGTCGAAATTCACAGGGCGCTAGGTATATTAAGTGGTAACGTATCAGAAATAGTTTAAAAATTAACATTTAATAGTATAATAATATTTAATAATAATTTATTATAGTCCACGATTCGTTTAGATCTATTCATTGCGAACTCACAACACAATCGCACTGTTATATTATTAAAAATATAATAATAGTCTCCTTGTGGTCTTATATGTAAATCTGTAACAAAAAAAAACAATTCATCAGTACAAAAAAAAAGTTTTTAATAGTAGTTTATATGACTGGTGCATAATGAGAGGCATTAATACACGAGCCTCTATTATGAAACGAGACACGAGACTCATAATAAGATCATGCGAGAGTTTTAATTGGTTAATTATATGTAGGTAATGTATACAGTCGAATACATAACTTTATCTACATGCATATCATACGTTTTCTCTGTCAGGGGGGTGAAATAGGGAAGGTCTTAATTTAGTATAATTACCATTTTGCCGTTCTAAGTAACCAGATTTGACAACTGTCACAGCCGTACAAACTATAACCTCAAACACATATTTCGTACTAGGATGACAGCATTGACAGCTGTCAAAACTAAGATGACAGCTGTCAAAACGGGCCTCTTAAAACGGCAG
>OZ014464.1:3182378-3239678 GCA_963966035.1 Acleris laterana
GAAAAAATATCCGTCAAATATTCATCAATCTTTTTGTACGAGTATATTAATTCCTTGGTTTTTGCCTTACATAAAAAAATTACAATATTGAGTCGTAATAGATAAAGATTGATTTCTTTTTCAGAATATGTGTTGTTACGACGGATTACTAACATTTTTAAGTGAAATAATAGACACAAATAACGTATTTTTATTTGTGTTGATCGTAAAAACGTTAGAAAACATACAAACCTCACACCAATTGACCTAGTCCCAAACTAAACTCTAGAGCTGTACTATGGGTACTAGACAACGATATAAATACTTATATAAAGAAGTATATACTTAAATACATTAGAAAACATCCATGACTCTGGAACAAATATTCGCGCTCATCACACAAATATCTGCCCTTACCGGGATTCGAATCCAGGACCGCTAGCTTCGTAGGCAGGGTCACTACCCACTAGGCCAGCGCGTCGTCTAAAATAGTTACAATGGTAAAACGTTGTCCTTAAAAGTCACACAACATAAAGACCAAATTATACGATTAATATCGACAGTAAATCGGAAGATTATCAATCCATCAATGACGTCACTCACCACTAAAGTCCCTAGACACAGCTCTTGGTGCGGCGTGCGCACGTCCAGAGCTGCAGGCAGGTCCCACACCTTGATTTTACCGTCGTACGCGCCGCTTACTATCCTCTTGTTGTCAAACCTGCAATTGACATTATGAAAAGTTTACATTTCAACTCGTGAAAAGGTAGAAACAGTTTTATATTGATACTGCTGCTGACTTATGGTGACCTGGTAGCTTTTGCATGACACCGTAGAAGAACAGTTACTTAGTTAGTGTACTGCTGAAGTTTTTATAGTATGGCTGTGTCTATATCGTGTGTCAACTGTGGATAAAGCATCCGTCACTTATTGACACGGTATTTATCTACCTGTCAGAAGGTGACGGATGCCTTATCCAAAATTTATCACGCGATAAACGCAGCCATATTAGGCCCCCTGGTAGCTTGTAGAAGGAACAGTTTTATAATGTGATACTGCTAGTGACTTATGATAACCTGGTAGCTTTTTCATTTCAAGCCCTGAATTAAAAGGAACAGTTTTATATTGATACTTATTGACTTATGGTAACCTGGTAGCTCTGTATACAATGACGTATTTATTTAACCACTGGCTAATCGTGCAGATCCTCGGGAAGGTTTGTCCAGCCGTGGATGTCTTTCGTCTGATATAATGATGAAAAGCAGGCAAGTACTAAATGTGAAACAGTGAATGTAGGGGTCTAAAACAAGATTGCTTTTGGTATGTTATGTAGCAAGTGGAAAGAAGTGCTCTGCCTACCCCTCTGGGAAACAGGCGTGATTTAATGTATGTATGTATGTATGTATGTTATCGTGTTTTTTTTAACTCAGCCGTTGGTACTATCAAGTAAATAAGAGCTACAGATGTAGTGCAAAATGATTTTCCTTCGGGAAAACTCGGATCTCAATCGGAATACGATGGCACCCGAACTGTCAATCAATGATTGTATTAAATGAGTGACGTTTTCATGTCCATTAAAATGGAACTTTATTGTTTAGTGTCAAATGACAAAGTGACAAATGACAGCATTTGTCATTTGACACTAAACAATAAAGTTCCATTTTAATGGACATGAAAACGTCACTCATTTAATACAATCATTGATTGACAGTTCGGGTGCCATCGTATTCCGATTGAGATCCGAGTTTTCCCGAAGGAAAATCATTTAGCACTACATCTGTACCTGTAACGTTGACAATACGATAAAACGTCAAAAGCAATATGGTTTTTCCGAGCAGAATTCACTTTGACCCGTGTGTACGTGTTCAGTTGTCCTGGTACTTTCCCTACCCCATTTAAGAGTCGTACTACTACCACCAACAAGTTTCTGTGATGGTACTTTCGCGGCGATCTTTTACCTAATAAATCCACTCTGGATGGTATCTGGATTGTCTTTGGATGGTGTCTGAATAGCATAGAGGCATTCCATCTTAGTCCTCAGGGTTGGCAACGCATTTGCAGTCTCAGGATTGCATTGCAGTCTTTGAATGCGAATGTCTATGGGTCACAGTGTCCACTTACCATCAGGTGGCCTGTGTGCTCGTTTGTCTTCTCTATGCCATAAAAAAAAAGGTACTGACCGTATACACCGCACCAACTCCTCATGCCCCTCCAGCACGCGGATGCACTGTCCGCACTCGATGTCCCACAGCCTGATCGTGTTGTCTGAGGAGCCTGACACGACTAGGCGGTCCCGGTACTGCAGGCACGCGATGCCTCGCTTGTGGCCGTTTAGCGTGCGGACGAACTCGCACGATGATGTGTTCCACACCTGCACACGATATTCATGATTGATAACAAAAAACCGGGAAATAGCATGTCGGAATGCATGTTATACGAGGGCTGCTACTTATGTAACCGGAATAGAAAAAATAAACAAACGTACATGGCTAAATATGGTTTTATTGTTTTTCGAAGTATTCTCCGTGATAATCGATGCACTTTTGCATACGTTGAAACCAATTTATAAAGCACTTTTTCCACTCTGACTGAGGTATCTCCAAAACGTGCTGTCTGAACGCGTCGACGGCATCTTCACGGGTCGAAAATCGTTGACCACGTAATTTATTCTTTACATTTGGAAATAAATAGAAATCATTGGGTGCCAAATCAGGGCTGTAAGGTGGATGACCCGTTAATTCTATATTTTGACCTTCCAAAAATCGAGTCGTTTCACGTGATGTATGACAGCTGGCGTTATCACGGTGCAGAATGATTCTCCGTCGCTGGTTGTTTTTCCGTATTTTTTCAAATACTTCCGGCAAACAAATGGTCGTGTACCACTCCGAATTAACCGTTTTACGATTCTCTAGGGGCACTGTAGCCACATGGTCATTAATACCAAAAAAGCAGGCCACCATTTGCTTCAAGGTGCTTTTTGCACGAGTTACTTTCGTAGGGTTCGGCTCATTTTGAAACACCCACACCGTTGATTGTTGTTTAGTTTCGGGATCATACGCATAGATCCAGGATTCGTCACCTGTGTAGATATTATAAACAGCTTTTGAGTCACCACGGTTATATTTTTTCAACATTTCCTTGCACCATTCGACGCGAGCCTCTTTTTGATCCTTAGTTAAGTTGTGCGGGATCCAACGCGAACAAATTTTTTTCACAGCTAAGTGTTCATGTAATATCTTATTAATGCTCGTCATACATATGCCTATAGTCGCCTCTATCTCGCGATACGTAACATGACGGTCATGCATTATAAGTTTTCGCACAGCTTCAATATTTTGTGGTACAACGACCGATTTCGGGCGACCATCCTTAACTTCGTCCCTGAGCATACTACGTCCACGATTGAACTCACTAAACCAGTGATACACAGTAGTTTTGGATGGAGCTTCATCACCAAAAGTCGAAGTTAGTTGATCTATGCACTGTTGTTGCGTTAAACCACGCCGAAAATCGTAATAAATCATAGCACGAATATTTTCACGAGTGAGTTCCATTCTTGCAGCGAGATTAAAATTTAAACCCGCCAAAAACAAAAGACTAGCGTACATAAGAAAAAAAATATATAGCGGCCAGTATTAAAAAAAGTTCAAATTTTACCATGGAGGTCAGATATAGCGTTTAAAAATGTTGGAATTCTGGATTCCGGTTACCTAAGTAGCAGCCGGGTGAATATTTGGCGTTTCAACCGCCGTCATTATTGTTTTTGCATATTATTCAATATAAACTCAATAACTTTCTTGTTATTTTGAATGGAATGGATACTACCCCCGGGTCCGCTGATTTTGACATCAAAAGTTGCTGGTAGCTATCGTTATTTTCGTCAATGTATTAAAGAGAATAATGACGGCGGTTGGAACGCCCGAATATTCACCCAGCCCTCGTAAGTTTTCTACAATATGTGAGAAACCTCTGTGGTTGCCCTGTATCTTAATGTACAGCTGGGTGGATCAACTTTTTGTTGTTGTTATTCTGTCCCGTAACCCAGGAGACAACAGTGTTAGAGATTCTTAGAAAAAATGATATAATATATACTTCTAGCACACTCAGGAGAAAGCCCATAAAAGAATGGGTTTGGAATTGGCCATGCTTCATTTTTTTTTTGTATGGTTTTTATAATTTATTTGATAAATATAGACTATTTTAAGAAAGTAATTTCGGTATTTTTGTTTTTAATTAACCCTATGTACATTAAAAAAATATATTAATTTATTGCTGACGTGACGTCATCAAACGCATAATGAATAAATGTAGTCTTCGCCTGCATAAAAAGAAATTACAGTAAAGTCTATGGTAAAGTCAACAACAACATCAAGGTGTCAACGTCACCGAGGACAGGCTTAAAATTTTTTGAAATCATTATCTGAACTTGTTTGAAATGGAAGGCCACAAATGTTTCGTCCCTTTATGTCCGAATAACAGCAGGGATGACCCGGATTTGTTATTCGTACCAATCCCGGAACGACGGCGAGAGGAATGGTGTCGTGAAGTGAAGCCAAACACTTCAAGAACTATTTGCAGTTTTGTTGTGAAGATCATTTAAATGTACTGGTATGTACCTGTTTAAAACAAACACGTTACTTTTACACAATGGTTTAACAATAAAGTCTTGACCATTGAGTACTCGTATAAATTAGATTGCATTTATTAATTATAATAAACAAACAATTTACGAAAAGAAACTACACGTCAATGTCAAATTTGTGTTTGATATAGACTAGACAGACGTCAGTCGGTTTTTTTTTAAATATGGCAATGGAATCATATCCATTATTCGTTTGATAACTCACAGAAAGGTCATTTGAAGGACAAAACATTTCAACGAATATCTTAATAATGTGAGACTTTTTTTTAAATCTGATATACAGAAACTGTACCGAAAGCTTGTTTCTCGAAATGGTTTTGAGATTTCCATACATATTTAAAAAGTTAGCATGGCTAATTGCCAATAAAACTGATTTTTAGTGGACTTATATTCTTTGAAATCACAGTTTTAAAGAGTGACTCAGGAGACGTAACCATGGCAACGAGCTACAAAGAAAAGTTGATTGACCCACCTGTATCTCAACGTTTACATTAAATTGTCGGTCACCTATACTTTAATGCGAACATTAAGATGCAACCACATGGATAACCGATACTTTAATGACATGCAATACTTTAATGGGCGGCTGACAGATGCAAACGTCAAAATAAAGTTCGTAGCGGAGCGTCGTAAAGGGGCGTATTCGTAATGTCCCTCACTCGAGTTTCATATAATATCTGGAATTTTATGTATAATTTAAAAAAGTCATATCCATGTTATGCTTTCGTCACCATATTGCATCCATGAGCCGCCCTTTAATTAAGTTTTGTTGCGGGTACATTAAAACACAACTGATATGGCTTACCGATGTACCTGCGCAGATGACATTTTTTCGAAGCGCGGGAACCAATCAGCGTAGCGCGGTTGTATTCTGTGCTATTATTGGTTATTAGTGACGCCATGTTGACGCGCGTTTGTCATTCAGTCAGCCGATAAACGTGAGTGAGTGAGATGGAAAAAATAGATGCAATTTAATTTGCACCGTGTAACTATTACGTACAAGTCCGATCGTGGGTTTTAATCGTGCTTTCGGAAATGATCGGAATCGTTGTTCGTGTGTGCGCGAACGAAGATTCACCCCACGCGATATCGGTTGATAAGACAGCCGGTGAAATGACTAGCATAGATGCATTCCATCTTAGTCCTCAGGGTTGGCAACGCATTTGCAGTCTTTTGAATGCGAATGTCTATGGGTCACAGTTTCCACTTACCATCAGGTGGCCTGTGTGCTCGTTTGTCATCACTATGCCATAAAAAAAAACTTAGAACGTGATCCTTCTGAAGAAGTGCACATTCCGGGAAAGTGAGGTTTACAAGCCTAGCCCGACGCCCCGCCCCCCCCCCGTGGTACCTTGATGGTGCGGTCCCCGCTGGCGCTGACGATGTACTTCTCGTCGAAGTCGACGACGTTGACGGCCGCGCGGTGCCCCACCAGCACGCGCCGCAGCATGATCTCCGTCGTCGACGTCATGTCCCACACGGCTATCGAGCGGTCCTGGGGATCGTACAAGGGTTAAGCGCGAGGAATAGCGGGTATAACTGGCCCGACTCATACGACCTATCGTCAGTGCGCCTGCAATACCGCGTAACTAATAAATTAAATAAGTTGCAAAGTACACCTTAGCACCTAAGTCAGTAAGGTAGATTTTGCAACTACATGATTTTTTTACTTACGCGGTATTGCAGGCGCACTGACGCTATAGCTATTTTGGTATTATCCGTTGTAACTCGTGTATTTGCTTTTGGAAAGCACTATTTGGTAAAGGAACTGATGATGAAGACTACTTATGGCCACCGGAACTCCTGAACGGTATATATTTCAAGGGTGGCTACAAGATATTTCGATTGAGACTGCGCCGAGCGTCCAGTGGCGCCCTCATTACTTTTATTGTGTTTTCTAATAAACTAAAGTATTTTCTTGAAATTGGACGAAATGTGTTTGTACTACAAATGAAAACACAACTTATAGGGTATATCATATAGTTTAATAACAATTCACCTTCGAGTTATTAACTTAACGAAAAAAAGTGGCCACCTTTTCCCGTTAAGCTGACTACTCAAAGGGTAATTGTTATTAAAGTTTGTTACGTATCCCATAAATTGTGTTTATACTTGCGCTACAAACACATTTTGATAGTTAAAAGATAAAAAAAAAAGATAAAAGACATTTATTCAGTAAGTAGGCCGTTCTGGCACTTTTACACGTCAAGAATCTACCAGCGCTTCGCAAGAGACACTGCTGAGAAGAAACGCCGCAAGAAACTCAGCAGTCAGTCATTTTTTAAACATATTAATTACAATGGTACTACTTAATCTAGCATTATATAAAGCAATAAATATTAAATTCAATATAATATCCAATAACATAAGTAGATCAGCAGGAAAACATGCCAAAAAATCTTACGTGAGAGATAAAGGAAGAAAAAGGAGAAATAAAAATCAAGAAAAAAAACTAAAACCCACCTACTCATAATGTTTATAACTTATAACACGGTGCAAGATGACCACATAAAAGTTTCGATATGTTTTCCTACATCAACGGTGTCCCCTAGACAAGATAAAGCTTTTGCAATTGATCAAATTATTAATGACTATGCTTCGGGTTTAGACCATGCATTTTTGTCTGTTAGATAGTCCTCGACCCTATAATACGCTTTAGACATTAACGACTTTTTCAAGTAATTTTTAAGTGCTGGAAAGGGTAACTTTAAAACTACGTCAGGTAATTTATTAAAGAAATGAATGCATTGACCAACAAATGATTTATATACTTTACGAACGCGGAATTTACGAATAGCGATTTTATTTTTATTTCTAGTATTTAAATTATGTACATCAGAATTCTTGGTGAAAGAATCTAAATTCTTAATAACATAAATAATATTTTCATAAATAAATTGAGACGCTACAGTTAAGATATTAATTTCTTTAAAAAGTTCTCTTAAGGAGTCACGGGAATTTAAGTTGTAAATAGAACGAATGGCCCGTTTTTGTAAAACAAATATAGTTTGAATGTCAGCAGCCTTACCCCAAACCAAAATACCGTACGACATGACACTATGGAAATAACTATAATAAACTAAGCGAGCTGTCTCAACATTGGTTAATTGTCTAATTTTCCTAACGGCGTAAGCTGCCGAGCTTAGTTTACCTGCCAGTACAGCTATATGGGGACTCCATTGCAAATTTTTATCTATTGTTATGCCTAGAAAAACTGCCTTATCTACCATTTGCAAACACTCGTCATTTAGAAAAATTCTAGAATCTACCGGTTTAACGTTAGGCAAAGAGAATCTAACACATTTAGTTTTCTTAGCATTTAGTAGCAAATTGTTGGAAGTAAACCAATTAAGTACTTTAACTAGGGTGGCGTTTATCCTACTGTAGTCTACAGTTTGTCTTTCTACCTTGAAAATTAGTGAAGTATCGTCAGCGAAAAGTACAATATCACAAAGTTTATCTACTGTTGGTGGCAAGTCATTTATATACACCAAAAATAAAAAGGGACCTAAAATAGAGCCTTGTGGCACACCTATTTTCACTGTAGCTCCAACAGATTGAGTTTTGTTTACAACAACTGTTTGAGTTCTATCACGTAGATAAGAAGACATAAGACTTAAAGCTTTATTGGCCAATCCATAATGTTCTAATTTTAAAATAAGGGTCGTATGATCCACGCAATCAAAAGCTTTAGAAAGATCACAAAATATTCCTACTGCATCGCAAGATTTCTCCCAACTGTTATATATATATTTAATGAGCACAGAAGCCGCATCAATAGTGGATCGTCCTCTGGTGAAGCCGAACTGGTTACTGTTAAGCAGTTTATTTCTATTGAAGTGACCTAACATATCATTTAACATTAACTTCTCAAAGACTTTACTTAATACTGGTAGTATGGAAATGGGACGGAAGTTTGTTAAATCACTCATCTCGCCCGATTTTAAAAGAGGTATGACTTTACTATTTTTCATGAGATCTGGGAAGATCCCCTCCGATATGCAATTATTATAAATTAATGCTAGATGGGGTGCAATTACATCTATGATATGAAAGAGTACTTTAACTGATGTGCCCCACAAATCCTCGGTCTTTTTTAAACTAAGCGATTTAAATACCTTGACTATTGAAACTGAACTTACCGGGCTGAATTCAAAGTTTATATTACATTTACTGACATTAGTGCAAAGTAATGATTGAGCTTTAACCGCGGATGATTTAAGATATTTCGTAGTATTTATGGCTATGTTGGAAAAATAATCTTCAAATGCTATGGCCACGTCTTTATTTGACGTGATTAGTTTGTCACCTGTGTTTAGGGTGATTTTATTATCGCGAGTTTTTGATTAATTAAAAACCCAATAACAGTAATGAGGGCGCCACTGGACGCTCGGCGCAGTCTTAAGATAGTTGAGCGACTATGACCATAATTAGGTTTACATATGATCACGACTTTCTCACGGCGTTGCGTTTTCTTACTAATTGAGAAGAGGGACTACATAACAGCATAATCATGATCACTAAGATATACAAAAAAAATGAAATAAAAAATGTGTCACAAAAATGGCTCCACCTTAAGATAATGGTAGCGATCCGGTCGGACCTTCCACTTGATACGGAACCCTAAAACGGTAGAATACCGATAGCTAATAAGCTAATAGTACTATCAGACCATTGGAACCTTGACCCACCATAGAACTATGTCACAGAGACGTTATAACTCAACTCAACTCTAATGCTCGTCTCGAGATGCGTCAAAAATGACAGTGTTCTATGACTTGACGTTTACTTTGACGTATCTTGTGACGGGCCTCTCAGCCAAGATGAGTTTATTAATACGGGCATTTGTTAGAGTGTGCATGTTTCCTCATGAGGTTTTTTCTTCACCGTTATAGCATCGAGTAATGTAGTTAAGTTAGACAAACTCATTGGTACTATCAGACCATTGGAACCTTGACCCACCATAGAACTGTGTCACAGAGACGTTATGATTCAAGTCATAAGAAGTGTCAAACAAATTGTTTTATAATGTCACTGTGACACCGTTCTATGGTGGGTCAGGGTTCCATTGGGCTGATAGTACATGAAAGTCATCCTACTTATCCTACCAACTCTTCACCCTACACTGCACTGTCCCGAGATCATCGTACTGTAAACACAGGACGGAACCCGGGTCCGTCCATCTGTACCCTTTACCTTGCTGCAGGTGACCATCATGCCGTTGCAGAACCGCAGATGCAGCACGGCCTCGCAGTGGTGGATGAGCGTGTTGAGCATGGCGCCCGTGTTCACGTCCCACACGCGCACCGTGCTGTCCGAGGAGCCCGAGATAATGGCGCGCTCGTCGTACTGGAGACAGAGGACGGAACCCGTGTGGCCTTGTAGCTCCTGGAAATAAGTTATGGAATTGTTTGATTAATTTAGCTTGATGTTTAAGACTGCACCGAGCAAACGTCGATCGTCCAGTGGCGCCCTCATGACTATTATTGGGTTTTCTAATTAACTAAAGAATTTCCTTGCAATCAGACGACACATTTTTGTAGCGAAAGTAAAAACACAATTTATGGGATACGTAACAAACTTTAATAACAATTACCCTTTGACTAGTCAGCTTAACGGGAAAAGGTGGCCACTTTTTTCCGTTAAGTTGATAACTCGAAGATGAATTGTTATTAAACTATGTGATATACCCTTTAAGTTGTATTTTTATTTGTAGTACAAAAACCTACCGACCAATTTCAAGAAAATACTTTAGTTAATTAGAAAACACAATAATAGTAATGAGGGCGCCACTGTACATCTGTACGCTTGGCGCAGTCTTAACTAAACGTCTTTCAGAAAGCACAAAATGAACACCTTAGGGGTTGACTAAAGTCATAATTGAGAACCGGCTTACCTTAACGCATTGTAAAGTTTTTCTGTCCCATATTTTGATTGTGTTGTCCCTGAGGCCGGACACTATTTTGTTGTCGTCATATTGCAAACAGTACACGCCTTTCGAGTTCTCTGATCTGCAGTTTATCCTCTGGAAGACAAAAAACAAAGGTTTAATGAAATATACTTTGCGGGTGGTAGGACCTTGTGCAGGGTCCGTCCGGATCGCTACCACCATCTTATCCATTAACCTACCGCCAAACAGCAGTGTTCGCATTGTTGTGTACCGGTTTGGGGGTAAGACAGCCGGTGAAATAACTAGCATAGAGGCATTCTATCTTAGTCCTCAGGGTTGGCAACGCATTTGCAGTCTTAGGATTGCATTGCAGTCTTGTGAGTGCGAATGTCTATATGGATCACAGTTTCCACTTACCATCAGGTGGCCTGTGTGTTCGTTTGCCTTCTCTATGCCATAAAAAAAAAAAAAAACTTTAAACGGTCCATAGTTAGTTGTAAGAGGAGTCCATAAATAATAATAAAAAGAGAAAATGGGTAGCCTACAGTAGTCAGCTGCAAACTGTGCGGTCAAAATGATCTGCACTCGACTCTATTATCACGAGAATACGTCGTGTCTAGATCATTTTGAGCATGTTATTCTGCTTACCCACTTTTGATGGTGACCGTACGAGCCAGATAAGCTACTTTAAAAAAAAAAACAGTATTCCTTTACAAGCAATCAGAAAAGGTTAGCATTTTTTTTTATGACTTAAGTAATTTTTTTTAAATGTCACCTGACTTAACCTCTATAAAAAAGATTGGAAATTATTATGGTTCCAGCAAAAAACGGTGTTCAATGAAATGATACAATTAATGAAGTAAAATTCTATAGATGGGTTACCCCTCTAAGGCCCCATTTTGTTTGATTGATTATTGTATGTACAGTCAACCAATTTGATTCATAGGCCACTATGGACTTTGTCAACGTGACGTTGTAAACCAAATCATAGGGAGTCTCTTACGTTTTGGTTGACAACGTCACTTTAACATAGTCCAAAGTGGCCTAGAAATCAAATTGGGTGACTGTACCGTTCTCCCAGCTCCTTAACAGCTTTCGCCTAGCTATTGCTATCACCCAAATAACTTAATAATAACTTAATCGTAAGAAATATGTAAACATTGTATATTGTCTAGGGGACACGGTTTCTGTAGGAGAATGTATCGAAACTTTTTATGTAGTTGTCTTACACCATCATAATTAAGTATAATTTTTATAATTATTTTTCTATTACTTACTACTAATTCGTTCTGGAGAAAATTCAGAGTTTTTCCTGCTCAACTATGCGTGAATACATTTATTTCTTATATATCGTATGTTAGATTCATTGTTTTATATAATGCTAGGGTAAGTTTTATAATTGTATATTTAAAAAACGACTACCGGTTAACTGGGGTTACTTTGATTTACGGGGTAACATTGCTCACCCCTAAAACGACCACTATTTTAGTGGTAATCTTCTTAAATTATTTAAAAAATTGTAGAACTATATAAGTAGCTTGCTACTGATGAAACATTTAATAGAATAATTGAATATTAAAACTAGTTTTTGGGGTGGGCAATGTTACCCCGTCAATCAAAATAACCCTAGTTGACGGTAACTGTTGAGTTTCTTGCGGCGTTTCTTCTCAGCAGTGGTCTCTTGCGAAGCGCTGGTAGATTTTTGACGTGTAAAAGTGCCCGTGCGGCCTACGTACTGAATACACATCTTTTATCTTTTTTTTTACCCTTGCACACCGAACTGACAGTATACTTGTCACTCGTGTTTCATAGAAAAATGAAGATTGCCGATAGCAATTAAGAAAGTGGTTGTACTGTATGTATGTAAACACTTTGACTATTTACCTGTAAGTTATGCCTGCCCATCCGCCAGTTGTCCTCTATAGACCTAATGTCCTGGATAATCTTCGGGTACAGCTGTCTGTAGAACGAATGTGGGGGGTGTTGGAGGCCATCTTTGGGTTTGAACAAATACTGACACCTGAAAATGACAATGAATTACACTGTAAAAAAACCGTAAAAATAAATAAATATCAGGGGACAATGTCACACCAATTGACCTAGTCCCAAGCTAAGCTCGAGGCTTGTATTGTACTTATATAGAGAAATATATAGAAAACATCTATGACTCAGGAACAAATATTCGCGCTCATCACACTAATATCGGCCCTTACCGGGATTTGAACCCAGGACCGCTAGCTTCGTAGGCAGGGTCACTACCAACTAGGCCAGCGCGTCGTCAGAGACAGTGGGAATGTTAGAAGGGGTAGGCCGAGGCGAACGTTCCACGGTCAGAAGGGGCTAGGTCAGGAGACTCTAAACAGACGCACGTGTATGATGAGACTCGAGTGTAGAGGAAGCGAGGGAAATTTGTCTAGATCGGATAGGAGAAGTGGTCTCTACCTACCCCTACGGGAAAGAGGCGTCATTGTATGTGTATGTATGAATTACACTGTATTAAAAATTATTTACAAAATTCTGTTAGTATAGGACCGTGGAGTTAAAGATCTAGTGGTCAAACGACATTGTATCTTGTTTTAAAGCAGCAGTGTTCGATGTGTTCTGGTGTGGGATAAGACAAATGGTGAAATTACTAGCATAGACGCTCTATCTTAGTCCTCAAGGTTGGTATCGTATTTGCGGTCTTAGGATTGGGATCTTAAGATTGTACTCTTGAGAATACAGATGTCTATGAGTCACAGATCTCACTTTTTACCATCAGGTGGCCTGTGTGCTTGTTTACCTTTCCCACTGATACCAGGGTTTGAAAACCCGACTACCCAGGCAGCATGAGAAGTGAGAAGGTCTTATTATAGCCTATGATACTCATACCAATTAAATGTTACCCATAGCAAGAAACATCAATAACCATTATTTTACGGTAGTCAGGTAAAATTAAAACAGGTTGAGTCATTTATAAAATTGCGGAAAAACCGAAGATGGAACTTTGCCCAGTGTGACAGAAATGGCTAGAGAAAATTGCATGAATTCCTCTAACTGTGCCAAAATGCACTACTGCAAAGAATGTAGTAGCTGCAAGGGCTTGTGGAGTAAGATAGCATTATGTTTTATATGGACGGCGTAAACATAAGTGCGAGAGAGATGTAAATAAATAAGTTATTGCTATTTTTAAACCTAGGTTTTCAGTAATAGTGAATACACAGTGGCCAATAAATAGGCCAGACCGAAAATGTCCCTGAATAACAAATATGGCTTCGAAACACCTAATTAAATTAGATTTGTTGAAAAGAAGACTGCCAGAGGACGTACAACAACATGAATTACAACAACATGATTAAAGTTTTGCTCATATGAATTACCAGGAGAGCATGAAATACTTAGCAGTATTCAAAATACTTCTTGTCTCAAAGCATTTAGCGTGGCCCCATCTCAAGGGACACGCTACGAGCGAGAGAGAGCACTTTTGTGTAAAAATTAGCGTTACGGAGTAGACAATAAAATACCAGGATGTCCAACCACAAAAAGAGCAAATTTCAATGATAATTTCCATTTTGCTAATCTAATTTACCAGGAGACCATGAAATACTAGCAGTCACTCCAAAATACTTCTTGGTTTCCCATCCTAGCATTTGAAGCAAAACCCGAGGGCTTTTGTTTCAAATTAAGTGTTAGACTAGTCCAAAAGTACCAGGATCCCATAATAACCAAAGAGCACTCACCATCCTCTTCGCTCTGCTAGCCCTTTCCATAACGAGTCGGTGCGTGTTTTTCTTTCAACCAGCTTCTTCCACAGCATGCCTTCAGAGATGACTCTTTGCCACTCACGGCAAACCAGCTCCGCGGCGCATAAGGAACTCGCGTCGAGATATGAAAGTATATTTTCTGCGATGTGGTCTAGACCTTTTTCTGTTGAGAAACCAAAAAAAAATTTAGAAATTCAACCTTTACGTGAATAACATGGGAATAGCAAGAAACTAAATAATTTACCTACAAAAATTAAACAGACCATCACAGACACTTATAAAGCCCTGGTATTTACTAACATAATACATTTAGCTATTATATTTAACTAGAGACTCGCCCTCGCTACGCTCTGGTTTATGTGAGTTTTCTGTAACATCTGTCACATAAACCAGATTTTATTATACACTAGCGACCCGCCCTCGCTTCGCTTCGGTTTATACGAGTTTTCTATAACATCCGAACATAAAACAGAATTTATTTTACATAAAAACCTTCCTCTTGAATCACTCTAAGTATTAAAAAAACCCGCATCAAATTCCGTTGCGTAGTTTTAAAGATCTAAGCATACATAGGGACAGACAGCGAGAAACGACTTTGTTTTATACTATGTAGTGATGAAAACCTTCCGTGATAAATTATGTAACTTATGGTGAAAACCGCATTCAAATTCGTTGCGTGCTTTAGGAGTTAGCGGATATACAGACGCGCAAAGCGACTTTTTAAACTATGTAAAGAGATGTCGGGTTTTGAAATCTTGCCACGTCTGGATCCAGCTACCTACTTTCATGCAGTGGCAAAATACGAACAGATGCCCTTATGCAAGATGCATGTTTGCAATTTACATGGACGTCAACCATTTCCTTTGTTGATACTCGAAATAGAACTGAGAAAAGAGTCAATGGTATCAGGAACGACACGAACAATACTTATACATACATACATACATTAAATCACGCCTGATTCCCACAGGGGTAGGCAGAGATCTTTGCTCTATTTCGCTCTTTCGCTTCTTCCACATTTATACATCGGACATGCACGCACGTCGGTTTCGGGTACATAAGATTGGCCCTTATCCAGTATTTCTCCGATTTGATTTGAAACGACCCTTCCGACCCTCAATTATTTTTAAACGGGTCTAACAAAAAGCAAGCTTTGAAAACACGATTACCAGGGCAGCATGAGGACTGAAAATCTAACTGCGCCGAGCGTACGCCGGATATACAGTGGCGCCCTCATTACTATTATTGTGTTTTCTGGTAAACTAAAGTATTTTCTTGAAATTGTTGGTAGATTTTTGTACTACAAATGAAAACACATCTTATAGGGTAAATCACATAGTTTAATAACAATTCACCTTCGACTGTGGCCACCTTTTCCCGTTAAGCTGACTACTCAAAGGGTAATTGTTATTAAAGTTTGTTACGTATCCCATAAATTGTGTTTTTACTTGCGCTACAAAAACGTATCGTCTGATTGCAAGGAAATTATTTAGTTAATTAGAAAACACAATAATAGTCATGAGGGCGCCACTGGACGCTCGACGTTTGCTCGGTACAGGCTTAAGCCTCTAGGTTACAAAAAATTATGGATACATACCGTTGCTTAAATACTAAAGGGCCTCAAATCAAAATGTGTTTGAGTTGCATTTAAATTCGGAATGCTATATACTTTAAGTTTTAAATCAAACTATATCTGTTTTTGCTTTGAGGCGCTTTAGCATTTAAGCAGCGATACATACACCCGAATAACATTACCCTTCTCCCTCTTCCTAATCAGGTAAATAATAATTTATTACTGCCGAGACCAGGAAAAACGCCGTTGCAGGTCGAGTATAAGTTAGCGCGACAGAGACGCTCAAGATTTTAGTTCAAACATGTTTTCAAAAAGTAAAAAACGCGGAATATAATGAAATTTCATACATTCTTCTCGGCCGCCTGCCATTGGTAAATAATAACTTAATTTTTTGTAACTCTAAACTCATCTAAAAAAAGAGCAGTAACAAAATGATAATACAACTTATTTCCCTTAGGAGAAAAAGTGTAACTTTATTATTGGAAAAGAAATGACATCGCATTATAAAGCAAAGTGAATGCACATATTCGAGTACCGACGTCAGCGACGGTCTAACTTATCGATTTAATCAATTTTACGTGCGTCATCTGCAGACATGGTGTTCTATCAATGCATTTTAGGTTTTTTTTATGCACGCTAGATTACATTACGTTTTTTAAAGTTTGAAATAAGTAAAAAATATAGATATATTTCTTAGAATAATACAAAAAAACAACGGGAACTTACAAACCTAATTTTCCATAATAACTACAACATATTGTTCCTTTACTTTCTCAACCTCATATCTGATCGAATAGTTAGATAGGAAAGTAATCTTTATTCTTCAAAAAACATCAGTGCTTTTCCTATCTAACTATTCATCAGAAACGAGCTTGAGAAAATAAAGGGACGATATACAAAAATCGTGGAAATCGAATTTTATTTGGGAGATACGTAACCCGGACCTTAATTAGTAAGATTTTTTGACAGCTCAAGTGACTCGTTAAAAAAGTGTCCAACCAACAAAATAAAAATACTAATAGAAGGACCAAATTCTTAAGTTAAGAAAAACATACATGTGAATTGGGCACCAGCGCCTGAAGAGTTAAAAAAAAACGGTCAAAGCACCTGGGAAGACCAGGGTAGTGATTATGTAAACAACGCCGGTCGTGCGGACTGTCGAGTGATATCCAAGCGGCGAGATTAAGTAGTCCAGTCAGTGCGAACAAAACACATTGTAGCGCGTGCATTTTCAATTTAGCAGCACGATGGGTCGAACGTATAAGGCTGCTTAAATTATTTTGCCTAACGCACTCGTAATAGCTTTCGACTTAAAAGCGGAACAATTATGTTCATTTTGTATGAAAACGATTGCTATTGCGTGTGTTAGGCAATAGCCCCTCAAGTCTTTCTAGAGAAGTATAAAGCACACTGCCTACAGGGTCTGGCCTGGTCAGGGCTATTTCTGTGAAGATCGCGAGTTTTTGTTTCAGTCTTGGGTGTTTATAAAAAAACACGGCGCATATATTGAACACTTGTTTACGTCAAAGGCTGAATTTTGACTATCAGATCAATATTTGTGAGTCAATACGTAGCTGCATGTTTTATGCAAGAGGTATCGACGAAGATAGACGTTTGTTAGTGTAATGTATGGGTTGCCAGTACAAAATATATATTTTAATATCTCTAGAGTTGTTTAGTTTAAGACTGCGTACGCCGGATGTACAGTTACTATTATTGGGTTTTCTAATTAACTAACGATTTTCCTTGGAACCAAACAAAATGTGTTTGTAGCGCAAGTTCTGCGGGTGGTAGGACCTTGTGCAGGATCCGTCCGGATCGCTACCACCGTCTTATCCATTAACCTACCGCCAAACAGCAGTGTTCGCATTGTTGTGTTCCTGTTTGGAGATAAGACAGCCGGTGAAATGACTAGCATAGAGGTATTCCATCTTAGTCCTCAGGCTTGGCAACGCATTTGCAGTCTTAGGATTGCTCTGCAGTCTTGTGAATGCGAATGTCTATGGGTCACAGTTTCCACTTACCATCAGGTGGCCTGTGTGCTCGTTTGTCATCTCTATGCCATAAAAAAAAAAGTATAAACACAATTTATGGGATACGTAACAAACTTTAATAACAATTACCCTTTGAGTAGTCAAATTAACGGGAAAAGGTGGCCACTTTTTTTCGTTAAGTTAATAACTCGTAGGTGAATTGTTATTAAACAATATGATATACCCTATAAGTTGTGTTTTCATTTGTAGTACAAAAACATTTCGTCCAATTTCAAGAAAATACTTTAGTTTATTAGAAAACACAATAAAAGTAATGAGGGCGCCACTACATCCGGCGTACGCTCGGCGCAGTCTTAAACTAGTGTTCTTTTTATTACTCTAATTAAGAAGTTAATGTTTTATTGTATTGATTGTTTCTTGGAAACCGATCTAACTAACAATGGAATATTTATTGTGATTCTGAGCAACTTTTCAAAATGTTTTAAACGAGTCCATATTAGCTCATATAAAATTGGTCTTTCGATTTTTTATACAAATAACGATGTGATTATACTCATCATTACTCCGAAAAATCATACTTTTTTAAGTCATAATTATCGCCAAAATAAATAAATCTAACCTAACCTAATTTTATCTACACGTAAGATATTTTTAAGAAATTCAGAAAAGTGTACGGTTCCATGAATATTGACGGTATAAGTTCAGATGATTATAAGTTCCGATCATTAGTATTTAAAAAAAATGTAGAGTATGAAGAGTGATCATTAGGTTGTAAAATTATATGAGATACATTTTCGGAGTTACAATAATCTAATTTGAAATTTTATATGAACTTTGGCGCACCTGTTTTAAAGAGATATCTCTACAGAACCGTCCGTCTGTCCGTGTACCTCATGAACCATGATAGCTAGACAGTTGAAAAATTCTATAACAATACTAAAAACAGAATACAATAAATATTTATGGGGGCTTCCATACAAGAAACTTGTTTTTTTTATAGATAATGGTACAGAACCCTTCGTGGCTTGGCCGGTTTTTATGTAGAAATAATTCTGGATTATGTACGGGTGTTACAGAAAACTAGCTTAAACCGAATCGAAGCGAGGGCGGGTCACTAACATTATACATACATACACATACATACCTTCGCGCCTGTCTCCCAATAGGGTAGGCAGAGATTATGGAACGCCAGGTGCACCGATCTAAACACACAATTTTCGCTTCCTCTACATTCATCAATCTCTTCATGCACGTACGGCAACATTATAATCAAGCTAATCCTTACAACTTTTATCAACAAAATTTTGACCTTTCTTTTTTGGTCGTGTTACATTTTGAATACTGAACCATGTTGCATATGCACTTACTGGGCAGCATGCTGATGAAATCTCTCTGCAGCATCGGCTTGAGGTACGCGTTGATGTGGCCGTGCTGGTAGTGGCACATGCGCGCCAGAAGCTGCTCCACAAACTCTACCTGGAAACACGTCATCATCATACCTGGGATCAGGGATTGAAAACCGGTTTATTTTCCGTAGCGGTTAAAGCACTATAATAACACTATTAGCACAGGGAGCGAAATGCATTTACCGGTTAAAGAGCGCTCCTTCCGTGTGAGCCGAGACAAGGGTGAATGACGGAAGCGCTCTCTAACCGGTTATAACCGGTAAATGCATTTCGCTCCCTGTGAGCGTAACCAATTCGTTGGAACGTAACCCAAATAATTAACCGGTTTAACCTAAATAAATACCGGTTTATTTGTAACCGGTTACAATCCCTGCCTGGGATAACTTGGGGCATCTATACGAAAGAGATGTAGCAAAATATTTTATCGACAAAAAATATATCGTTATTACTGCCAACACACCTCATTTTTAAACAATCAATATTTTTACCATAGTCGTCGGTATTAATGATTGCCGTCTAGATGAAAATATCCACTTTAAACTGCTAAACGTTCCCTCAACGTCCACAGTGGTCAACAGGGCATTCTTAAAATATCAAAGACAATTTCTCATTCATGTTGGTTATTCATAACCAGTATTTGTTTTCTAGAAACATCTTTAACGTTTTGTAAATACTTTTCCCATTTTTATTCACATACAATTTCGATAAATCAGGTTGAACTCTTTTTATTATAGCGTCAATTGAGCTTTTATTATCTTAAGAGGCTCGATATGACATCGAACCTCTTTATAGTAAACGAGAATGTACAATGTGCACATGTAATAATTTAATTATATCGACATTTTTTTTAGTTGTTGGAAATTCTGTAGCTCTGCCTACCCCAGACGTGAGTTTATGTATGTGTGTATGTATGTATTTTTTATCGATATCAAATCCCTAGAACTTGCCCCGAGTTTTCCCAGGTATGGTCATCATGGGAGCCAGACATGTCCAGTGGGCTTTTATTCAGCTAACATCTGTTTGACCGTAAGGCCAGCCCAGTTCGGAGCAGACTCTAACAGGTTCTGAACTCCTGGTAGGATGACTGAACCTTATCTGAATGATTGTCAAAATAGAGCTTGGATTACTTCCGTGGACATAGGGCTCAGATATAGTGTTGTAAAAGACTCGAGTTCTGGGGTCCGAATTTTGTAATCGACTCACTTAATATACGACTCGGTGAACTCGAAGAAGAATCGCGAGTTGTGTCGAGCGTGAGTAAACTATCGAGCGTGAGTCCAGTAACTCAAGTTTTCCCTATAGTCTTCGAATTCGAATATAACTAAATTGAAATATTTATAATGACAGCTACACCGCCGTACTAAGAACTGTACTGTAAGTAGGTATCATCGTTGAAGGTTAGGTGCGCTCAAACAATAATACAGCTCGAGTACGACTCGTTACTCCAAAAGGACTCGAACGCAGAAAAAGGACTCGAGTCCTATGCGAGACTCGCTAAGTTCGCGAGACTTTGGAATAAAGGGATTTCTATGTACGAGGGCCGTTCCGAAAGTCGCTGAAAAGTCCGAAAGAAGCTGTGTCGAAATTTATTGAAATATATTAATATTGTTGATACATTCATAAAGCAAATTTTATTACGAACAGGTTTTGTCAAAAATATTAGTAAAAAAATAATGTTTTTTTTATATTTAATTTTCACAGAGAAGTCGTTTTCTATGAAATTTGAATTTTTGGTGATAACATCAGCTTTTTGGTATTCAAAACCTGTGTCAAATCTAAAGGGGTCGTCTGATTCTGATGATATTGCCCGTGATGGAATCGTCAGTATTTTTAATATATTTAAGCAGCTTGTTTTACTCTATTCCCAAATATAGTACTGCACAAAATGCTTTCATTGAAAGTCACTGAATTTTCCTGGAGAGTCTAGTTTAGACATTTCTTCAAGGCTTGTTTACTCCATATTCTAATATAGAATGTTGAAGGAAACGTATGGTTTAAAATAGGACTGATATACTACACGTTTTGTAATATTTATATTGTAAAAAATTCAAAGGTTACTATTTTTGAGACCGTATTAATTATAGCAAATATCTAGCCCAGGAATACGTCGCTTGCATATTTAAAAAAAAATCGTAAACAACAAACGAAGTTGATTTACATCTATGATTTTTGGACACAATGTTTATATTGGAATTTGCCTTAAATATCCATCAACAATATAAATATATTTCAATAAATGTCGACACAGCTAGAAACTTTCGGAACGGCCCTCGTATTGAGTCAAGTCTAGTCATTTGAGTTCAGAGTCTTAATAAAACGGACTGCCAGAACTCGATTCCTTTACAACAATACTTATATCTCCATGTATAAACTGAGCTACTCTGGTGAGGACTATTTAACTAGCCAAAGCATAAACAAGTTTTAGTGTAATATCAGTAATTTTGCGGGAGGTGTAGCGGGGAGAGGAATCGGGCGTTCCCGCCTGTCATCCAACAGGACGGTTGCGTTCGAAGTTGTTGGACTATTGATGGTGCTTACCTGGTCCGTCTCGTTCCATCTTCCGAAGATGTTGAGGCAGGTGTCTCGCTCTGCCGTGTACGCTGGGCTGCTGGGCACTGGCTTCACTCCAGTGTCAAGTGACGTAATTGACGTCACCTGCAACGGCTGCAACGGCTGCAGCGGCTGCAACGGCTGCAACCAACATACAGTCAGTTGGAGAAAGTCTTACTTGGGAACATCTAATGGTAAGTTGGATAAGGGATCCATAGACATTATCATTATATAACCTCAACCCTGAGGACGAAGACGGAATGCCTCTATGCTAGTGAATTCACCGGTTGTTTTATCCCCACACGGGAACAAACGTGGTTTGGGGGCGGGTTTAAGGATAAGATAGTGGTAGCGATTCGTGCGGACGCCGCCCAAGGTTCGTACGGTAAAACACAACTTATATGGCGTATCGTGAATCTTCGTTCGCGCAGACACGAACAATGATTCCGAAACCACGATTATAACCCACGATCAGACTTGTACGTAACAGTTATAAGGTGCAAATTGAATTGCATCTATTTTTTCCATCCCACTGACGGCTGACCGAATGACACGCGGGCGCGCGTCAACATGGCGTCACTAATAACCAATAATAGCACAGTATACAACCACGAAACGCGTTGATCATGCTGATTGGTTCCCGCGCTTCGGAAAATCGTCTTCTGCGCAGGTACATCGGTAAGCCATATCATTTGTGTATGTGTTTTACTATACCACCACTAAAATGTGTAAATCATCGTCAACAAATATACGACTTTAGAATTTCATTTCAAAGGGGTTTATACTAGGGATGCAGCGATTACGAAGCGGTGCTTAGTTTTTGCATCTGTATCGTAATAGTTACGAGTAGGTGCGACCGCACGGTGCGTCAAAAACGGCGCCATGTTGTTACTATGACCCCGTATTTTGTTAACGCAACGACACCGTATTTTACGCAGCGGTGGGGTTGCACCTAAGAATTGTCACGATCATCACTACATAGTATAAAACAAAGTCGCTTCCCGCTGTCTGTCCCTATGTATGCTTAGATCTTTAAAACTACGCAACGGATTTTGATGCCGTTTTTTTTAGTAGATAGAGTGATTCAAGAGGAAGGTTTTTATGTATAATAATTTGTTTTATGTACGTGTGTTATAGAAAACTCAAATAAACTGAAGCGAAGCGAGGGCGGGTCGCTAGTAATATTATAATTTTGAAAGGTAACGACTATCGGATTTGCGATATTGATAGGCCCAATATCGGAACTCAATTTCGATTCCGAGATTCCGAGATCCCGGAATTCATGCCCCTTAGGTTGAATTTCTGAAGGCGGGTTTAGGTTTTTTTAAACATTTTTGAAAAAGTGGCCTGAGTCTGCTAAGAATAGGGAAACATGGAAAAAGTGGGTAGAGGCCTTTTCCAAGCAAAGGAAAACAGGACACATCAGGCTCTTAATAATGATTATTTTTTAACATCTTTGCTTGTTAACGTGACACCGACTTTAGGCTCTTTGCGTCGTTAAATAAACAATTCGCGACGACTACAATGACTAACATGTATTAGTAGGCTATTGCCATACATAAATACCTACAATATATCAATAGATCACCGCGCTTGACCCCGGCAGAACCGTTATGTTGGTATCACATCGCAATACTAGGTTAGACTTTACCGCGATTGCATTCATATATAATTCGTTTACCGCAATGACCGTAGAAATACTAGCCGTGTACCATCATACCTACTTTCTTATTTATAATAATAGTAAGATTAGTGAGAAGATAGAAAGTAGGTATAATGGTAATGTTAAATCAAGGATGAAGTAATGGAGTTTTTTTTAAGACTGCACCGAGTAAACGCCGAGCGTCCAGTGGCGCCCCCATTACTATTATTGTGATTTCTAATTAACTAAAGAATTTCCTTGGAATCAGACGATGCGTTTTTGTAGTGCAAGTAAAAACAAAATTTATGGGATACGTAACAAACTTTAATAACAATTACCCTTTGGGTAGTCAGCTTAACAGGAAAAGTTGGCCACTTTTTTCCGTCAAGTTGATAACTCGAAGGTGAATTGTTATTAAACTATGTGATATATAAGTTGTGTATAATAAGTTGTGTTTTTATTTGCAGTACAAAAACATATCGTCTTAGTTTATTAGAAAGCACAATAAAGGTAATGAGGGTGCCACTGTACATCCGGCGTACGCTCGGCGCAGTCTTAACGCAATCAACGTTATTTCAAAAGAAACCATCAATCCAGTGGCGGTTTTAGCACTCCCAGCACCCTGGGCGAGATTTCTATGGCACTCCCAATCTGCCTTTCAAATCCATACGAAAAAAAGGTAAGGATTAGAATGCAATAACCAGTTGCACGGGTCGCTTTAGATCCGGTGACCTGGGCGGTCGCCCAAACGCGCCCTACCCTAAAACCGCTACTGCATCAAATTATCCAGGACTTGTGCTGATTAAAGACAGACCTTAGAATCGACCTGATCTAGCATAGGAGTATTTCATCATAGACCTGAATTGAGATTGGCAACGCATTTGCGGTTTTAGGTTTGAAATTTTGAGATTGCAGTCTATCTGTCTCAGATCCGTCAGTGAGGCGATCGATATGAATTCATTATTCGAGATTCCAGAAGTGATAATTTCATCTGCAGATTTAGAATAGCGATTCATCTCTAACGAATCGAGAAGGTGGGTTTTTTCTTAGCCTTCTCTGTGGCACAAAACTATGAGTTAACTGAATACGGTATTTGACAAGAGTGAAATTAAATTGTTTTTTCATTAAAAACAGATAAACATTATAAAAATACTAGGAAAATAACAATCTTTTATTTATGTTTGGTATTTTAAGATTTTTAAATTCATAGCATCAAACAATAAGGACGCTGTTTGATTGTGATGTCACAAGATAGTAATCCCTATAAATTCCATAGTAATGGAGCGTTCTTGATGTTTCATAAAAAGAAGCTGATTTGACTTTAGTCAAATACCGTATTCTGTTGAACTCATTACAGTGTTTAAAATCAAACATGTTAACTTTCAAACTTTTTAATTATTCCTCAATAGTAGCTTGAGGGCCATAAAATATTGCTTCTCCTAAAACCTGAGTCATGAGCAGGTATGTCAACTTGTCAAGTCACAACTTGCTTCACTGAACTTTGACAAAGGCAGTTGATGATTCATTACAAGCATGTCTTATTAGTGTTAAAACTTTATTATTACATCAGCTATTAGAAAGTTTGTGATGTCCCGATTTTAAATCATTAATTAAAGGTTCATTACACCAAGAAATATAGAGTTTACAACTAAATGTAAATTCAAATTAAGATGATGCGGTAACCTATTTGGTAGTGAATTGCCTATGATGGCCATGTCTTATTATTTTATTATTTATTTCTCATACAGCAAAAAACATACTTTTTCATTTAACTAAACACCTCATAAACCACTGAAGGGTTTGTGCGACGATAGAACGCTCTAAATTACAATATACATGTCTAACAATTACAACACAAGTACAAGTATACTTCTACAAACAAACTTTATTGCTTATTGACAAAGTAAGAAAGTTACTTATGATCTGAGGAATTAAGAAGGCGCTGGTTCTTTGTCCATAGACATTGGTGGATCCAGGAACGGCATTTTTTTTAATTACATAGTATGTATGGGTAATATTTGCGTGATTGGCGAGATTAATCGTTCCAGAGTCTTGGGTGTATTCATCCATTTATAATTAAAAGTATAGTACACGCAGAATTAAAAGTATAAGAGCAATAACGAGAGAATCGCTCATAAAAAGTAGCTGTTTCGGGTGTTACCGTGGAATGACCCATTTGCTTTGGGAGTTTCACCCGGCAGAGGGAGTATTTGTCACAGGATGACTCAGGAGCCTTTGGGGATATGCCAGGGACCCAATCAATAACTACATGGATGGAACTTAAGTACATGTCCCGCTGAAATCACCAGGACAACTTTGGTATTGTTGGAGGATTATAACAGTATTGGAAAAGAGTTGGAAAAAGCATTTACTAAATGAAAAATAAATTTTTGGCTGTTGTGGACATTAAAATAGTAAAAGGTCATCAAAAAAAGCTTAAAAGCTACCTTAAAAACCAGTTTTTGTAATAAGGAAAAATTTGTGTAAAAACTCTACAGTTAATATTTAATACATACAAAGATTGTTTTTATAACGTTATAAAGTAGGTATGATTTCAAAACAAAACAAGGTTCAGAATTGAACACATTTTTCTTGGAATCCTTCCCAATGACCCCAATGATTTTCTTCCCACACTATTCAAGATTAGCAGTTCATTCATAACATGCATATTTTGGTAATTTGAAGAAAAAAAAGTACATCTGCCATTTATTGTTAATAGCAATTTCAACCTTTTCCCGATACTGATAAGGAAACATTTACAATAGAAGTTCTATAACAATTGAACCCTTGTTTTTTTTAAGGAAGTTGCAAGCAGTAACGCCATTCAATATTTAGCCATAGTAACTTTAATACACATTTGGGGAACTTCACATACTTATAAAATATAACTTTTTGTATAGCTGGCATGCAACATTATAACATTAAACGGGTGTTTGTAGATTACACCCTTTTTAAATTAGAAACATCTAATTTAGAAAGGGCTGTTGGGTATTATCCTGTTTGACAAGCTATGTCCATGTTAATAACTACAGTAGGCAACTACAATTTGTAAAAACAGTGCCAAGTGTGCCAAGTAGATATAAATGTCTTATAAAATACATCTTCAAGGGTGTTCATAATTTAAAAAGGGTGTAAATTACGTCTATAAAGTTAAAATTACTTTTTAAAAGGGTTGAATTCTGCTACTAATTTATAGTTGTGGTTTAAAAAACTAAACATGTAACAAGGCTTATAAGTGCAGCATTTCATATCTACATAACGATTGCATGCAATCAACGATGAAGCGCAACATTAAGTTATGTCATGTAGTACCAAACATCGTAAAAATTGCGAAATTTTTCGAAAGTAGCACACCAAATTTTTTCATAGAAAAAGTGTCTAAAAGTAGAAATTACAACATTAGATTGACGAATGCGTGAATAAACTCTACTAACAACAACATTTACATTTGTTTTATTGCCGTTAAGAGTCATTTTCTCCAAAATATAACGGTATCCAAGGAACAAAACGATCAAAGCGTTTTGTGTGTTGTAATATTTAAAGGTACTTTTTGCATATTTAGGGTTTAATCGGGTATATCGTATGGTAACTTCGTAAGAAAGAGTATGAGGATAAAGTTTAACAAAATATAAACTAAAAAAATACAATTCTCGGAAACGTCTGCATTGCAGGATAAAAGTTTATTTCTTGGTTTTAAAATTAATATCGGTGTTACGTAGGGCTACAAAACAACACATAAAGTTGGTCAAGCTATACAGAAGCCGCATTTCAAACAGCAAAAGTAATTTCATTTTATTTTGTTCTAAAAACACAAAATAATCGAAATCAAACTGTGTGGTGCCAAAGATGGCGGAACAGCCATGACAGAACGGTAATGCTCTAAATAAAAATTCCAACCATACCTGAGGTGGTGTTGTATCTTCTATCATCCTTTCAGTCTCCATTTTTACTATATCACTGAAAACATCAAATAGTCTAGTAAAATCACCACTAATAACTAAATCACAATCGCTAAATGGTCATTGCTCGCATGACGTCAAACTCAAGCACTAACTGTTACGTTAGGACTGGTGCTAACTGAACTATTGTCAGTTTGTCCATGTGTTCGTTATTGAACATTCTGATAACGTTGAGTCATTCTGTAAATGGTTTTGTAATATTAGTATAATTTTAATTTTAATTAAATATATATGTATTAAAGAGCATGACATTTTGGAGTGTTCAAATTTGCTGACTTCTTACTTCCTGTATCAATTATTAGTTAAAGTAAAACAGTTTCTACTTGAATGTAGTGAATCAACCGTTCGGATACACGCTGCAAGGTTCCATAGAGCTTTCATTGTTTGGAACCCAGACTAAATGGCAAAATAAACTAGATTCCGAGCTATCCTTTATACCGGAAATAGACTGAATGTTAACAGTTATGTTGCCAGGTAAATAGTTTTCGTCGTGTTCGTAATTTTTATACTGTAAGATCTTCATTAACTCACGTTCATGCTAATAAAATACAGATTTCGATAGCTTGAATGGGGGTTATTGGTGCAATTGTACAAAATTGTGCCTTGCTTAAAGTATCAAATTAATCATATATTTTATAGCTAAATAGTTTTTTCCGTTTCGCGAAATCACACTTGTCATGCTGGCAATAAATCAGCGTAGCGTCACAGAATAAAATGATAGATGTGATAATGAAACTTCAATTATCTGTCAAGTGTCAGCTTTGCTGTATGTATACAAAGACTTCGGACCATACAGCTGTGCAGTGTAAATAAATGCAAACAAGACTCGCTAATGATATTTAAATAATAATGAGAGAGAGGATAACGACCCGTGCCAAACGGTTATAAATGTCTCTCACTGTTAACTTTCGACTTTTCGCGACTACACGTATTTGTTGGCGTATTAGATAAGCGATAATAATAGTGGTTCATTAGCATTTCATTAATTAGTGTTTAAATTAATTAAAAATGAAGATAAAGGTTGACCGGAGTCTAGTGCCCATTAAGGCGCATTTCTTCTTCTTTTTTGCTGGTAAGTGACTTGTTATTAATTGTAGATTACCCCAATTTTAATTCAGGTCACAACTCGCCTATAGCAAAACAATTTGAAAGTAGTCTAATCTACTTTCCAATTTTGACTATCGTATCGTAAGTACAGAAGTCATTAGCTAAATAGTCTATTTACTATCGAAACATTGTTTTCTTATCTAAGTATGCAAGTGAATATTTTCAATTAAAAAAATCACTCTTTTAAATTTACAAAGAATTTATTTTTATAGCTTTAAAGCATATTTCTATGGAACTATGTTTGATAATATGTTTAATTATTATAGAACTACGTGGCTTTAACCTGTTATATTATTATAGGAAACAAAACTTATAATAATTAAATAAAAAATAAATAAAGACAAACAAAAACGAATGAAAGATCTTACAAAAATTCTGTGCTGTACTTGGCACAAAGATTAAGCATTGCCATTCAACGTTTGTAAGATTAGAGTAGTTTTAAGTAAGCTTGTAAGCTCCTTTTTAAAGTTGGCTAAAATTCAACCTCGCACAAGTTTTTAGACAAAATGTAAACCCATACTGTTATATGCAAAGATCGGAATAGGTAGAGCTAATTTGCCTAAACTGGATGCACCTTCATTCAATAATGTATTCCCATTTCGCTCACGCATGAATGAATATGCATCAAGTATCTCTGGTAAATATATATATACATATATATATCATATGTGTAATCCATGGTCCCCTAAAGAAATTACTTCACCTTTGTACCTAGTTTTTAACCTCTGTCAAAATAAGAGCTGTGTATCCGTGTGTCTCTCTGTCACATTGTAGCTCACAAACCGATGGACCGATTCGGAAGGGTTTTTTATTAAAATTAAGCTGGTTTAACTGGGAAGGTTCTTAGTTATGTTTCATGCAAATTGGTTGGGCAGCCTAAGAGATGTCAGCTCTGAAAGAAGGGGTCGCTATTAACATAACGGAACCAATAATGGACAAATTATGGACACTGATTCATTTACAGAAGATACTGGTTATTCATATTTGTTGTGATACAATCGATCACAGACCACTTACCCTATAGGCTCCGCTTCGGAACAGTTTGTCTAGTATCTCATTAAGCCAAAATGGCGGGGCGCGGGGGGCGGGGCGTGCACCGTGATTGGCTAGTTCAAAGTCAACGAATAATCAAGTGTGCGCGTCGTGGTGCGCGCCAATAGAACCATGGCAACCAATTAGTGTTCTGTGAGCATAAGCATGGCTTACGGGGGCGCCTTTGTATGCGGAGTCTAAAGGGTAAGTGGTCTGTGCAATCGATTCATAACGGTACGGTTCTCATTCACATCACATATGATTACTCGTATATCGCACCACACTAAATTTGAAAAAGCCATGCAGTTAATTTTACAATGAACATAAAGGACAGAGCTGTAGCAGTTATATAGCTGTGTCCTTTTCTTTCAGCTTAACTGACCTCATAATAACCCCTTGATAAATAACACGGTTTATGAACACTGTTTAATATTTATGAAAGCTGATCGCTAGTTTCTCATTGTCCTGGATTGTGTATACCTAAACTCTTAGTGTTTAGTCAGTTATACCGGTTTATTATCTATAGGTCTATCTATAGCCCTATAAGTCTAACCCAGTGGTCCCCTAACTTTTTTTCTCATAGACCACTTGTATTGTTTCGGTTTTGGGTTGACCTGTGCTACTGTGTGGTGCTTTGGTGGCTGTGGTGGGCGTTATCATGTAAACATTAGGTAGGCCCTCCTAAAACCGAAACAACACAAGAGGTCTATGAGACAAAAAAGTTAGGGGACCTCTGCTGTACAAGAACTAAAATCAGAACACAGGCATTAATAGGTAAAAATCCCTAACGTAATGTAACAGCACCAATGTTGGACACTTTTAGCTGAAGGCACCAATAATGGACACGCCCAAGTAACACAGTAAGCAATATAACTACTCACTCGTGGTCTTATATACAGTTCTATGCTGATATAAACACTTACAAAAGTTCATCCGTGAACTTACAGCTGCATAATAGCATTTAGTGTCAATTAAACAGCTCAGTCTGAATAAGAGCTGTATTACGGTATAGAAAGGGTACACATTTACGTCCTTATTCAGCTCTAAGTATTTTTAAACACTATTAGCTGTTTAAGGGCAACTTAGTGGAGAACTTTATGCTAAGTGCTGTGTATGATAGCACATGTGAATATTTATTACGTTGACTTTTTAAGATACCACTTGTGAACTATTATAACGTCAATAGAGGTATAGTGAACTACAAGTGAACATTACTAATGCTTAGGGCTGATTTTTTCCCTGCTAGTCAGCCTTTATTCAGCCTACTGATACAATCTGCATAGCGGCTGTTTAGAAGTTCAGCAAAACGCTAATAGCTGTTTAGAAGAATATTAGTGAATCAAATTAACGGCTACTGCTGAATTTGCGGTCACGAGTTACACTTATTACTGGTTTAGGCTGAATAAAGGGACTCTCGTTAATCATTACGCAGCCTATAGCTGAAATATGGAATAAAAGTAGTTCACATTGGTGCAGAAAACTCATTCACCATTTTTTATTCTATAACCTTTAAATTATCGTACTTTATCTTTACTTTTGAGGATATTTCAACCATAAACTATTATTAAATTAAAATTATTGTCTCTTCTTAGACCAGTAATTTTTGATAAAAAAAGAAAGAAAACGGATTTGGTATACTTTCTTCGGCGTATATTTACTGTTTATTTTGTAAAAAAACGCATTATTTATGGAGCGCGTGAAAATTTTCTTAAATAATATATATATATATACACAGTAAAATCGAGACCGCAATCATTTTCACTGATATAACAAAACTTCAAGTATACTTAATTACTATTTAATATTCCGCCATTTCCCGTTGAAGCAAATCTAGTCGTAGGGTCATCTCAATGAAAAATCAAAACACTTCAACAGGTATTCAATTAATTATATAGATTTGTAACTTGACGTTTACATGTAGCGACTTTCTTGCTTGTCCAGCTAAAGGTGAACTTGTGGAGGTTTAAGATAGTAATAAGGGTTCACATGTGAACTTTAGTCTGAATAAACACGCCCTTGTGCTCTTTTAAACAGCCGTTATTCAGCCCTTATAACTCTGTGACCCTTAATACAGCCATTATTCAGCCACTATAAAGCAATTAAACAGCCATGTGAACTTTAGGCTGAATAATTTGTGCCCAATTAAGATGAATAACGGCTGAAAAAGCGCTTTTTCAGCTCTTATTCAGCTAAGTTATTCAGCTTTAAGCGTAGAAAATTATAATAAACAGCTCTTATTACGGCTTTTTGTGTTACTTGGGCGTAACTCTTAATTCAAATTTCATACGGTCGTAAATTGATTGACGCAAATTCAAAAAATCTAATTCAAAATTCAAAAAACCAATGAATAGCCCTTATCTTCTGTAATATAAGAATCAAGTGTCCATCGTTGGTCCTTGTCCTTTTCGGGTTCTGTCACCCTATACATATACATATTTATGAACTCAACTGTACCTACAAATACTTGTTAAATGTTATAATTCATACTATCTATACTATATGCTAAGAATCTGCAGTTTCTATGTTACCACGGCAAACGTTTCTAATCCCTTTATCGTTTATAACATTGCTATCGTAATAATATCTCGTATAGTCAGAGATTATCTTACTTTGTCTGTGTTTAAACGAGTTATATGGGGCATAAATATTAAGTCACAAGGTTATTTTTTAACCCCGGAAAAAAATAAACGTACCTATGTATGAGTGTGTTTTTAAGAAATCCTGTTTAATCGGGCTTGTTATTAGCTAGGTTTCATGGAAATCGGTTAAGCCGTTTAAGATATATTTGGAAAGGATGGATGAAAGAAGATTGACGAAAGAGATATACAGATCGAAAGTGAGTGGACGGGTCGGAAGGGGCCGCCCTAGGCGTACTTTTTCGAGTCAAATCGGAGAAATACTGGAAAAGGGCCGAATCTTAAGTACCCGAAACCGACGTGCGTGCATGACTCGATGTATGAATGTGGAAGATGCGAAAGAAATTTGTCAAGATCATAGCAAGTGGAAAGAAGTGTTCTCTGCCTACCCCTCTGGGAAACAAGCGTGATTTAATGTATGTACTCGTATGTATCTATTAAATATTTATGGCTTACCGATGTACCTGCGCAGATGACAATATTTCGAAGCGCGAGAACCGATCAGAATGATCCACGCGTTGCGCGGTTGTATTCTGTGCTATTATTTTTATTTATATTTTTATCGTGAAATACATACATACATTGAATAGTTATAGTCATATAGTCATATTAATTTATTGCTTTATGTTGTACAATGAGATCTTAAAAATACAGTAGGTAGCTTCAACATAAACCCTGCAAGGGCACTGCAACAAGACACAATAATATACTTACGTATCTATTTAGGAAATGGAATTATATAATATAAGGCTAACAGATTTTATGGCCGTTTCCTCGTGGTCCTACTATTTTTGTCCTACTGACTTTCGACGGAGCCCCGCCCAAGGGCGGAGCTCCTGCTTCTAAGTGGTTTTGCCCTTCGGGCATCTGAAGATACCTAACGAACCTAACCTACCTACTTTTACAACCACAATTAGTATTTAGTGATCAAATCTAGGTTCACTTTTTGACTAGTAGGACAAATTAGTAGGACCACGAGGAAGTATGCGATTTTATTTACTCTTGTAACGCAAAAAACTCTTCTAAATTATAAAAACATTTTGAAATCAAATCATGCCTGTTTTCCAGAGGGGTAGGCAGAGACCACTTCCTTCCACTTGCTACGATCCTGACAAATCTCTTTCGCTTCTTCCATCGTGAAATAATGAAGGAATATTCCAGTCAGGAATGAAAAAGTCAGAGAGAAATGTGGAATAAAAGAAGATGTATTGACTATTTAAGATTGAAAAGGGTATGCTTCGATGGTTCGGTCATTTGGAAAGGATGGATGAAAGAAGATTGACGAAAGAGATGTACAGATCGAAAGTGAGTGGACGAGTCGTAAGGGGCCGCCCTAGGCGTACTTTTTCGAGTCAAATCGGTGAAATACTGGAAAAGGGCCGAATCTTGTACCCAAAACCGACGCGCGTGGATGACTCGATGTATGAATGTGGAAGAAGCGAAAGAAATTTGTCAAGATCGTAGCAAGTGGAAAGAAGTGGTCTCTGCCTACCCCTCTGGGAAACAGGCGTGATTTAATGTATGTATGTATGTATTCCTGATCCTTGGACATCAAATTAGTTAGACTACTGTAATTTTGATTCGTGGGACCATACCACGCTTACCACTTGTATTAAATAAGTAGCGATGTCCTTGTGCCCCTTTAGAAAGTGATTGATGTGACATAATCCTGTTACGGCGGCAGGATGAAACCATTAAGGGGCCTTGGCAGTGAATTGATGCGATCAGCTCGGATCCATTCCGGTAATCAGGCAGCGGCGCTTTTCGCTAGAGACCTGATAGCATCAATTGATAATGTCTATGAGATTATACTTTGGCACACAATGTTGTTCTAGACAGAATACTGACGATGGGCTGCGATAAAATGCAGCCCAAGTATGTATTCCGGAGGAACTTCAATGTCCACATCCCAACCAGGGATGAATGGAAGGATGGGTTGCACCTCTCAGAGGAAGACAACACGATATGGTACACTGATGGTTCAAAAATAAGCACTGGTACGGGGGCGGGTATTTACGCCAAAGACTATAACAGTAGCATAAGTATGGGCAACTATGCAACGGTCTTCCAGGCGGAGTTGTATGCGATAATTGCCTGTACGCAAGAGAATATAGGTAGATCTCCACAGGACACAACTAATTACATTCTAAGTGACAGCCAAGCGGCACTAAAGGCACTGACAGCGCCTAAAGTAGACTCAAAACTAGTCTACAATGGAATCCAAGCCTTAAACAGGCTTGGTAGGCACAACAAAGTGAAACTGATGTGGATTCCAGGACACGAAGGCTATCCCGGAAATGAAGCCGCGGATGAGCTGGCAAGGGAAGGGTCCAAGGACGCATACGTCGGACCAGAACCATTTGTGGCACCCTCACCGGGCACCATAAAAGCAGCCCTGAACGATACCCTAGAAAACCACCAGAAGGAGTGGAAAACTACGGTAGGCTTAGGGCATGCAAAGCTCTTCATAGAAAGAGTTGACCAGAGCTGGACCAAAAAACTTTGGAAACTCAGCAGAAGACAACTCCGATTCGTTATCGGAGTGTTTACAGGGCACTTTGGGGTCAAACATCTCCTAGCAAAGATGGGCCTATATGACAACACAGATTTTAGAATGTGCGGCGAGGAGGTGGAAACAATGAAACACTTATTGTGTGAATGTGACGCACTCGCCGGAGTAAGAATGAAAATACTCGGTTGTGGCTACCCAGAACCGAACGATTTCAAGGCTCTGCCATTGCACTCCACTATCCGCTATTTGGAAGGGGTGGAGGCTGCATTGGATTAAGAGCTAAAAGAGGGGTAATTACACAAAAGATCCCATAGGGTCGAAGTGTATCCGTAAGGACCCCTTCCGAAAGATAAGATAAGATAAGATGAGATTATACTTTATGTCAATTAGATAGAAAAACATTTTATTGATAATGATATGGATAATTACACGTCTACCAACCTAATAACATACTTAACAAAACGACAACGCGCTGGCCTAATGGGTAGAGACCCTGCCTACGAAGCTAGTGGTCCTGGGTTCGAATCCCGGTAAGGGCAGATATTTGTGTGATGAGCGCAAATATTTGTTCCTGAGTCATGGATGTTTTCTATGTATTTAAGTATATATTTCTCTATATAAGTATTTATATCGTTATCTAGTACCCATAGTACAAGCCTAGAGCTTAGTTTGGGACTAGGTCAATTGGTGTAAGGATTGTCCCCTTATATTTATTATTATTATCACTACATAGTATAAAACAAAGTCGCTTCCCGCTGTCTGTCCCTATGTATGCTTAGATGTTTAAAACTACGCAACGGATATTGATGCGGTTTTTTTTAATAGACAGAGTGATTCAAGAGGAAGGTTTTTATGTATAATAAATTCTGTTTTATGTACGGGTGTAACAGAAAACTCACATAAACCGAAGCGAAGCGAGGGCGGGTCGCTAGTTAATTATAAAATAAAGCTTGACCTATAAATTATATTGGTGGAATGTGACACTAATAAGGGTTCCACTCAACATGTGTGCAGCACTCAGTGCTAAGTAGAAAGCTGGATCCCTTTGTGATTCACACGCGACGCCAAGTGACAGTTTGGACACCATGAAAAAGACATTAAATTAACAAATACCGAGCTTATATGTGTTGTGTTTATTTTTTGACAAGTGCTCTTCAAATAATATTTTTATAAAAACGTTAAAGTGCTCGGTTTTGTAATTTAATATTGAAATAGTTACACAACTTAGCTTATATTTAAAATCATCACTACATTTAAAAAGTCACTATAATTAACTTTAAAGTAGGTAACATGGTGGTCACGCATGTCCCCGCCATTTGTATGGAAAAAGTGTATTTACCGCTGTGTTACCAACTTTTCCTGATAAAATATCAATAAATTTAAAGTGTTTTGTTTTGAACTATTAAATTTAGTTGTTCCAGTTTCAATATAAGTCAAATTTACGTGAAAAGAATGTCTAAAAATGCCTTTAATTTCACCAATGATTATTATGCGCTAAAAAGTAGAATGACCCAGCTAATGCCTATTTATAAATATCATAAGATCATGACATTAGCATTATTTTCATGACACACCAGATACGGGGATTACGGCCGTATCTATATTAAACTTTCTAATAACCGCACAGCAAATCTATTTGCATCGTGATATCTGATCGCTGATTATATATTATATTATTATATATTATAGGTAAAAAAGGACAGGCACCTAACTGTCCGGCTCCGATTTACTTTATTTTGAGAGTAGTCTAAAATAACAGACACGTATTTTTTTTAGCTGCCCAATCTAAGCTTGAAATTGTCCTCCAAAGTCCTGAAAAGTAACTTAAAAGAAATGGCTAGTTTCGTACTGGTTTGATTATATGTTTAAGAACATGTAAAAATAATGCGCACATGTTTTGTCGTATCGGCTAAAACTAAAACTCATATTTAGAACCCCCTTACAAGGTTATAAACTTTACCTCTTTACAATATTACTACCTGTTCCCGTGCCCACTTCGTTGGGTAATAAAAAAAAAGCCTATGACACTCGCAAACTACGTGGCTTTCTATTGGTAAATGAATTTTCAAATTCGGGTCAGTAGTACATCCAGAGATTAGCCCAAACTTTACCCCTTCATAATATTAGTATGTGTAGATTAGAATGTTAGTATAGATAACAAAAGCAATATTGTTACACCGAATACAAAAGAGGGCCAGTATTTAGCGTTTTTCTAAAAAAAAATATCTTTTGCGATATGCAATAAAAATAAACTACGATAATAAAACAGTGAGAGTGTTTAACGAATGTCTAGATAATGTTCATATCAGCGAGACATGCAATAAAGAGGTGTTGTGTGATTACACGCAAATGGTTTATTATCTTCGCTCGTGTGTCGTTGTGTAATGAGATAAATATCATTTAATGATAAATGTCTGTGGTTTGATTAACTCCAATTTAAACTCTTTGATAGCCCTCTGGAGAGCGGATTAGCTCAAAATGAGACATTGAAAAGAAATAGTACATTATTGCCTAGGCGCGGAAAGTAAGGGATTTCCTGACGAGGTGGTTAGCGAGGCCTGCTAAAATACGAGTCTAGAAATCCTCGTTTCCACCGAGGCAAATATAATGCTTATCTCAAACTGCGAGGAAATGATACAAATACATAATTATAAGTATTTTTAAAAACCTTTGACAAATTCGGAGAGAACGTTTTATTGAAAACTACGCGTATTAATTAAGATGGTTCCAGGCGCAACGCGCCGCCGCCGGCCCACACTGCACCTACAAGTTGGGTGTACGGGATTTTTTTCACGTTCCTTTCGATTTTATATGCAATAGAGAGCACTTTTAAGAAAAATATGGACATGGATGGAAAGTGTTTTCATATGGTTTTTTTACTCCTAGGAGTAAAATGAGGCACTTTCCATCCTTGTGTTTCAATCGGAAAACCGTTCTTTCCGAGGATGTTTGAGAAAAGACATTTTTTAATGTTGACGTGGAAACGATAACCAGGTGCGGGCCTCGCATCGTCCACTGAAAAATTAATCGTACTAACACAAATCGACGCTTATTTTTCAATGTCTCACTTTGAGCAGGTCCGGTGCCGTGGGGTTATGTCTGTAACCTTTAGACTGCACCGACGATAGATGTAGGAAAACCTCTATAGTCTATATTCATCAGGGATGATGTAGGATTCTAATGGTGAAAGAATTTTTCATATCGGTCCAGTAGTTTCAGAGCTTATTCCATTCAAACAAACAAACAATCAAATCTCTCTTTATAATATTAGTGTAGATATAGATGTAGATTAGAGCTTATGTGATCCAGATACCCCATTATTTTATACTACTGTTATTTTGTTAGCTTAATTTAATTTACCTACCTACTATAAAAGGCCATGCTTCGATGGTTCAGTCATTTGGAAAGGATGGATGAAAGATTGACGAAAGAGAATACAGATCGAAAGTGAGTGGACGGGTCGGAAGGGGTAGGCGTACTTTTTCGAGTCAAATCGGAGAAATACTGGAAAAGGGCCGAATCTTAAGTACCCGAAACCGACGTGCGTGTATGACTCGATGTATGAATGTGGAAAAAGCGAAAGAAATTTGTCAAGATCGTAGCAAATGGAAAGAAGTGGTCTCTGCCTACCCCTCTGGGAAACAGGCGTGATTTAATGTATGTATGTATGTATAAAATAAGGTATCATATATTGTCTAACATCACACTAGAACTATTCGTCGATGAAACTGCAAAGCCGCGTAAGTAACATTTTTATTAAGGAGCAAAATGCACCTTTTTTCGAAGATGTAACGGTTTATTTTGCTCTATAACCAATTTGTTGGTTATGCGGTTTTGCAATATCACCGACGTATTGCTATCGTATGGTAAATAGATAAGTGTTTTTATGTGGTTAAATAAACCGCAATGACATTAAGACTGCACCGAGCAAACGTCGAGCGTCCAGTGGCGCCCTCATTACTATTATTGTGTTTTTTAATTAATTAAATAATTTCCTTGCAATCAGAGGATACGTTTTTGTAGCGCAAGTTAAAACACAATTTATGGGATACGTAACAAACTTTAATAACAATTACCCTTTGAGTAGTCAGCTTAACGGGAAATGGTGGCCATTTTTTTCCGTTAAGTTGATAACTCAAAGGTGAATTGTTATTAAACTATGTGATTACCCTATAAGTTATGTTTTCATTTGTAGTACAAAAACGTACCGACCAATTTCAAGAAAATACTTTAGTTTATTAGAAAACACAACGTAATGAGGGCGCCACTGTACATCCGGCGTACGCTCGGCGCAGTCTTAATATCTGCCCTTTGCTAATAGCTTCGAGGTAGTGTCACTAGGTCACTACCAACTAGGGAATGCAATTACCGGGCAAATTTGAAAACCGGTAAATTACGGTCTCTGTACATTTTTACCGGTAATCACATTGTTGAAAAGAAAATACTCGGAATCTTATATGTTGGTACCAAAAGCACTTTTAAAACACGTTTTAACATATCAATCAATCTTCTATTCTTGAAATTGTTTAAATAACTAAGTACCTACCTAGTAGTCAAGGCCCCTTCAAACTTAATTTTCTGGTCAACAATCAACTTTATAATATAAAATAAACGCTTCTACTTCTATACACTACAAAATCTACTGGTACATACCAATCGAAAGTATGAAACCTATAGAATATGCAAACATAAGGCTGTTGATCTTTTCCTAACTTAACTATTGGGTACGCAGGTATAAACAGGTAAGTCTGTAGCGCGAGCGATAACACTAATAATTCATAAGTAAGTATAAGTATAAATAGTTACTTGTAGTTTTATTCTGATATTTGCAACAGAATTTGCACGTACAACGTTGTTCTGCGTTTTTTTTTCCTTTAAACACCATTCGGTAAATTACCGGTAATCTCTAAAATTTACCGGTAAACTACTGACGCCAGACTGGGCCGGTATTACCGGTAAAACGGTATTCCGGTAATCCGGTTTACCGGTTTGCATTCCCTACTACCAACTAGGCTAACGCGTCATCGTGTGTGATGCTCTAATGATGTGCCCACTCTCCCCAGCGCTGGGCCCGCTGCTGCCGCAGATGAACGTGTTCGGGCGGCAGCTGGGCGTGTCACCGGCGGCCATGGGGCTGGTGACCTCCGTGCTGCCGCTCCTCTGGGCAGCTGCGAAACCCCTCTTCGGGTACGTCGTGGACTACTGGCCGGTGGGGATCCAACAATTATACAATAATATTTTTGTATAACCTTTAGTAGAACACAATTTATATGGCGTGTCGTGAATCTTCGCAGACACGAACAACGATGCCGATGATTTCCGAAAGCACTATTAAAACCCACGATCGGACTTGTACGTAATAGTTATAAGGTGCAAATTTTATTGCATCCATTTTTGACGGCTGACTGAATGACACGCGGGCGCGCGTCAACATGGCGGCACTAATAACCAATAATAGCACAGAATACTTGTGGTACCTATTTTTCTAACCGTACCAACCCTGTGAGACGGTGGCAGATGTCACTAACATACAATCACTACATATTATAAAACAAAGTCGCTTTCCGCTGTCTGTCCCTATGTATGCTTAGATCTTTAAAACTACGCAACGGATTTTGATGCGGTTTTTTTTAGTAGATAGAGTGATTCAAGAGGAAGGTTTTTATGTATAATAAATTTTGTTTTATGTACGTGTGTTATAGAAAACTCAAATAAACCGAAGCGAAGCGAGGGCGGGTCACTAGTTAATAAATAACTTTAAAACGCCAAAATCACAAAACTGTATTAGATCAATCATATTGTTTAATAAATACCCACTATATTTTATTCTGGCAACAAAATGTCCTTGGACGGGAAAGTGCCTCTTTGATCCCTCCTAGCAGGGAAGAAAAGTCCCGTTTTCGAATAGGTCATTTGAAAAAGTATACGTTGTAGGGTAAATCGTCAATAACTGGCCACTTTAGAAAGTGTCATTTAGTTACTAGCCATCAAATTTCTTACTGACGCTGTTAGTAAAGATACTTGGACAGTACTCCGTGTAATAACTCAGGATCTAGGTATTCTAGTTTAATCGGAAAAATATCAGCAAATCTCTTGCTTTACACATTTTATTTCAAAGTGGCCAGTTACCGAAGGGTGGCCAGTAATAGGCAATTTACCCTATATAGTGCTTGACACTCACTTGCCCGTTTGTTTCTCTTACAGTAGGTACCATTTTTGTTTCAGAGACACAGGAAACTAGTCTTCATGCTTCTAATAACCACAATGACAGGCTCGTACTGTTGTCTATGGTTCCTCCCGATGCCCGACCCAGCGCCACAGACAACGCACATGATATACAAACTCAACGACACCGTCTATTTAAAAAAAGTCGACAACACAACCATAGACGAAGACTTGTTAGAAAAATACAACTGCCACTGGACTTGCTCTATGAACAACAGCTTTGATATATATCTGTCAAACTCGACATACATAAACACCGTCTATGTAGACGACGATGTCAACGATATGTCTTGCTCCCTCCTTCAAATGGATTTCGATGAGGCTAGAGAGGGAGAGATTGTATGCGCGCCGAAAACAGATTGTAACTTGATATGTTTCGATAAAGATTTGAATAATACAGTTGTTAACGGGACGGAAAGTGGGAATAGAACGTTGGAGGGGAGTAATTTCAAATTGACTAATGAGGTTTCTCCGGGTAGTTTGTATGTGTCAGCTGCGTTCTGGGCCTTCGTCGTATTGATGTGTGTTGGGACGGTGGCGTTCAATGTTGCCAACTGCATAGGAGATGCCGTGTGCTTCGATGTGCTCGGTAAGTTTTTTTTATATGACACAAAATATCACATGAAAACATCCGTAATTTACTCACACAAACTTCACATTTTTGACTCCCATTCAAATAACATTAATTTTACCAAAAACACTAAAAAACAAAGAAAGAGAAAATAGTCTGACGTTTCGAATAATCAAGCATACCAACCTAAAGAAAGTTATAACACGTCTATGTTTAAAAGCAAGTAAATAGGTACAGTAGAACACAATATACAGGGTGTCTTGGATCGAATAAGAGATATTTGGCGGGGTAATAGTTCGCACGATTCTGATCACGGGGGTATGGTTCATTTTTGTTTCTGTTAATGTAAAAAAAAGAAGGATTAATTATATTAATTTTGTTACTTGATGTATCGCAGCCGATATCTCGACCTTGACATTTTGACGCTGATACTATACTACTACAAACGTTCGTAGTAACTAACGTCAAAATTCTAAAGGTCAATGACCTGACACCATACGTTGTTTACATGGTATGTAAACAAACAGTTCGTTCCATGTAAGCAGAAATCTGACTAACATTTTAAAATAATTATAAATTTTAATGCAACTTACTGTATTTTCATTAGTGCAACTTACTGTATTTTCATTTTTGCAATTTGAACACTAGCTGGTTTTAAATGTGAATTCACTAGATCTCTTGTTCACGCTTCGCCAAGACTGATCATAATATTATCGTCCTTCTTATATTATTGTCGAGATCTAACCATTTACCATTCTTTTCTGTTCTAAAGTGGCCCGTATAACCGGTTTACAGCAAAAATAATTACGACTTGAATATCTCAAAATAACATAACAATGACATAATATTATAATGACAGCCATAAATTCATAGACTCAGACATAGAGTTCAGATAGACATGGATTGAACGATCCGATTATTGCCCTCCGTATTGATCTGCGTGGTATTTGTGGCAGTAGCCAACAGCCCGAATGCAAAATATTTTGTCCATGGATATAAAGGCCGTCGCATAATTGATTATAATTTATTATGATGTCACACTTACCATAGAGAACAAAAAATACCAACCTTTCCTAGGCCATGGAATGGATAAACTTACGTGTAGAGACGATTTTATTTTTACAAAACCTAAACCTCAACCTCTTTTCATAAAAAGTATTCAATGGTACAAGATTTAAAAAAATACTATGCTGAACTGTCAAAGGACAATAACAACTTATTGATTCGTTTTAATTATTGTGTGTTGTATTCATAGTTATCCCTGATGGTGGTAGAAATCAATGAAATAAATCCATGATTCATGATCTAATAAAATAACTTTAATGTACCTACGAGTACAAGTGCTATTTTACCTGTGCGAGTGTGGGAAGAGTGTGAGTAAACATCGTAATCGTAAGTTTCATTTTTAAATTATTTCACATAATAGCCCTTATCAGAGATCACCTTTTCATTCATATTATAGTTCAGTTTCAGTCTATTTTCAGTTTTCTAAACACCGTGGAGCTTTTGACCGTGATTAGAAAGTTTGTTGATATGGAACAACTTGTTTATTTACATTACGTTGTCACACATGTTATGTCATACACCGGTATGACGGGGTCAAAAATGTAGCAGTGCTAGTGATTCAATATCGACAAAATTTATCGACAACGATATAAAGCAATTTTTGATCATCATTAAAATAAGTAATGGCCTAGTTTGAATGACTTTTAATTATGTGCAAACCTCTTATAATACAAACAACCGGTATCTGACATTGACTCTGGACTCGAGTCACTTTTGACAACCGTTGAAATTACATTGAATAACAAATTAATTCAGTACGACAATATTCTTTAGTATTCCGACGAATTGAGAACCATTTAGTTTTTTAAGTCGGTTAAAAATGATTCAAAAGAAAAAGATCGTTTATCTTCATGGAAAGCTGATCATTTAGATATAGAAGATAAAGGTATTTACAACTTTATTTTGTAAGTCTTGGAAGATCCATATGTCACGAAAAAAATTGTCGATAAACTTAATCGATATTTAATGAATCACTAGCACTGGTACATATTTGCCCCCGTCAATCCGGTGTATGGGTTATGAATGAATTAGTTAAGATGGAGCACACTAAGAGCATCGTCAGGATAAATCAGTCTGTAACTCAGTCAAATACTCGTATTAACTTAAAAAAAAGTTACCAATGTAGAGATGATCCAAATCATCCACCCTATCTACGGTTAAAATTTCTTCGATTGATTTCAAGACACCCTGTATATGGCGTGTCGTGAATATTCGTTCGCGCAGACACGAAAAACGATTCCGATGATTTCCGAAAGCACGATTAAAACCCACGATCAGACTTGTACGCAATAGTTATAAGGTGCAAATTAAGTTGCATCTATTTTTTGCATCTCACTCACGCACGTTTGGCGGCTGACTGAATGACTCGCGGCGCGCGTCAACATGGCGTCACTAATAACCAATAATAGCACAGAATACAACCACGCTACGCTGATTGGTTCCCGCGCTTCGAAAAAATTTCATCTGGGCAGGTACATCGGTAAGCCATATAGGTTGTGTTTTACTGTAGTTGCTACCAAAATGTAGTAGTCATTTTAATGCACATGATTATTTTTATACCTCAAAGTTGGTACAAAGTACGTCCATAATTTATCAAAGTGAAAGTGAGAAAATAAATAAATATGCAGGGACAATGTCACACCAATTGACCTAGTCCCAATTTAAGCTCTAGGCTTCTACTATGGGTACTAGACAACGATATAAATACTTATATAGAGAAATATATACTTAAATATACAGGGTGTTCGGCACATGGACCGTAAATTTTTTTTGGGATATTGTTGGGGTTATTTGTTATCTTTTCGCCCTTGGACTTAAGGTCATAAGGGTCACGGTTTTGGAGATATGATTTGTTAAATGTTTTTTCTCAAATTATCCGAAATTCCTCCTTTAAACGTTCGTAACTTTTTTATTAATGCGTGTTACAGAAAAATATGTTGTATTTAAAACTTGTTAATACATGCTAGTTCAAATACTAATAGTCTTTATTCTAATTGATAGTCTCAAAGGGACGTACGAGGTTTTTTATTTCACAAATTTACTGTTTGTGTGAAAAAAACCAACTTCAAAATTCAATTATTATTATTATTATTTACCAAAATTACAATCTTGTTTCGAACCCGTTCAGTTAGGCTTTGGCGTTAAGGGAGGCTGCGAGGCTGCCGTTCATGCTCTTCGCACCTACCTTAGCGACGATCAATGCGAAGTGTTACTCAAAATTGATGTTAAAAACGCCTTTAATTCGGTAAATAGGGATACCCTGCTGTCTGAAATAAAAAACAACATTCCTGAAATTTACAACTATCTTCTTCACTGTTATTCAGATCCAACGAAGTTGATGTACCGATCAAACGAGTTGTCATCTGAAGTTGGTTGTCAGCAGGGGGATCCCCTGGGGCCAGCAATTTTCAGTTTGGCTATTAATCCTTTAATTCAAAATTTAGCTTCAAAATTTAATATTTGGTATCTAGATGATGGGACCTTAGGAGGTGATGTAAATACAGTACTTTCCGATCTTTCATCTTTAAAAAATAACTTTAAATCCATTGGTTTAGAGCTAAATTTTGATAAGTGTGAACTCTTCATCCAAAAACCTTCCGACGCTGACAATGACATAACACAAAAATTCAACAAAATTGCACCAAATATAAAAATAGTAGATAAAAGAACACTTTGCCTCCTGGGATCTCCTATTTTTGAAGAAAGTTTTTCAGATTATATTCAAAATTCCATTTCTAAATTTCAAAATCATTCCCATCGGCTTCTTGACATTAGTCCTCATTTTGCCCTTTTAATTATTAAATTCTGTCTTTTTGTCCCTAAATTTACTTATGTGCTTCGCTGCTGTCCGTTCTGGAAACATCAAGATCTTTTGTCGAAAATTGATACTTTGATCAAAAGTAACCTGCAATCCATTCTTAATATTCAGCTAAGCGAGCATTCCTGGACCCAAGGATCCCTCCCGATTCGGTACGGTGGTATAGGGATCCGCAAAATTTCTAGTATTGCTTTACCAGCTTTTCTTTCGTCGATCCATAGCTCTTCTAGTCTCATAGGAAAAATCCTTAGGGAATTCCCTTTAAACTATGAGACTTCAGGTTTGGAGGACGCAAAGAATGGGTGGTTAACTGCTTGCCCCGGTCAAAATTTTCCTGAAAACCCAAAATCGCAGAGGTGTTGGGATGACATAGTATGTAAATTGACTGTTGATTCCCTTATTAGCCAGTGCTGCGCAGCGGATCGTGCTAGAATTTTAGCAGTCGGTACAAGGGAGGCTGGATACTGGCTTCAAGCTCATCCCTCGCCAAGCACTGGTACTTTCCTAGACCCTAACACACTCCGACTTTCAGTTTGCCTTCGCCTTGGGGTCCCGGTCTGCGCTCCACATCGCTGCCCCTGCGGAAGTGACGTAGATCGGCTAGGACATCACGGACTTTCTTGCCAGAGAAGTGCTGGCCGCTTTTCCAGACACGCCGCACTCAACGACATCATTCGTCGGTCTCTTGCCTCAATAAAGGTCCCGGCTCTTTTAGAGCCGACAGGCATTTCTAGAAATGATGGCAAGAGACCTGACGGAATGACCTTGGTCCCGTGGAATATGGGACGGGTGCTAGTGTGGGATGCAACCTGTGTAGACACGCTAGCCCCATCACATCTCCACCGGACCTCTAATAGGGCAGGTGCGGCAGCTGAAGCGGCCGAAAGCTTGAAGGTAGTAAAATATAGTGGTCTCGGCCCAGAATATATGTTTATTCCATTCGGCGTCGAGACCCTTGGTCCGTGGGGTCCTAGCGCTCGGAGCCTCTTCAAAGAAGTTTCGAAGAGGCTCATTGACGTCACGGGAGACCGAAGAGCTGGCAGTTTCCTCGCTCAACGTATAAGTTTAACCATCCAGCGAGGAAATGCTGCCAGCATCTTTGGTACAATGCCGCAGGGGCCATTCTTAGATTTAATGTTTTAGTTAATTTATATATTTAGAGTTAGTTTTATTTAATTTTAGTTTTCTTTTTCAGTTATTGTGTTTTGTTGTATTTTTTTTATGTTATTATTGTTTAATAAACTAATTAATTACTAATAAAAAAAAAAAAAAAAAAAAAAAATATTATTAAAAACCTAAATACAATTTAGGGGTTCATTTTATTTTAAAAACTTCTCTAGCTAATTACCTTTCTAACGATGTGCTACACATTAATAAAAAGTAAACGAGAATATCCACATTTTCAAAGAAAAGTTAGAGAGCACCTAGATAACTCGTTACCTAACTGGTGGATAGGCAGAAGCGGCCCGATTCCTTGGCCCGCAAGATCTCCAGACCTAGCGCCTTATTTGTTAAATAAAACTTCGCTTCAGTACTTGTAAAGTATTGAAATGAAGTTTTATTTAAAAAATACTTGAGAAATTGCGTAGGCACTTCCGTTACATAAACTAGTTCTTTTGCCCGTCCCCATAGACAAAAGTCTAAGGGCGTTAGGTCTAGAGATCTTGCGGGCCAAGATATCGGGCCACTTCTGCCTATCCACGAGTTAGGAAACGAGTTATCTAGGTGCTCTCGACTCGCTTACCGGGATTTGAAGCTAGCGAGCTTCGTAGGTAGGGTCACTACCAACTAGGCCGCGGGCAGAAGTTAATTTTAAAATAATTACCCGGCATCTTGGTTTATAAAGTATATCCGATTATCTCACGCTAAATGAATTCAAATATAATCAACCTCGTTCCCAATGTTTCTGTTTATACGAGTAAGTCTTATAATCTACGTTTGTGAATAAAACTCATTCAAAATTGGACTATGGCAAAGCAAAATCTTCATGTGATGGCTTAATTACTATGTTAAACAGCTTTTTAGCACAGTCAACAGCATAGATAAGTGATCATTTATGTACCTTGTCACTTTAACGTCGTGTTTGAAATGTTATACAAAATTGTGTAACGATTGAAAGCGACAAGGTACAGAAATGGGACAAGGACATGGGAAAACTACACTCAAGTTATTTGATTATACTATAATATAATCTTTATAGTAATAGTCATTGACTATTACTATAAAGAAGTGAGTGAATTGATTTGATTATAGCAAGCGAGGGGTGATCTGCAAATTTTAATAAAAAAAAAAATTACGTTTACGTCTTATCTGCGAAGTATATGGAATTGACCAAAAAAATCCTGATTTACTCGTAAAGATAATAATAATAAAATCTGTATTCAAATTTAGGCTAGTTAAAATTGCATAAAAAACAATAGTACATTACTTAACAAGGGCTGTAAAAGAAAGAAAGCCCGAAATCGCAGGTATTTGAGACCCGAGCCGTAGGCGAGGGTTGTAAATAAGCGATAGAGGGCTTTCTTTTTTACTGCCCGTGATGAGTACACAATTTTACGTCTTCACCTGGCCACAATGCGAGTTTTACCGTGCGCGCAGCGTGCGAATAAAAAAAAAACTTTTTTTATTCGCACAAAAGACTTGTGCCCTCTTTTTATTACAGCCCTTTTAATTTTTTTTAAAGTTACAAACTAAATAAAATTTGTATACAACATTACAGGCTTGTATAGCGAGCACGCCTTTTTTTTTATTCGAGAGCAAATTAAGAGCGTTGGAATAAAGTCAAAAAGTGACGAACCTTTCCTTACCGTGACTATAGTTCGCGTCCAAATATGTAGATACAGTAAAACACAACCGATATGGCTTACCGATGTACCTGCGCAGATGACATTTTTTCGAAGCGCGGGAACCAATCAGCGTAGCGTGGTTGTGTTCTGTGCTATCATTGGTTATTAGTGACGCCATGTTGACGCGCGCCCGCGTGTCATTCAGTCAGCTGTCAAAAAATAGATGCAATTTAATTTGCACCTTATAACTATTACGTACAAGTCTGATCGTGGGTTTTAATCGTGCTTTCGGAAATCATCGGAATCGTTGTTCGTGTCTGCGCGAACGAAGATTCACGACACGCCATATCGGTTGTGTTCTACTATACTGCCGACCTAAGCAAAAACGCAGTAACTAAGGTACACCTCCTGTAATAATAGCATCCTTATTAATAACGTTACAGAATTGAATATGCTTTGGTGATTGAATTTAAGATACTGCTTATTGACTTAGGAGGGCAGTATAATAATGTAAATTTTTTCGGACATTTTGGTGATTTTTCTTATTGTTCAGGCTCCGAGCGCGCGTCTAAGTACGGCGCCCAGCGCGCGTGGGGCACGGCGGGCTACGGCCTTACGGCGCTCCTCGGCGGAGCCCTAGTCGACCTGGTCTCCGGCGAGCGCAAGGACTTCACGCCAGCCTTCATCATAGCCCTGGCTGCCACCGCCGTCGATCTGTTCAGCTGCCGGGCGCTGACGGTGAGTAGGAGAGCGTCTGCCGTGATGTCAAAGGCAGCTAATTGCCATTATCTCCGACAGGTCATCGCAAAAGCAGATAATGGAAATAAAAAGGTTCAATAGATTCGCAATACCTAAGATTATGATTATTTAAAGCGGATAGTGTCGTAATATAACTTTTTTATTAGTTGCATATCTGTCATCATTTTGTCAAAGTGGCATTCCTGAAAAAAAGTAAATATTTTTTTTACTTATGGTTATTTCTAAATATTTTAAATGTAGTGAAATTAGAATAGGTTTATAAGTGGATTAAGAACTAACCCGAGCTGAAATGTTGTGTAAAGAATGTGACATTCGTATTAAGCAGTTAATGAAAGATAATAGACCTTTACAAACATATGGAGGATTTTTGGAATTACCGTTACAAATGTTATTAAAAAATAATACGACTATTAATCTTGTTCTATTACCGTGTTGCGATTGTTTTGCTATGACCTGTCCAAGCTATTCTAATTGCATAGTAATAGTATCAGCATTTTAATAGTTCATTATGTGACTGGTGCATAATGAGAGGCATTAATACACGAGTGTGGTTTTATGAAACGAGCCAAAAAGCGAGATCACACGAGTGTTTTCATGCCTAATTATGCGTACAGTCGCATTCATAACTTTATCTACATGTATACAATATGTGAAAAACCTGTATCTGAATGTTCACATTAAGGTATAGTATAGTACATATAGTATAGTGAACATTAAAATGCAACTACATCGATAACTGATACTTTAATGACATGTAATATTTTAGTAAAATAATAAAAAATACCGTCACGCCTTCATCCCAGAGTGGGGTAGGCAGTTACAGAATTACCAACAACTCTAACAACTTGTTGTTAATCCTATAACCACATTTTGCACAACAGGCTAAGATATTTACCACGTGTATATTAGTGACAGGTTGCAAGTCCATCGCCTAATAATACTACACACGTTTAATCCCTTAGTCGTCTCTTAAGACTTCCACGGGAAGACATGGAGTGGCACTATTCTAAGCCGGCAACCACATTATTAATGGTATAAAAAATCCAAAAAAAAGTTCGATCAACCGCTTTTAGTAAAAAAAAATTTTTTTGTGTTAACATTAAAGTACAACCACAGATACAGGTTTCTTAATACAGGTCATTTGCATATCGTTTCGGAACATAATATTATAGGGAAGATATTATATAGATGTAGATAAATACGATAACAAGTCCAAAGCGATATTGTTTGTCGTAGAATATAGGCCCTGATACCGTTTATAGTACAATCTACGCAACCGAAGCGATTAAAATGATCTGCACTCAACTCTATTGTCAAGAGAAAACGTGCCTAGATCATTTTGAGTATGTAATTTTGCTTAGCTACTTTTGATGCTGGCTACGCAAGTGGTGGTTTGCGGGTGGTAGGACCTTGTGCAGGGTCCGTCCGGATCGCTACCACCGTCTTATCTATTAACCTACCGCCAAACAGCAGTGTTCGCATTGTTGTGTCCCGGTTTGGGGATAAGACAGCCGGTGAAATGACTAGCATAGAGGCATTCCATCTTAGTCCTCAGGGTTGGCAACGCATTTGCAGTCTTAGGATTGCATTGCAGTCTTGTGAATGCGAATGTCTATGGGTCACAGTTTCCACTTACTTTCAGGCGGCCTGTGTGCTCGTTTGTCTTCTATATGCCATAAAAAAAAAGTGGAAAAAAAAGAGATATTTCAGCCGCCATTCCCCAACAGCTCCCATCTCTATCTAGCCCTGACGACTCCGGCAAGGCGCTCCGAGACGTGCTGCGTATCCCGCGCGTCATCGTGTTCATCCTGTTCGCGGTCGTGGCCGGGACCTTCGACAGCTTCATTATCTACTATATGTTCTGGTGAGTGGTGATAACTACATACATACATTAAACCACGCCTGTTTCCCAGAGGGGTAGGCAGAGACCACTTCTTTCCATTTGCTACGATATTGACAAAGGGTATAGCCGGGTAAGCATGGCGAAACTGCCCTTAGCGAAAAAAATAATTTCCTTTTACTGGGTTATTAACCATTACATATGTAGTGCTTTTACCAAAATTTAAGCCTCAAATCCTTCAGGTTTAAAAAAAAACCGCATAAAAAGAAATAATATTTTTATTTTATTTTAGCCAAAGTACTAATCCGATTTCTTTGTAATTTGGATATGTTGTATATACAATGAAGGTCGCTCTCTAAAAAAAAAATTAATGAATTATCTCTTGAAAAAAACAAAAAAAAACGAGTAAATAATTTTCAAAAAAATAAAAAAAATACGTGCGAGAATTTCCAAATTTACATATTTTATGTAGAATTTAATGATGTTTAACATTAATTTTTTTCAAAAGCTAAAATCGGGATTAATAGTTTAATATTTAAGATAATTTATTGTTTGGCTAGGTTAGGTTAGGTTCTTGGATGGTTAATTAATGCGATGTTTAATGTTAACTCAAAATCAAGTTATGTACTCCGTAATTGTCTTGTATATTAGATGATATTACTGTATAAATAATAGCCCGTAAGTGATTAATATATGTATGTGATGTGGATGTACTTATTCTCAACTGTACTTACCTCTTGACATGATCGTTTTAATATGAATTGTTTTGATTTTAATTTAATTTTCTTATTTATTCAGTATACCTATTTACTTGACATTTGTGACTGTAGCTAATTATGTTTAATTTAATTCTTATTTTTACTTTTTGACTGAGTTTGTTTATTTTATTTCATTATTATTTTTTATTTTTTTTACACTTTGACGATTTTATTGTGAATTCATTATGATTATGTGACATAGAATAATGTAATTTTCAATATGAAATAAATGCCTACTTACCTATTAATAAATAATAAATAAATAAATCATTGCTGTTTTCTGTTTTTACTTTTTTTCTGTGTCTTGTTCTTTTCTTTAAATGCTAGAGATAAATTATTTTTTATTATTGACTGTCACTGCGTCTATATGTGACACATATGGCTCTGGGAGTGGCTGTTTATATTGTGTATGTTTGTTTGTCCAGGTTCCTGGAGGAGCTCGCGGAGGAGACTGGTTCCGTGGCGAAGATCAAGCTGATAGAGGGCGTGGTGGTCGCCGGCCAGAGCTTCCTCGGGGAGCTGTTGTTCTTCTACTTCTCCGGTACAGTAAATCACAACTGATTTGGCTTACCCATGTACCTGCGCAGATGACATGTTTTCGAAGCGCGGGAACCAATCAGCGTAGCGTGGGTGTATGCTGTGCTGTTATTGGTTATTAGTGACGCCATGTTGACGCGCGCCCGCGTGTCATTCGGTCAGCCGTCAAACGTGCGTGAGTGAGATGGAAAAAATAGATGCAATTTAATTTGCACCTTATAACTGTTACGTACAAGTCTGATCGTGGGTTTTAATCGTGCTTTCGGAAATCATCGGAATCGTTGTTCGTGTCTGCGCGAACGAAGATTCACGACACGCCATGTAAATTATGTTCTATTGTATTGCATTTTTGCTTAGGACGGCAGATTTGCTGTCCAGCTCAGTTTCAGGGATCGGTAGACAAATACTGCCCTCCTAATTAAACGGACGCAAGCGCAATTTGATCGTCAAAGCAAATTGAACCCTGTGTTTTAAGAGTTAAGGTCACTAATACATTCACGATTTTATGAGACATACGCCCTTTTCTCCAATGAGGGCAGAATAGCAAAGAAACGTATGAATCTTTCGATTTTTGTTGTACGCACATACAATATACATCCATTTATCGGCAAAAAAAACCCAAAAAAAAATTGGAAACGTACACCTAATTTTTATAACAACTACAACATTGTCATTATTTATTATTATTTATTATCATTATTTATTATTATTTATTATTATTTATTATTATTATTATTGTTAATCTTAAGTTTATGTACGAATTTTCTTGTAATTGTTTTTTTTATTGTGTAATAAATAGTTTAGGTTGATTTCTTCCTCCCCAGGTAAAATCATAAAGCGCTTGGGTTACGGAAAAACTCTCACGCTATCTCTGTTCTGCTACGCGCTTCGGTTAGCGCTCATCTCTTTAATCCAACATCCGTGGCATCTCGTGTTCATCGAGGTAAGAAATACAATGTTTTTTTAATGGTCATAATTTCGACATCTTGTTTTTCCAGTTGGTACATTTCAGTAAGACAATCTCCTACTGTCGCGCCGTTGTGTGAGGCCCGATCTTTTTGTTAAGACTGCGCCGAGCGTACGCCGGATGTACAGTGGCGCCCTCAGTACTATTATTGTGTTTTCTAATTATCTAAAGAATTTCCTTGCATTCAGACGAAATGTTTTTGTTGACGCCCACGCCAACAGTTAACCCCGACAGCTCAGTTTCACACGTTCAGGGTTCGAAAACGTTCAGAAATGAATTTAACACGAAGTTACAACAAAAAACTTTAATCTTTACTTTAAAATATAAACAACAAAAACACTAATTTAACAAAACGATTTTACAATTAAAACAAATAAAGGATAACAAATACTACTTGGCACTACTTTCACAAACAAGATCAATACAAGGAGAATCGGCGTATCGGAAGTCGAAGAAGTCGAGTTGCCGAATTGAAGTCGAATACAATTAGATCTCTGGTCATCTCGCTCCTCCTCTTAGGAGGATGAGGAACCGGTGTCGGGCTGTTAACCCCTAACCGGGGTGGTCTGCGCCGACCGTGAAAACGGTCGGGTCCTTGGATGGCAGCCTGCGTAGCAGGCTGCAAGGAGGTGTGGGTGGGAGAGGGAGTTTGGGTGGGGGGGCGGGGTGGGGAGCGTCAAGTCCGGGTGTTACGCTGCTTGCGAGGTCGGGCCAGCTGGGTGAGACCCCGTTGGGGGAGGCCCGGCTGGCGACCTACGAGCAAAGCAGCGTCTTCATGGGTCCTGGTTTGAGTCCGGCGTCGTCGCCGGGAGCAGGTCGCGGGGGTAGGCCTTGCCGTCGGGGGGCCGCGCGTGCTGTGGCGCAATGTCCCTCAAAAGAGGGAATCGCGACGCGTCTGCACGCGCGAACATCGACGTGGCAAGGCGCCCGACGAAGTCGTCCAGGCTCTCGATCCTGAGGTCCCTCTGGATCGTGGCATTTCTCACGTAGCGTGGGGCGTTTGTGATGGTCCGCAGGCACAGGTTTTGCTGTATGCGCAGCTTCTTCCTGTGACATGCGGCCAGGAGGGCGTACCACGCTGGTGCGGCGTACGTGAGACGGGGTCTAACATATTGTAAATACAATTAATTTCCTAACATACATATTTATCCTTTTTCTTTATATTACAATTTGTTCGTTCACCGCCCAGGAGTGGGTCGGATTAACCAATCAAAGCCCGATATTTCGCGTTCGTTTTCCCGCCCGCGCCCCTTCTCCTAGGACGCCCAGAGGGAGATCGGGTTTGATTGGCCCAATGAATTTCTCAATAATTTCTATTAACCTATTCATTTTGCTTATCTCGCCTTACATTTCGGCCCCTATCTTTCGCTGCTCAGAGCTTAACCCATTCTGGTTTTCTCTATCCCGTTAATCCCGGGTTCGCTGACCCGGCAACCTGGCCTGCGTTCCGGCTTGTTCTAGGTTACGGAGTCAGCGGTCCATTCCCGAGCTCGGCACCTGGCCGTGTGGGTTTTTTCCCGTAGGTATTCCCACCCCACGGCGGTGAGGGAGCCCGGGCATACACCATATGCGGTATGCCGCCTCTGCGGGTCATACCGGTATATGGTGTTACATAAAATACCTAAATTTCTAAACCTGCATTAAAATCTCTGGTTCTCAATAATAAATCATAGGACATTTCCCTTAAAATTATCCTACTTACTAAATAAAACCATTTACAATTCATTACTATATACTAACTTATATAACTAGTATATAAGCAGTCTTCGTTCGGCTGGTTGTCGTCAACAGTCAGTCTTCGTTCGGCTGGCTGTCGTTAACAGTTTTTGTAGCGCAAGTAAAAACACAATTTATGGTATACGTAACAAGCTTTAATAACAATTACCCTTTGAGTAGTCAGCTTAACGGGAAAAGGTGGCCACTTTTTTCCGTTAAGTTAATAACTCGAAGGTGAATTTGTTACTAACCTATGTGATATACCCTATAAGTTGTGTTTCATTTGTAGTACAAAAAAAGTTCGTCCAATTTCAAGAAAATACTTTAGTTAATTAGTAAAACAATAATAGCAATGAGGGCGCCACTGTACATCCGGCGTACGCTCGGCGCAGTCTTAACACACTGTACGTACAAAGTTTTCCATTGTGACATGTAAATTAGTCTTACATTTAAATACGACAATAGGCGGTATCTCACTCTCTCTCTCACACTCGTTATTAACATGGTCGCAATTGCTTCATGAGTTTATCCGAGATACAAGCAATTTTCTTTTAGCAATAAAAAAAATTCGTGGCAAAATAGAATTTATCGATTGGTAATTTTAGTTCGTTTACGTCAAACATGTTTTTGCTATGCAAATTACAACTTAATTGTTACGAAACAAAGTATCTTTTAAACTTAGATTATATAGATGTAGGTATATATGTGTGTATTATATATGTAAGTTTATATTAGTTTATTTGTTTAATATTTATATATTTATTTATAAGTAGCAGCATCTGTTTTTGCTACTTTTGGTGCAAACTTTTATTTGTCCAACGCCATGCATTGTCCTTACTCATCTACTTCAGGGTTAGCTGGAAGAGATCCTATTAAAGGATAAGTTCGCCTTTTTACATTACTTACAATGTTGTAATATTTTTATTTTTGCGTAATAAAGAGTTTATATACATTTTGACGACGCGCTGGCCTAGTGGGTAGTGTCCCTGCCTACGAAGCTAGCGGTCCTGGGTTCAAATCCCGGTAAGGGCAGATATTAGTGTGATGAGCGCGAATATTTGTTCCTGAGTCATGGATGTTTTCTATATATTTAAGTATATATTTCTCTATGTAAGTATTTATATCGTTGTCTAGTACTCATAATACAAGCCTTGAGCTTAGTTTGGGACTAGGTCAATTGGTGTGACATTGTCCCCTGCTTCGATGGTTCGGTCATTTGGAAAGGATGGATGAAAGAAGATTGACGAAAGAGATATACAGATCGATAGTGAGTGGACGGGTCGGAAGCGGCCGCCCTAGGCGTACTTTTTCGAGTCAAATCGGTGAAATACTGGAAAAGGGCCGAATCTTAAGTACCCGAAACCGACGTGCGTGCATGACTCGATGTATGAATGTGGAAGAAGCGAAAGAAATTTGTCAAGATCGTAGCATGTGGAAAGAAGTGGTCTCTGCCTACCCCTCTGGGAAACAGGCGTAATTTAATGTATGTACACATACATACATACATAAACTCACGCCTTTATTCCCAGAGTGGGGTAGGCAGAGCTACAGAATTACCAACAACTCTAGCCCAACTCCAGCTTGTTGATAATTCTGTAACCACATTTTGCACACTTAGGCTAAGATGTTTACCAGTGTGTGTGTGTGTGTTTAATGTATGTATGTCCCCTGATATTTATTTTTATTTATACATTGTTTGTGACCGGTGATTGTTGGGCTCCAGTCGGTGATGCAGGGCCCCACGTACGCGCTGTGCTACTCGTGCATCGTGGGGTACGCGGCGCACGTTGCGCCCCCCGGGTACTCCGCCACCGTTCAGGGCGTCGTCGCGGGCATGGACGACGGCGTCGGTACGTACACCTCTACAATACAACAACAACAACACAACAACAAAACAACAACAAGATACAACAACACAACAACAACAACACAACAACAACACAACAACAACAACAACACAACACACAACAACACAACAACAACGACACACAACAACAGAATAGGGATTTTTATGATTTTTTGTTCACAGTTTCAATAAAAACTGATTCTTGTAAGGAACAGCAGAAAAAATATATTTAATAACCAAGATTAAGCATGAATTCATTTTATTATGCATTTTCCAATTCGTTTTTAAAATAACTGTCAAGTTTGAATCTGTTACAAAAATAACGTGGATCAAATTTGTAAGAAATTTTTTGTTATAATAATTATTGTAACTTTGTATAGAACGTCGTTCTTTTTCCTCACGTTCAAAGTGTTTAACGCGAGACTAATCAACCATTAGGACACTCGAACTATGGCCACCCTCGCACCGCTCACGCGGCTAAAAATCTCTTGTCACTATGGCTTGTTTTAGTCCCTTGTTGAACAATCTGCTATTATCTCGTCTTTATTAGCTGTAGGGTAGAAGTACCCTTTTTGGCCACTTTAGGTTGAAATTAGTATAAAAATACTGTAAAATTAAACATAACATTCATACATAATTAAACTAAAAATTAATATAATCACTACATATTATAAAACAAAGTCGGCTTCCCGCTGTCTATACCTATGTATGCTTAGATCTTTAAAACTACGCAACGGATTTTGATGC